>CM076575.1:1356806085-1357406085 GCA_034641835.2 Pinus albicaulis
TCTAGAATCACTCAGAAAACATGTTGCAATAGGTACAACGTAACTGGACAGGCATTGAAGCAAATACTGCGCTATCCCTTTAGCAGAATATCAACATATAGTTGTAGGCTGAATAGAGAAATGCAGATCTAATCAAAACTAAAGCTCAGATGATGCCAAGATTCAGGATCTGGCCAATGTGATGGATTCCCAAGTTAACCCAGAAATGATTTTCCAGATCTACAACTTTGGAAAATCACCTTCCTAGGATTTGATCCTTAATCTGTTGGGAAATACAAATTTGAAGCTATATCTATCAAATAGATGGCTGAAATATGTTGCAAGATCAGATCTAAGCTTGAATGGTTGATCCCTTCTTTAGATCTACAAGGTAGAAGCTCTAGATCTAGCTTCTCAATCCTCCAATGATGATTGTAGCTGCTACAACACAAATACCTATAGAAACCATGTTGTGAGGGAACGAGAGTCCTTTTGCCTGCTGAAAAATGCTGAAAAAAACTCCATGCTGATGGTAATACTGATGGAAATGTGAGGGAATGATCCCTCACATGATTACTAGCTGAAATGCTAGTAACTTCCTTCCTCCTTTTGGATCTGCAAAATGGGCAGCGTAATTCCTGAAGGAAATACTGCTGCTAGGAGGTCAATAACTTTTGGCCTGATGCCAGATCTACAATGAAGCTCTGGGAAGCTGATATTTAAGCCCAAGGTGATAGGAATAAACCCTCACCAGTTCTCCAGCTGAATAACTGAAGACAACTTCCTCCTTCCAAACTGATATTCAGAAATCTACAATTTATGAATATGGATGTTCTGCATAATGTAGGAAAAGAGATGTGGCACTCAAAGCCTAATGTAATATGAAGTACAATTCTCTTTCTAGAGCTGCTCTAAGAAAGAGGTGGGATTCTCGACCAGGAATACCTTGTGCTAAACAAAACTTTCAATCTCTGCTAAACAACCCTAGAAAGAAATGGAATGTCACATGACAATTCCAAATCTGAAAATATCTTTACATAAAGAATAATAACCATGCCCTCATCCTTGCCTTCATATTATTTATATAACATTTGTGTTGTGTAACCAGCTCCAAAAAGAGAAGAAAAGAGATATAAACGCCTTAGAAATGAGCCTCTTCGAGGGGGCAACCTCCAATACATTACATAAATGAACAATTCTTGGATGATACAATTTACAAAACCTCCTTTCTATATATAGGAGTTAATGGGGCCATAATGTAATCCTAGTGGGCCACAATGTAATCCTAGCCGACCTAACAATAATAATTTAAGGGCACAATAATAACAAAATGGGGGTTACAAGGGTTCAATAATAACAATAAGGGGGTTAAACTAACCATAATAAAGGAATATACTAGTGATATAGGGACCTAACATGCCCCTCTCCTTCAAAAAAGTGTTGTCCTCGACACTTGAGTAGCTCCGGGTGCTTCTGTATAAAATTCTCATCCTCCCATGTAGAATCTTCAGTGGGTAAGTTCTTCCACTTGATGAGATACTCTGAAATTGATCGATTCCGTAGCTGCCGAGTTCTTGTTTCCATGACCGCTTCAGGTTCCAATATGATTTTTCCTTCCTCATCAAGTTTTGGCAATATTGTTTGAACTGGAAGATTTTCACCTATAACCTTCTTTAAGCATGAAACATGGAAAACTCGATGTACTCGCGAAGAAGCAGGAAGCTCCAATTTGTATGCCATAGTACCAATCTTTTGCAACACCTTGTAAGGACCATAGTACTTTGGTGATAATTTATTATCCTTCTTAGCTTGCTTGAGGGACATTTGTTTATATGGTTGTAGCCGTAAAAATACCCAATCTCCTATATCAAAACTTCTCTCGCCGCGATGTTGATCTGCCTGTTGTTTCATTCGATTTTGTGCCAAATTCAGGTTATCCTTTAAGAGTTGGAGAACTTCTTGCTGATGCTCGATGTGATCTTCCACTGCTTGAACCTTAGAATTTTCTCTTAAATATGATGTGATGGATGGTGGATGATATCCATAAAGTACCATAAATGGGGTAATTTTTGCTGCAGTATGGAAGGAAGTGTTATACCACCATTCACCAAGAGGTAAGCACTTGACCCATTGTGTTTGTTTATCAGATACAAAACAACGAAGATATCCTTCCAAACATTTATTTACAGGATATCTATAAGGCTCGATGTTTGGAGGAACACTTCCTGGAATCAAATGAATAGCATGATCATGATCACGAATAGGTGGGAGTCCTTTGGGAGTTTCAAACACCTTGGAATGATTGTCCAAGACTTTTGGAGATCTGCAGAAATAGATGATTTTGATGTCGGAACTTCTAGTGAGCATAATTGTGCAATTACGCCTCGTTGTTCTTTCTTTAGAAGCTTTGTCATGACATTAGAGTTTATTATCCTTCCTGGCTTCCCTTTAATACCCTGTAATTTGACTTCCTTTCCTTCTGAAAAAAAATTCAAGAAAAGTTCTTGAAAATTAAAAGCTACCATCCCCAAAGATTGTAACCATTGTACTCCTAGTACAACATCAGCACCTCCCATAGGAATGGAAAGCATTGGACTAATCAATACATATTCCCCACAAGTCAGTCATGTAAATCATTCTAGAAGTAATTTTAACTATATTCATTGATCAATTGGGTCTAAGATAGCAATGGACAAGGGAAAATGAGGTAAAATGAAGTGAAGGAAAGCACAATTTTGAGGCTCAACAGAACACTTCCTCGAATCAAATGAATAGCATGATCATGATCATGAATAGGTGGCAGTCCTTTGGGAGTTTCAAACACCTTGGAATGATTGTCCAAGACTTGTTGGAGATCTGCAGAAATAGATGATCTTGATGTCGGAACTTCTAGTAAGCATAATTGTGCAATTACGCCTCGTTGTTCTTTCTTTAGAAGCTTTGTCATGACATTAGAGCTTATTATCCTTCCCGGCTTCCCTTCAATACCCCGTAATTCAACTTCCTTTCCTTCGAAAAAAAAATTCAAGAAAACTTCTTGAAAATTAAAAGCTACCGTCCCCAAAGATTGTAACCATTGTACTCATAGTACAACATCAGCACCTCCCACAGGAATCGAAAGCATTGGACTAATCAATACATATTCCCCCATGGTTAGCTTGATATTATGGCATTTTCCAGAGAAATTTATAGTTCCTCCATTTGCAACAATCACTTGAAATTCTGGTGCTGGGTATAGGAAACAATTTAATTCCTTGGCTACCTTACAATGAATAAAATTATGGGTGCTACCTAAATCAATCAACACTATTAACATTTTCATCTTGATTTTTCCTACTATCTTGAGAGTTTGAGAAGTGGTAATTCCTTCCAGTGCATTACACGATATGGTCGGATTCATTTCTTCCTCTTCTAGGGTTCGTTCCTGGTGTATATCCTCCTCTTGTTCATTTTCTTCTTCCTCTTCACAATCTATGTAAAATAATTTCTTCTCAGCACACTTATGACCTTTAGTGTATTTTCTATCACAACTGTAGCAAAGCCCTTTTGCTCTTTTTTCTTCCAATTGTTGTGGTGTCAACCTTGCAGGTTGTGGAAATCTAGACGTAGCAACACTTCTTTATAGAATTGAGTGGTAGGCTTCCTTGTTGCCACAATTTTACATTCAACTTTTCTTGCCAACCTGAATGCCTTCTCCAATGAATTAGGTTCCAGAACGCGAACTTCATGTTGGATGTTATCCTTTAAAGTTCCTATGAAGAGATTAATCCTGTGTTCCTCTGGAATATCAGTTACCCTTATATTCAATATTTGGAAGTCCTCAATGTGGTGCCCCACTAAACCCTTTTGTTTGAGATTTATCAATTGGCTAAAGAAGGTGTTGCTCTTTGTATCCTCATAATGTGCTATCATTCCTTCCGTAAAAATTGACCAAGTGACAATTTTTTTACGGGAGCAAAGCCATCGATACCATACAAATGTATTTTGTTCTAAATGTAAAGTTGCAATGCGTACCTTTTATGTGTTTTGCACATTATGGAGATCAAAATTGTTAGTATGAATTCTTCGTCGAAGTGTACGAAAAAGAACCACTTTAGCTACGCATAACTAATAGCCCTAACAACAATAGAGGCTGCCAAACATCTTCGGATCTGCAATTAGTAGTTAAAATGCTGCAACAAACAGATCTATAAATGGAAAGACATTAAGCAGTAAAGTAAAGAGTTTGCTCCATGCATCCAACAGACAAGACAAGAACACGATTTTTGAATGAATTTTTATATTACGGGGCACCTGGGAGGAAACAAGAAGGTGTATCCAGATCTCCTCAATGGGATGGGTTCTTTGTAGTCCTCAGCACTTCAGATCTAAGCTTTCTCTCTCTTGTAGATGTAGAAAACCCAATGTAGAACATAGAGCTCAATGGGAGAAAATGATAGAGATGAGACCAAGTGTATAGATCCAGAGTGATCTAATAGGCAACAAAAGGTGAAGAATGATGGGGAAAACCCTCCTATTTATAACAAAATATTGGGTCATTCTAGATCTTGGTGCATGATTAAAATAATGTTAATCAAATCTAGATCCACCTCTACGGAATATTTTATTATTATTTGTTGGAGGGAAAGAGTGTTTGACTTGGGTCAAATCCCTTGATTAGTGAAGAATAAATAAATAAATGGTTTATTTATCTTTTTAAGGAAGTGGTTGGGATATAATCAAATAAATAATGATTTATTTAATTAATGGTGGTTGATTTGGTCATATTTAACAAGAAATATTATCTAAATAAGATTTAAATAATTATTCCTAGAAAATAATAAGATAACTATGGGTTTATCTCATTAATTTCTTTGTTTTTGGGTTAAACATGACTGGGAATAATAATTAAATTATGGTTTAATTAATTATTCCTTGGGGAAAATCAAACAAATATGGGTTTGTTTACTATTCCCTTTTGGGGTTTATTAATTAACATAGTGAAAGCAGTTTTACTTGGGGTAAAACTGGTCTTACATGGTGTACTTGGGTCCATCTAATGATGAAAGGTTAGATGACCAAAAAATGGTGTAACAGATTGCCCCCCAGCGTGCGAGTGTCAGGAGAAAATCGTATGGCCGAAGTACGTTGTAGAACACAATCACTAGGAGGGCTACAAAGGGATGTCGAGGAAAAAATGTGAGAGGTAGATAGTGTGCTGAAGGACTAGACCCTGAGGAGACGAGACTCGCAGGTGCAACAAGTCTCTGTTATGAGAGGGTACCTGTGCTGAAGGCGGCGGGGGAGGCATACCTATGCCCGCCGTGACAAAGTACGAAAGAATAGTGTGTCCAGTGAACAAGGGACCGAACCATAGAATACAGCTGGCATAATCAAGAGCCAGATAAAAATACAATGAATAGTCTCACATACATGCTGTGCCTGGGATAACAGCCAGGACTAGTACAATATCATCCGAGTACATGAGATAAATACAACCCAAATGCCCCCTGTAAATGGGGAAGGGCTCACAAAATCTGACTGATACATGCAAATCATAGAGGTGCTGCAAGTGGCTAAGGCCAACATCATCAAAATCTGGAGCGGCATCAAAGGCTGCAATGAAGAGGTCATCAGGGCATGTGGGGGGCTACCTGCAGGGCCACCCCCTCATGAGGGCTGAGACATCTCACACACGCCCGGGAATCATCAAGAGCTGCTGCTGGGTCACTGGACTGTCCAGTATACGAATCTCGATCATGCTGAAAGGAGCTGGAGAAGCGATCAAGTCAAAGGGAGGTAAGAAATCCCCCTGCCTGATCCGAGGCACCGAACAAAAGTGGAAGCTGGAACCAAGGTACACCGCCCTCTAGACCTTGCTTCTGGAATAAATGTGCTGATGTCGACAGAAGGAGGTCCGCCGTAGGTGAGGCAATGAGAGATCCTCAACTAAGGCACGAGAGAAGAACAATAGAGCGACGGACAGACTGACACTAATGATGGTAGTGGAAATGGGGAGGATGGAGTGGCGAATGGACGACTTCCCTTGTTAGAGCATAAAGGGCATGAATGACATGGCAGCGACTGACACAATATCGAAAGGGACAGGGGACAGTGGGGCTGAAGGTCATGATATGCGACACAAGAGAGGAACCAAGCAAAGAAGAATGGAGGACTATAGTGGGGTGTAAAGGGACGCAGGATAGACTCCATGAATGCAATGATGACTCAACTTGGATGCTCTAAACAAGGGCGACTTGATAGTGCTGCCACACAGTAAAGGCCCCAATGGGGGGCCATGGAAGCATGAGTACAAGGTGGGCACTCATGACGAAAATCGACACGAACATGGACAAGTAAGGGAGCGATATGGTGCCCCAAGTACAAGTGTTGTAAGTGAGGAAATTCGATTTTAAGGAGCGGTGAAGGGACCCTTCGTGGACAAAATGTGTCCTGGTGAAGTATCAAATCACCAAAAACTAATAAAAACCCATTTGAGAGCTCGGTGAGATCTAACCAGCGGTACTGACGGTTCGTCGAACGGGGCTACGGTGTGGTCGTAGCAGTCGGAAGAAGAAACAGGGGTTCTCTTTTAATGAGGCAGTTTTCCCTCCAAAATCATTCATTTGCTATTGTTGCTGTGGTGAATGTGGAGAGGAGAGAAGGCCCTAAATCTTGCGGCGAACGTAGCGGACAAACCGACCGTTGGAATCAAGATCTGTCAGTTGGAGGTAAGAGGCCTAACCTTGCTCTTGCATTTTGATGGATTACATTTGCAGTTTAGGGCCCAGAATCCCAGAAACAGCCCCTCCTTCACCTCTACGGTCGGGTCGCACTTTTTGGGGAAAAAAGTGCGACCCAGGACGCAGGTATCAGGGCAAAAAGTGCGACCTGGTCCAGAAAATGGCAGAAAACTGCGACCTGGGGGATGAGGGAGTTTTGGTGCTGTTTTATGGCTGGGAGCTGGATTTTAGTGTTTGGTTATGGTTTTCCCGATCTGTACCCTGACAAAGATAATATGTTTGTACAGTTATGGCAGAGTTGCGGGTCAGCTGGAGAGAGAGAGATCTGGGAACACTTCGAACAGAGATCCAGGCGGATCAGGGCGTTCGTCGTGTATTGGCCGGATTTGGGGTTCTCAAGTTTTTGGAGAACCCGTTGATGAGAGCAGGGGAACTGTTACTGGCCCGGATTATCAGTTATTGGGATCCAGATCAGGAGATCTTTGTAGTGCAGGGGCACAGGATCGAACTGACGGTCCAGGATGTGTACTTTCTGACCGGCCTCCCACCACTAGGGATGGTGGGAAACACACAGCCAGTGCTGCCGCGGGGGCGGCATATCATGGAGTTCGTGGAACGCCATTGCCGACCGGGTCTCCAATTCAAGGGGACTCGGATATCGATCGGGGATCTAGAGAGGCTAGAAACCCGTGCAGTGGCCGCAGCTGTGCTGCGAATCCTGGGCAGCCAAGCGTTCCATCACATCACCGGTGGGCAGATGATGATAGTGGAGAGTGTGTTGGGTGGGACCTACTTTGGGTGGGCCCAAATGATGTTGGTGTCGCTAAAGCGACAGTTGTCGTTATGTAGGTGGCAGGTGAATCATGATTGCTCATATGGGACTTTATTGTGTGCCTTCTTCTTTGAGAAGATCCCGACCTTGAGGCCTCGTGTGCAGCTTCCATATGGGGGCCCGAGAGAGCCCAGGATGCGCCGTTGGGGACGACTACTCTGCAGGGGAGGAGGAGGGGCGGTCGGGCGAGTGTTTCGACCGGAGTTTTTTTCCCATTGGGATCAGATGCCGCTGTACATAGACGACTACCCTTATAGTGGGATGAGCTACTGTGGGGATCCGGATCTGCCACTTCCGCCTGGTCGAGTCTGGGGGCCCGATGGTAAGTGACAAATTGCTATTCTTTGGTGGGCATATTAAATTTTTTGAATAGTAATTAAAGATACTGATTCATGTACTTTTGGTATGTAGATATAGCACCGGTAAAACCGGCCGGGTATATGGGACGACCGGTAGCGTCGGGAGCTACAGGTCCGAGTGGGTCGAGAGCAGCGCAGAATGAGGATGCAGCCGCCCTACTGGAGGACATCCGTCGTAGATGTGAGCAGTTGTTGACCGGAGTATCAGAGTGCGGGTGGCAGGATTTAGACGACCAGTACATAGAGCCATGTGTTGGTCTCCCCTCGGAGTGGCGAGGTATCATGCGGCGCATGGCAATGGCCGGTCAGGCTATGCGTGATCTACATGCTGCAGGGGTAGAGCCATTGGCTCGGGAGCCTCCAGATAGTGATTAGGGGTAGGGGCATGTGGTGCCCCCTCTGATGTATGTAGGGGCAGGTGGTGCCCCCTATGATGTATGTAGGGGCAAGTGGTGCCCCCAATTTTTTGGCTTTTTGTTTGTAACATGCTATGGGCATGTCGTATGTATCAAAGTAGATGGACTCTAAATATATGTTTTGTGACACATATTATGGATATGTATCGTCTTTTGATGGTTGATTTAATGTTATTGTCTTGTATGAAATGTGTGTGATAAATGCCAATCTAGAACATGGTTTGCAATACTATCTACGTAGTGATTCTGGTCTCGGGGTACATGGTTGAAAGTTATGGTTTCAAACGCACGTATTAAGACTTTCACTCGTAAATAACGTCTAAACAGCACAGGGTTATGCACACGATAAACACCATTTAGTTGCATTACAAGAAGCAGGGAATCCAAACGAACGTGCAGATGGAGGATGTGATGAAAGAGGGCATCAGCTAATAGGCCACGCACTGCATCATATTCGGCCTGATTGTTGGTGGCAGAACCAATGCATACCCCGTTAGAAAGAACAAGGTCATGCAAGGGGGTGAAGATGGCCCAACCTGCCAAGGCAAGATTCCTGGAGTAGCGACTTGCACCATCGGCATAACCGATAAAGGGTGCGGACGGGGGGTCCTGCAGAATGGTGTGACAAGATAATAAATGAGGGGATGAAAGGAAATGACGGCAGCGTGAGGGTACAGAAGTCATCGGGCGGCAACGGCGGGAGGAGGGGGAAGTGGCAGGATGATCAAGACTCAAACAAGGTGGTGTATGAGAGCTATCGGAAACATGGTGAGGACTCGGGCTGCGGAGGTCAACAGAGACACAAATGGAGTGATCTCGAGTATGAGGGGGAATAGAGTGATCACGGGACACAACAGGGGAGGATGCAGACGGGCTAGGCTCCGAGTGTCATGCAGAGGAGGATAGGTAAAGGATGGTTACCGTAGATTCCGTCATCTGAACATCAGGGGGGGGAATGTCGATGGTAGCGGAGGGATCCTCAGGCTGGCCTGAAGCATACTGTGCGAGAATGGGAGAGGCGGATTGATTTTGTTCAACCTCATACTCGCGGATCACCTCTAGGGAGGCACGGTAATGTGTCAGGTGAGGACAATGGTGGGAGTAGTGGCCATGGGCACCGCACAAGGCACAGGGTTTGTTGGTGCGGAGAGTCTTGGGGTTCTTGTTCACGGATGAAGAAGGAGTAGGGGCTTCAAGGGCCGTAGACTCGGGGAAACCATGGGCCGGATACGGGGTAACTCGGGGCAAGCATGGGTGGCATGACCGGTGACATCACATAACGCGCAAGGCTTCGCGGGCAGAGCAGGAGCCGGGTCGGTTGTGGTGGTCGTGTCTTTGGGTGCCCCCTTGCGGGCTTTGCCTTTCTTCCCGGGAGCCGTCGCAACAGGAGAAGGGTCCTGTGGAGGTGTTGGGGGCACAGTGGCTACGGAGGAAGCGAGGGGGACCGGTTGAACCGGTGTCAAAGCCATGTAAGGTTTGGGGTGACCAGGGGGAGTGGCGGCTGGGGGATCAAGGTACCAAACCGGAATGCCCAAGGTCAAGTTAGGGAGGGAGAGGGTGGCCATGACGGGGACGAAATATACTCCGGGAGGGGGAGCTAGGAAAGGGATCTGCCCAGCAGGGAAATGACCAGGAGGGACGGCTCCAAGATGGTTAAGGCCAGGGGGAACTGATCCGGGAGGATAAAGGGGTTCAGGGATACCAGCTGTAGGGGAAGGGCCAGAAGGAGGAGGTCCGGCTGGCTGAGATGAATGGCTAGGAGTGGGTTGCGGAGGGCGGGGGGGAGGTTGTTGACTAGCCGAGGCAGGCCGCTTATGGGCAGCCTGAGACAATTGCATCATGCAAATATTCGACAAGCTGGGATCAGTGACCGAAGGAGGGGGAAGATGAGGGAAAGTACCAAGCAAGGTGGAATCTTTGTAGACGCCGGGGGAGACACTGGTCAGAGAATCGATGGTTTGCTTGTTGGCTACAGAAGAGATGGTCGTCTCGGAGGAGGTCTGAGACGGCGGCTCATGATAAGATAGCTGGTCAATAGTGACTATCTTCCCATTGTGTGGGAAAGACATCTTGCGGAAAACTGCGGATGGGACATCGGACATGGCGTAGGTGTAGCTTCGCCCCAATAGAATGTTGTAGTCTAGAGGGGCATCAATGACTTCGACATCAACGCAAACGGTCTTACCGGCGAGGGTGATGGGACAGTTACGAAACAGGCCAATGGGTTGGGAGGCATGACCGTCCCACGCTCGAAGGGTGATCATGGAAGGGGCCAGCTCAGGGGATCCGAGTTGCTTCCAAACCGAAGCGGACATCACACAGGTGGATGCCCCCTCATCAATTATACACCGGGATACAGTGGCGTTCCGGATTTTGACTGGGATTTGGAAAGAAACGGAAGGAGGAAGAGGATGATGGTCCGATTGAGTGGCGTCAAAAACAATCATTTGGTCATCAGCAGGATCAACAGCGCCCACGGAAGATAGTAGAGCCTTCTTTTGAGAAGGGCACGACTGGAGGAGTTCCAGTGTGGAAATGGCAGCAGGGGATTGCGCCAAATCATCTACTATACTATACGATTGAGCGGCTCGACCGGAAGCAGCATTTCGGCGTAGTGGGCCCTTTGGAATCTTTGGATGAACCTCAACTTTGGGTTGAGGGATGTGTAAGGGGCCACTGGATGTCGAAAGAGGCTCTGTAGAACCTGAAGAGGGAGGCTCGGGAGCAGACTGAGCAGGAGGCTTAGGGTACTGGCGAGACCGAGTTTGAAGGTGAAGGTCGACGGATGGGGAAGGATCGGAGTGCATCATAAGGATCTGGTAATCAGAGGAACCAGAAATGGAAGGGGGGGTGGCTACCTGGCTGTCGGGCGGTTGGGTAGCCACGAATCCCTGTTGAGGGAAAGGATCGGTGAACACAGCTGGCTGGGTAGTGGCCACATTAGGAGGAGCATGAGGGGAGGCGTGTTGTCCGCGCAATGTGGCTTGAGACTCCCACATCTGCCGCATCTGGGGTAAGAGAGGACAATCGTGAGTGTAGTGACCATAAACACCGCAACACGAACAGGGCTTGTTTGTGCGAAGCGGCCTGTCCGGCCTGGGCGGAATGCCCTGAGGCTGGTTGCTAGTGTTAGGGTCCACACCAGAATTGGGTCCTCGATTACCGGGGGCAGATGGGTTCTGGTTGCCTCTCCGCCTTCTTTGAGAAGAAGGGGGATTAATCGCGCCCTGCTATGCAAATACTTGCCCTGGAGGGGGTTGTAAGTGATGTTGCGGGTTGTGAGGAGGCAAGGGAGGCGGAAGCGCATATGCTGGAGGAGCTGGCGCACCAGGCTGTGGATAAAAGTAAGGGTTGGGTTGGGCGACATTGAGGTAAGCGGGAGGTTGGGCAAAAGGAGGAGGCATGCCGTATCCTGGATACATGTTCTTAGGGAGGAAGAATGCTTGAGGTCTTGGCCTGCAGGAGATGTATTGTGGGGTGGGCCAGGCAGAGGTGGAAAAGAAAAATCACTTGTCTAGTCGAGGCGGAATGAGATGCCGGGGGCGTTAGCGCCACCGGGCCTGGGGATGTCAGGAAGAACGGTATAAACATAACCAGATTGAGCGTAGATCAGGTCATATTTTAAAGCTATTTGGAGGGCGGCTTCTTCAGATTGAGGAAAGTGAGAGGTGACATCTTTGCCGATGGGAGACGGGAGGGTGCGAAGGAACCAGTCCATGTAAACCCGATCTTCAAAGGGAGGGGCTCGACATAAGCTCCGTCGTCGTCGCCATTCCTGAACATGGGCAGAAAGGCGTGTGGAAGAGGATTTCTTAAATGAAGTCAAGAGCTCCGTGCCAGTGTCGTATCGGAGAGGGAGCTGGAAGTACGACAAAAAGGCTTGGGCAAGAGTCTCGAACGTGGTATGGGAGGAAGTGGCATGTTCGACATACCATTTAGAAGCTTCGCCGGTAAGCGTGCGTTGGAAAAAAAGAAGACGAATGGAGTCATCGGTAATGGAATTTGAGGAACACCACATGTGGAAAGACCGGACGTGATTGGTTGGATCTTCTCCATTAAAGCCCTCGAACTTAGGGATATCAGAGGGCAGCTTGGTGGGCATAGCGGGCCAGGTAGTATTGTGGTGAATGGGGTCATTAATCAACTGATGGAAATCGAGGAGGCTGAGGCCTGCGATGTACGGCAGCACAGGGGTGGCCGGAGTAGTGGTTGTGACGGTTCCGCTAGAAGTAGGGCCGGCATTGGGGCCGGGAGAACCGCTAGCATTAGGCCCTGATCCAGACATGGTGAAGGTAGCAGGGGGAGAACCAGAAGGAGAAGGGGGACCCGATGAATCAGGAGAGGAGTCGGAGTGCGGACTCGAAGGTGGACTGGCTCGACGACGGCGGTGTGGAGCAGGTCGATCAACCGGAAACTGAGGGTGAAGGCCGAGAAGTCTCCGGGAAAGGCGCCTTGGGGGTGCAATGATGACGGGAAGAAGGAAACCGACAAGGGCAGAAAGGGACAGAATCAAGAAAGGTCAAGGGCAGATAAGGTGTAGTGACAATTGATTTTAGAGTCTTTGCCAGGCGGTGTTAACCAGGCGCTTCTTCACTTAGGGTCAGTGTGTGGCGTGTGTTAATTTTAATTTTTAAACCCTTTCCGTTGTTGAGAGCAAGAAAAAGTGTGCTGCGTAGCTGAAAATAAACCTACAGAGAACAGAATATAATACTGAAATAACAGAAAAATAACAGCTACGTATGCATCTATCTAACCCAAGAAGGTGGGTCTCTCACAACTATGCTGAAAAGAAAGGGAAAAACTATGTAAAACACACATAAAGGGAGCTCAACAGATCTAGGGTCAAAAGGGACAGAGATCTGGAGGATAAAGCTGCAGGCAAGAGGTGCAGGTCACAGCCAAGAGACAGAGGCAAGGTGGCTGGAAAAAGGAGGGAAATCAGCAAAAAACCGGGGGGGCGAGGCGGAGGCCTTCAAAGGAGGTCCAAACAAAACGACAAGAGGTGATTTGAAAGGAAAAAAGGCTGATTTCAACGGATCTGAAAGGGAGGTAACAGATCTGGAAAAGAAGGGGCTGAAGCTCTGAAACCGACGGCTGAAACAGCTAAAACTCTTCCACAAAAAGTGGAGGGTACTAAAGCCCTAAGGGGCTGGGTTCCCACTTAGATGAGTAAAAACAGATCAGATCTTGGTCGAGGCGGGCTGAGACAGAGGCTGGAAAACCCTGGCAGAAGCTGCAGCAGAACCCAGAAAAATTGCAGAAAAAATGCTGGAAAAAAGGCAGGTCGCAGTTTCTGACCTGATCTGAGTGCAGGTCGCAGAAAACAGGCTGAAAAGTGTGACCTGGAGGTCCAGGTCGTAGGTTTAGGGCCAAAAAGTGCGACCCCCCTGTTCCGGTTGTCTCGGCGGCAGATTTTCAGAAAAGTTGCCGTCTCAGTTGCGGCTGGTGTCGCTTACCTGCGCAATAGGGCCAGAAACACACGGAAGTTAGAAATTTTAAGTTTTTAGGGTTTTATGTGAGAAAAATGACATAAAAAAGAGGAAAACTAAGCAGCTGAAAAGAAGCCCTAGGGCCTGAAGTAGCTGGATATGCAGGAATATGAAAAACGACAGCGGTCGTAATTTAAAACCCGTGCGGAGTCGCCATTTGTTAGTATGAATTCTTCGTCGAAGTGTACGAAAAAGAACCACTTTAACTACGCATAACTAATAGCCCTAACAACAATAGAGGCTGCCAAACATCTTCAGATCTGCGATTAGTAGTTAAAATGCTGCAACAAACAGATCTATAAATGGAAAGAAATTAAGTAGTAAAGTAAAGGGTTTGCTCCATGCATCCAACAGACAAGACAAGAACACGATTTTTGAATGAATTTTTATATTACAGGGCACCTGGGAGGAAACAAGAAGGTGTATCCAGATCTCCTCAATGGGATGGGTTCTTTGTAGTCCTCGGCACTTCAGATCTAAGCTTTCTCTCTCTTGTAGATGTAGAAAACCCAATATAGAAGATAGAGCTCAATGGGAGCAAATGATAGAGATGAGACCAAGTGTATAGATCCAGAGTGATCTAATAGGCAACAAAAGGTGAAGAATGATGGGGAAAACCCTCCTATTTATAACAAAATATTGGGTCATTCTAGATCTTGGTGCGTGATTAAAATAATGTTAATCAAATCTAGATCCACCTCTATGGAATATTTTATTATTATTTGTTGGAGGGAAAGGGTGTTTGACTTGGGTCAAATCCCTTGATTAGTGAAGAATAGATAAATAAATGATTTATTTATCTTTTTAAGGAAGTGGTTGGGATATAATCAAATAAATAATGATTTATTTAATTAATGGTGGTTGATTTGGTCATATTTAACAAGTAATATTATTTAAATAATTATTCCTAGAAAATAATAAGATAACTATGGGTTTATCTCATTAATTTCTTTGTTTTTGGGTTAAACATGACTGGGAATAATAATTAAATTATGGTTTAATTAATTATTCCTTGGGGAAAATCAAACAAATATGGGTTTGTTTACTATTCCCTTTTGGGGTTTCTTAATTAACATAGTGAAAGCAGTTTTACTTGGGGTAAAACTGGTCTTACATGGTGTACTTGGGTCCATCTAATGATGAAAGGTTAGATGACCAAAAAATGGTGTAACAATGACATTTCCTAATCTTGTTCATATTGATGAGTAGATTCGTGAATTTTTGTCTGTTCACAATTCACCATGGGAAGATCTACATCACCGATTTTCATTTTTACCTGAGCTAGATCATTTTGAAGATAATTTCGCTTCTATTTTTACTGCTGAATATGTCAAAGAACCTCAGAATCCATTGCAAAATCCTGATTCTGAGTTAAATTTGGAAAATATCTCTCGAACGATTCTAATTGACATTTCAGTAAAACTAGGAATAATTGAAAACATTCATATAGGTGCTTGCTGTATGGAAGATGAAATTCAAACCTATAAAGCCCTATTTCAAGAATTCCGTGATGTGTTTGCCTGGTCCTATGAAGAAATGCTAGGAATCGATCCGTCAATTGTTGTACATGAAATCAAGACTTACCCGGATGCCAAACATGTCCGTCAACGTCTACGTCAAATACATCCTAGAAAAGCTCCTGCTATCAAAGCAGAAGTTGAAAAATTACTTCGTGCAGGTTTCATTTATCCAATTCCCTTAACGGATTGGGTATCGAATATTTTTCCTGTGACTAAAAAACAAGGAACGATACGAGTATGTATCGACTATAGGGATATTAATCGAGCTTGTCCTAAAGACAATTATCCAACCCCCTATATCGATAAGATAATTTATGATTCTGCCGGCAGTGAAATGCTTTCCTTTATGGATGGTTTTTCCGGTTACAATCAAATAAACATACTCCCTGTTGATCAGCCAAAAACAACTTTCATTTTTCCGTGGGGGACATTTGCTTATTGCAAACTACCTTTTAGATTGAAGAACGTTGGAGCAACTTTTCAAAGGGCTATGTCTTATGCATTTCATGACATTAAGCACATTGTGCAGCCTTATCTCGATGATTTACCTGCTCATTCATCGCGTAGGGCCAACCATCTCACTCACTTACGAGCTATATTTATGAGATGTAGGCATTATTGAATTAGGATGAATCCACACAAATGTGTTTTTTGTGTAGAATCAAGTCGCTTTCTGGGATTTGTTGTTTCGAAAATGGGCATTCGCGTCGATCCGTCGAAGGTCGAAGCTATTGTCAACTTACCTCCTCCTTCGACTTTATGCCAAATCCAAATTTTGCAGGGGAAAGAAAACTTTTTACGTCGGTTCATTCCTAACTATACCAAGCTAACAAAGGGTTTTACCCGATTGCTGAAACAGAAAATTCCATTCTTTTGGGATGAGATCGCTGATCGATCTTTTGATGCACTTAAACACGTGTTGACCCATGCACCATTATTGCATCCTCCCAACTACAACCAGGACTACATTTTGTACCTTACCACCTCTCATTCCACCATTGGGATGGTTTTAGTTCAGGAAGACGAACCTAACACTAAACATGTGATTTACTATCTTAGTCAGAATCTGCATCCGACTGAGATTAAATACACACATGTGGAGAAATTGGCCTTGGCAACCGTTCAAGCTGTCCAAAGATTTAGACACTACATCTTACTACGCAAAACCACAATAATTTCTGACTGTAACCCTATGATGTACATTTTAACCAAACAATTGCTAGGGGGAAAGTATTCCAAATGGATATTTATCCTACAAGAATTTGACTTGGATTTTGAAAAATCCAAGGCAAAGAAATCTTTGGTTTTTTCCGAACTGTTGTGTGATTTCCCCTCTACTGATACTGAAACTGTGGCAAAGGAGCCCATTTCGGACGAATCCTTGTTTCTTATCAGTACTTTTGATCCATGGTATGGAGATATTATTGTTTATCTCCAAACCCAATCTTTTCGGCCTGAAATCTCATGATCTTAGCGACAGAAAATACGCTTTCAATCCCAACAGTACAATATTATTGGTGATACACTCTATCATTGTGGAGCGGATACTATTTTCCGACGCTGTCTTATTCATGAAGAAGCTGAAAATGTTTTAAATGACTGCCATTCTGGAGCATGTGGCGGTCATATGTCTGGGTATTGCACAGCCCAAAAGATATTGCGCGCTGGTTATTTCTGGCTGTCGTTATTCAAAGATTGTATTTATGCAGTCCAGAAATGTCACAATTGTCAACTTTTTGATCGTTAGATGCGTGCACCACCCGCTCCTCTTCACCCTATAATTGCTGTCGGTCCTTTTTCGAAATGGGGTATTGACTTTATTACATGTAAACCTCACTCGGCCGGGGGGCATGTGTATATTATCTTAGCGGTAGATTATTTTACTAAGTGGGCCGAGGCGATGGCTACATTTTCAGCTGACGGCAAGACTGCTGCAACTTTCGTGTTTAATCACATAATTGCTAGGTTCGGTGTTCTTGAAGCCATTATTACAGATCATGGAAGTCATTTTCGGAATGTCATGATGACTGAACTAACAGATCAAATTGGCCTACACCACGATAGTTCCACTCCGTATTATCCGCAAGACAATAGTCTGGTTGAAGCCACAAATAAAGTTTTAGTCACCATGATCAGACGAATTATTGGTATTCACAAGACAAATTGGCATTCCATGTTATTTTCAGCACTTTGGGCATATCGAACCTCAGTAAAAACATCAACTAGTTTCACTCCCTTTCAACTAGTTTACAGTTTGGAGGCTATGTTGCCGATTGAATGCGAAATTCCGTCATTTAAATTAGCCATAGAATTACTCCTAGCTACGTCTGAAGAGGAGAAACGATTTTTGTACTTGGCTCAGTTGGATGAGAATAGACGAAATGCTACAATAGCAAACGAGGCTCATGTCAAAAGAATAAAAGCTCAGTATGATAGATTTGTTACCCCTCGAAATGTTTTAGAAGGAGACCTAGTCTTAGTTTATGATCAAGCCAATGATAAGCTAGGAGCTGGAAAATTCGTGCCTATGTGGCATGGTCCTTTCATTGTTAAGCGAAAGCTGGAAAAAAGGGGCCTATGAGCTGATAGACTTCGACAGTGTCCCTTTAGATAAACCCAGAAATGGGCTTTATCTAAAGAGATGTTATGCTTAAACGTGGTGTGGAGATTTAATTAGATTAGATTTCTTTACTGCTGGTGTGTCTTAGATTAGAAAAGCGTGCCTATTTTCGAAGTGTGTTTTTTATCACTATTCCTGCTTATCTGAGTTTTACTCCTGATATTGCAGATGCGAACGTCTCTTCAAACCTACATTGGTTTTGCTGATGGTGCTTGTCATAGTACACGTAACATTTCTTCCACATCTTGGGTTATCTATTCACCCTCTGACGAGTTAGTATCCATGCATGGGGTAATCCTTGGTCAAACAACGAATAACATTGCAGAGTATAGTGCAGTGATTGAGTTATTATCTGAATCCACATCATTTGGAATTCAGAGTCTGATTGTTAGGTTGGATTTTGAATTTTTTGTATTACAGCTTAACAGGGTTTATGCCATTAGAAATCCAGTGTTATTGTGGTTATTTTTAATAGTTCGTCTCTTGGAACGTGAATTTGATTACATTGAATATCAACATATTCCAAGAAATTTAAATACATTAGCAGATGCAGTTGCTTCTAGTATGATAAATCGACATTTGCAATAATTAACACAGTAAATCAAACAACATTCATAACATGTATACAGATAGCTGGTAAATAGTGATATATCATAGTATAGAAGTGTTTTCAAAAATATACATCGTCTTCGATCGTAGGTTGGAAACACCTTATGATCGGAAAAATGGTAACACAAAAAGTCAAAAGTATGAATCTACGACATGATCATCCCATCACTGATGGTGATCACGATAAGAGATCACTGCCTGGGCCACCCTACACAGGAACCTCCTAAAAGGTCCTGGAACACCCATCATGTATCTCTGTAATCTGAGAGGAATCTCATCTATGTCCGTCTCTGGAATATCTAGAGTCAGACGCTCTAGGTGATGCTCCAAATCAGACAAGATTTCTGCTGATTGGCCTACTGGGGCTGGTACGGCTGCAATTGGTTGTCTTATTTCATAAGGTTGGAGATGGGTTGGTCGCCGTGGGCCCACATCTGCATTCAAAAAACTTTTGGTTATCAATTTTCAAAAGACGATCGAAATAAAAAATATAGAACTAGAAATTGTTGAAAATGATTTTACCTGATTCATCCCACTGTTCCCCTACTGGGAGATTCATCTCTCAGTCACCGCGGAAATCTATCCCGACGTATGGAAAGTCCTCTATAAGAAAAATTTTGCGTTACAACCAGCAAAAATATGAAGGAGGAAATCGAACAATCTCGGCGCCCTTAATACCGTGCTGGGCCATCAATGCAACCCAACGAACCATCCTAGGTTCTCGAGGTCGACCGGCATCGACAAGAATGCTCTGAGGAGCTAACATGGGGATCCTCTCTAGAGAAAAGGTGACTACGATGGATCCAATCCAAAGTTATTTAGTTTTCCATTCTTCGCTCTAGTTAGTTGGCCTTTTACATTGGCCAACACAGCTTCACACCAGTTGAAAATGGTGCCTCGAAAATAGTCCACAACAATGCGCATCTGGGAACTGGTAGCCACATGCAGTGCTGCACTCCCACACAGTCTGGTAATAGTAAATGCAATAACTTTCAGCTCGGGACGGATGATAGTTTTTATGTCAATCCGTTTGTCCTTGGGGTCTGCCTGATTATTACAGAACTCTTGCCGAAGACTAACGACAGTCTGGCCACCTTGCCTAGTCCCAAACAAGGAAAGTTGTTCGCCCCTCTTGGAAAAACCAGTCAGAAAATAAATATTCTCCAGCTCAATTTTGAGCCAGTGGCCGCCAATAATGAAACAATAGTCCTGTACGTTCCACCTATTTACCATCCATGTTAGGAGGTCTACCTGTGCCCTCATGCCTTGGATGGCCCAGAATTTATACAAACCGCATGCTCTTAATGCTTGCATTGTGGGCAAATGGAGAATTGCGGCGTCATCCACGTCCTCATGCTCACGTTCTCTCCAAATCAACATCTTGTAATCCTACAATGCATAAAAAGATATGTTAGAACAATCTAATTTGAAAATTTTTGGGCGGCAAATGAGAAATTTTGTTTTGTAATTTAAATACGCGGGGACCGCACTTTGTCTTCGTACACAGTGCGTAGGAACGCATGCGCGCTGTGGAACAACTGCGGACTCACAAATTTTTTCTACATAGGGAAAATTCAGGGTCCGCAAGGCCCATGTGTTGCACCTGCAGACCTCCGCGGGCGATTTCTTAAAACATATTTTTCCCTTAAAAAAGAAATCTAAAGCCTAAAAATGAAATGTAAATGGATGAAATGAAAGATTAGGAGGTCATGGATTACCTGGGGCTGACAGTTCTCGATTTCATCGAATGGATTTTCCAGAATCTTCACAGGCACTTTTTTACCCAAAAGCTTTTACTTTTCACTCTGAACTTGAACAATAAAAATGAAATTGAAAAAGTCTTTTTTTTTTTAAGTTTTTTTGAATAGATAAATTTTTAATTTATTTATTTTTCACTTTAAAAAGGGTATTTTGGAAAGAATTTTTACTTATCTTAAACAGGTATGTGTAATGTTTCAAGTTTTTGTGCAGAAATTGGATTTTTCAGGAGAATTGATCATTTTTCAACAAAGAGCATACTTTTATCACTTTTTCGGGCTCTTTCAAAAATTTACGATAAAGTGAAACATTGGAGTTCTCTTTTAAGCCCTTTTTAGACTCTCTAAACATGAAAATATTGCCGAGCACTTGGTTATTCGAACTCATTAAAGTAAATGAATAATTGTCCCTTCAGTATAAGTTTACCCCTTTTACGAACTGAAATTAACTATTTACGAAAAAGGTATACGTTGACTAATTACGGTCAATAGAGTTCTCTCCCGCATTATTTTATCCTTTTTCGGGCCTCAGAGACTAAATTTACGAAAAAGTACACCCATGGAGTTTTCTTAAGTTTTTCTTCTGACTCCCTAAAATTGAAAAACACCGAGTTTCTCCTATACTGGACTCGTTAAAATTTAACAATAAAGGACCTGTTAAATTTCAAACAGGAATGAACCGCTTCTTCTTAGGGTTCGAATCTTAAACTAAGTTGGACTCATTCGAAGGATGAGCTTATAAACAAGCAAATGTTATCCTCAAGCTTGTCAAAAATAAAGAGGTACTTTCCAGAAATGGTGGGGGAAAGAGAGAAAAATGGACTTGTTTGTTGTATTTTGATTTTTCGAAAATCCAGTTAACCACTCTTGAACACACTTTTGTCCACGACACTTTTGTCCACCGGGGTTGGGAAATCCTTTTCCTAACAGCTTAATCAAACCACATTGAAAGTCTTCATCCAGTTTTTGGGTATTAGCTTTGGGTCAATTGTTACCAAGCCATCTGCAGTGTTGTTATGTGTTCAAGAGGATAGTTCAAATAAACCATTCATCTATGAAATATCTGTCTTCCCTTTTGATCATCCCTAAGTCAGTCGTTGCCAATATATTTTCAAAACTTGATCTATGATTTTGTGTTGTGGTCCTACCTACGATGGATCACTTTCTATCGACGACAACTCATTATCTAGGAATTTGATCTAGAAATCATCAGTACCTTGAAATCTGCATGCCTCAATAGTAGATTTCTCGCCTTCGACGACAGGTTACATCATTGACCTTCGATCGACTGATTCCGTGACATGTTTGACTTCATCTCATTCATTCACATTTCATGGATTGTATTGGGTACTTTGGGAACCATTGAAATTACTGGTGGTTACTCTCACACTTGTTAACAGTTTACATCATTGACTGGTAATCAAGTAGTTTCTACCATGTTTGACTTCAACACATTCATTCACATGGATAGAATCATACTAGTTCGAGATGCAGAAATCAAGACCTTGGATCTAGTTTCTACCATCTAGGCTACAAGGAATTTTGTTATCATTTATACAGTGGAATATTTATAAACAGATGGCTGCGTCCAGACTGTGTCTACACATGTCTATAATGTGATGTATTCAAAATCATTCCTGTATCAGAACAATTTGAGTCAGTTTCTAGTTAGTTTTGAACTGAGTATGGGAATGCCTACCCCAGTGATGATATGTATACATATATATTTTTCACTGAATGTTTTTACAGGTTCCGACTGGGGTGTCCACTGGATGATCTTTGAAATGATAAAGTACTGCACTCTTCATATATGACAGACTTCAGATTCATCTATTCTAGAATTTTCACTCTAGGGGGCAATCTATTACACTGAAAATTGTCATCCTGACATTCTGCTATGTGTATGAGCTCATTATTACTCATACTTCCCCCTTTTTCAAGTCTAACATATTAGTTCCTCATGTCAAGCCTTGAAAATCAGAGAAAAGTTCCTAAAAATCTCCTAAACTTTGGTGTCGCACTTTCTCTCTATCTTCCCTGCAGTCCCGCACCTAATGTTCAGCTCTCCTACGTATTTGAACACACTTTCTCTATGTTATAGGTGTGGACCCCTATAAATATCAAAAAGGCGCTATTAAATTCCAAAAATCTCAATTAAATTAAATTCTAGAAGCCTCTAGAAAGAATCTTGTGGTGGCAGAACCACTCTTTTGAGGTTCATGTATCCCTTACCTTATGGAGCTAACCCCTTGATGTGAGGATCTTATCCCTTTGAAGGAGGATTCTATCCCTTCATATTTGGAACAGAAAACCTTCTCTTTTCCACTATAAAAAGAGGCATTGGGTAGCCTTAAGGGGAGTTCAAGCTTTAGAATATTTGAGGTTAAGTGTTGTTGGGATTCAGACCCAGTTAACTAAGACTTTTGTGAGGAAAGATTACATACCTCTATTTGTCTTGGTTGGAGGAGTGCAGAGCTTATCAAAGTAGAGGAGACTCCTGCTTCGGACCCCGGGAAGGCCTGTGCAACATCAAGGCGAAGGTTGTAAGGTTTTCCTTCTTTTGAAGTTAATACAAATATACTCATTTTTCTCAATAAGCTGTCAGTTAATGGTTTATTTCATAGATTCCTTGATCACTATGATAAGCATGGTTTATGATGATGTGTATACAGGTGCTATTTAATATTTTGCTTGTTTGTGACCGCAGGTTCACGAGGATAACTCCTTCAAGTACACGAGGGACAACAACGACTTCAAACAAGCACTAGACATACAGTAAGTCTTTTACACCTCTATAGATCTTTTTGTAAATCATATATGCTTAGAGAAAGATTAGTTTATTTGGTTGTTTGTTGCTAGATACTTTTAGTACTAGGGAGATCGGTCTTGTCCACAAGACGGATTAATCCACACAACAAGTAGAAACACTTAACACAGTACTTTCACAGCTTAACACAGAATATGCATAACACAGCAGCTATCAAAGATTCACATTAATAGTACACATAGATTTAGTTACTCAAACAACCTTTCTCATTCATTAATCCTTCAGTTCCTTCTTACAATACCCAAACCCGACCTGCGCACATAGCAGCAGGGTCTACACACATCAGGCCTTGGGTTCTCCGTGCACACAGCCAGTAGGAGTCCTTTCCCCATAAACCCAAACAGATCTACTAAGCCACAATTCGCATCAAGATCTCATCATCTTCTTCCCTTATAATTCAAAATGTCCCTCTATTTATAACACTCTAGCCTAATCTTTCCTGTGGTTCACAAACCGTGGTTTGCGGACTCTAGGTGTACCCTTTGACCCATTACAATGCTTTTGGGGCTTTGACCCACCCCAAAACCCCTGCGCTAGACTAATTAAACAAAAAAATATGCAAAATTGGACTAGTTTTGCAGGTTGCAGGAGACCCTGTTCCAACAGTCCCCCAACACAATCTTGTGACTCGTCCTGAGTCACTGTGACCACGGGTCCACCAATTGTCCCTTGAGCTACTTGATTATCCTAACCAGCGTGCGTATCTCGTTCGTGCCTCAGTGCCCCCTCCCTAGTGGGATGATTCTGCCTGAGACAACTATTCCAGCCATATAGTCATTTAACCCTGTATGGCTTGAGCCGACTGCCATTGACATATCCTGGTAACACGTCACCGCGCAGGGTAGCTAACCTGACTACTCCACCATTCGTGATTTCCTTAATAGTGTAGGGACCAAGCCAGTGATGTCGGAATTTACCTGGGTGTTTTGCAAACTAGCTATCGTATAAGAGGACTAGGTCACATTCTACGAATGTATTTTTGTGAATATGCCAATCATGCCAAGCTTTATCATGAGAAAAATGAACCTGCTGATGAAAGTTAGCAATGAAACGATCTTCTTCCAACGCCAAAAGTTGCGCAAGGTCTTCTTCCATGATGTCAGATTCTGCCATATTTGTAAATGTTGCGATATGTAGACTAGGAACAATGTATTCTATTAGCATAATGGCCTCTTTGTCCGAAGGGGGGTCCTTCCTGTTAGCTTCTAGCATTTCGTCTGATAGGCCTAGAGAACATAGGGGATGCATACGTCCCAATCACTACAATCGACATTGCAGATCTTGGCCAATGCCTGCTCTAAGATTTTGTTGAAAGCCTTGACTGCCCCGTTTGCCTGAGGATGATATGGTGTACTTTTTGTGTGATGGATCCGGAATTCATCATTCAGGGCTTGTATCGTTTCATTAACAAAGTGCGTGCCTCTATCGCTCATGAGGATCTTTGGGCATCCAAATCTGGTCAGGATTTGCTCAAATATGAAGTGCGTTGTGGTATCTGCAGTACAATCCTTTACCGCTTGTGCTTCAGCCCATCGAGTGACATAGTCAGTGGCAGTAATAATGTAGCACACACCTGTATTCTTTCCTGGAGGATTGATTAGTCCTACAAAATCAATGGCCCATTTGTCAAAGGCCTGCAAAGCTATTTGAGGTTGTAATGGAATTTCATCTCTTTGTGAGGGTCATCCTGTCTGTTGGCACGTATCACACGATTTACAATAGTCATGAGAATCATGGTGTAGGGTAGGCCACCATAGCCCAACTCTCAAGATCTTTTATGCCATTTCCTTTCCTGCATAGTTGCCTCCTACGACACCTTTGTGCGTCTCCACTAAGAAGGTGTTCCGTTCATGTTCCAGGACATACCTGCGTAGTAATTCATCAACGCCTAGTTTGTATAATTGGCCGGCGATGATAGTAAAGTCCGCCGCCTGAGTAACCAACTCCTTCTTCTGTTGTAACGAATATTCTGCGGGGACCACACTGTAGTTAGGAAAAGAATGATATCAGCGAAGTGTGCGTCAATGACCTTAATGGTGAACAGATGCACGTCCAATAATCCTTCCTCCAAGTTAGTAGGTTCTTCGCTTGTCTCAATGTAGGACAGATGATCCAGACCCGCATTCAACCTTATTGGCTTGACTATGATTTCAAAATCATATTCCTGAAATAGAAACAGCCATTTGCAAATATCTCCTCCCAAAACAAGCTTGTTCATAAGGTATTTTAAAGCCGAATGATCGATAAACATCTTAAAGTGTCCTCCCAACAGATAGTGTCGATATTTATGTAATGCGTATACCATAGCCAGTCCTTCTTGTTTGGTGGTGGAGTAGTTTCGCTTTGCGCCAGAGATTTTTAGACTAGCAAAGGTAACCAGGTGATCTATATCTCCTTCCCCAGGCTGAGTGAGGACAACGCCCAAGGCGATTCCTGATGCATCCACATGTACATGAAATTCCTTCGACCAATCAGGAAATATTAGTATGGGTGCAGAGACCATCTTCTCTTTGAGTAGCTCAAAGCTCTTCTGAAATTCATCATTGCAAAAAAAGGAAACATCCTTTTTAAGCAGTATTTCCATGGGTGCTATGATCAGTGCGTACCCTTGAATGAATTTTCTATAATAGCCCGTGTGTCTAAGAATCGAACGCAGTTGTTTCTCCGTTGTTGGGACTACAAGGTTTATAATTACTGCTACCTTCGTAGGATCAACCATCAACCCTTGTCGGCATACTATGTGTCCAAGAAAGATTCCAAAAGGCACACAGAAGATACACTTCTTGATATTCAATGAAATATAGTGCTTTTGACAGGCATCCAACATCATGCATAGGTTGGAGACATGCTCCTTTACCAAGTTTAATACCGTCCAGTCATTGAAATAAATTTCTAGAAACTTATGGATGAACTCCTTGAATACGACAACTACTACTCTTGAGAAGATAGCAGGTGCATTCTTGAGACCAAAGGGCATGACCGTATACTGAAAGGATCCCCATTCTATTGCGAATGTAGTCTTACTGTGATCTTTTGGTGCGATTCGGATCTAGTGGTACCCTTAGAACCCATCGGTGAAGGAATATGCTTCTTGTCTACCCACGCTATCAAGGATTTTGTCTGAGAAAGGCGTAGGGAATGGGTCATGTACACAAGCATCGTTTAACTTGCATAGGTCCATGCAGATTCGTATCTCCCCCTTTGTTTTCTTCTCCTGGACGACCATCAGACTTACCCAATCCGACTGTTCAACTATTTCAATGATACCAGAAATAAGAATTTTTTTCAGTTCTTCTTTGACCTTTTGCTTATATTTAGGGTTTAGCTGGTAAGGTTGCTGCTTTACGGGGCGTGCCGTTGGTTTCAGAGTGATGTGCATAACACCTAGGTCCCCCGTGATTCCTTTGAGCTCAAAAAAATTTGTTGGGAATAAGTCCTAATGTTCCGTAAGTAGCTCAGAAATTTTACCTATAGTCCCTTCGTTTGAATAGTCCCCAATTTTGACGAACTTTGGATGTTCTTCCATCCTGATATTAATTTCACATAGCTTGAGAGGCTGGGTAACATCAATATTCTGCAGCAGGGGTCCAGTAACTGTACGTTCCCCCTCAGATTCTAGGACAGAGACATTCCGAGGATTATCTTCCTCTTCTTCGATCGCCAAGCTCTGGCAGTCGACTATGTCTTGCATATGTGCTTCCCATGTCAGGACTTTCGGTGCAACATGATGGCGTGAGTCATTAAATACAAAAGTATCGATGTCCTGCAGAGCTTCGTCGAGTGCCTCTGTCCCCCAAATCAGCCCGAACGTTCCTTTAAAGTCATCTTTTAGTGTTTCCCAGTGGCGGGTGCACTGATGTAGCTCCGCATCTAAGTACCATATGACGGGGATAGGCCCCAAAGCATGAATAAACAAATGAACCCACTCTTCTGTAGTCCGGTCAGACCATTTTTCCATCCAGGTGAGTAGATGCTCGCGCGGATCTCTTGGTCCGAGGAACATCTTGGTGCGTATGTCAGCTGGGGGTGTGAACCACAGGATCATCATATCCCAACATTCCTTGCAATCCTGGACTGCTTCCTTGTGGGTGTCCCACCATCGCGCAAATGTTCCTTGCATAGCTAGATTAAGGGCCATAGCCTTCGTTCCCATGGAACCACAGCTTCCAGTGTCCTTAGGAACTCCTTGATGCCACCGGTATCATCAAAATGGGGTAGATCTCTTACCTCTGAGAAAATGCAGTAGAAGTCCTTTATGACTCGAAGACATCGTAGCATCGAGACATCGTGCAACCGGTTTTTCCAATTCTCCATCACCTCATTAGATTCAGAGAAGCATTCATTGTCTGCCTCCCAACAGAGTACCCCGTCCATTGTGGGATTGATCCAATCTTCGTTTCGCGCGGTCAATTTGTAAATGTGATCCACCCCTTCTTCACTGCGTACTATTTCTGTGTAGCGCTCACCTTCCTTAGGATCTAACGGTACTATCACCCTTGTTCCGTTATTTTCAAACACCATGATTCTCTTTTCGAGGTTGATGATACCACCCATATCTATGGCCCAGTCCAGTCCTAAGAGCACAGGGTATGGGTCTACATCTTCTACAATCTGAATTAGCTCAAAGTCAGGCTATACCTTGACCCCAATGATATCTACCATGATTCTTGATAATCTCCCCAGAGGTATAATCTTCGACTGGTTGGCCATACGCAGCTGGATATTGGACCACTCCAATTTGGGTTCTTCCATTTGCTTCCAAGTTTTCTTAGGTAGCACATTTGCATCTAACCCCAAGTCTAAGACAACCTGATCCATTTCATGGTTACTGATTTGGGAAGTTAATCTCATCTCCCTACCAGTGCGTTTCCTATATCTGCCTAGCTTGTGCACGTCTTGGACTTCTGGAGATAGGTGGGATTGCACTACACAACTATCTATCAATGCTTGAAGGTTTTCTTCTGTTCATTGGTTGCGTGATAGCTTCAAACACGCCTATAGGAATGATCTCATCTCATAACCCTCCTTGAGGTGCGCAGGTGTCTGCACAGTAGCCTCCTTTATCTTAGCAAGGTCCTGGTGGACTGCGAAAATTGTTTCTTGTCCTGTTTTTCGGTCCAACCCTTCTTGGTTGATAGGTTCCTATCGGATTAGAGGACCCCTTGCAGCCTCCTTCTTAGGTCCCCTGGTGGCCATCCCACTATGTGTTACAACATTCTCACTCATATTTCAGTCCCATAGTTCAGCCTTAACTCTTTGTACATTCTGCGTTGGTATTGGCTGCTTTTCTTGCATTTTTGCTATAAATATTGGACAATCTTCAGTCGCATGGTCTAGTTTTCTGTAATATTTGCAGGATTTCCTTGTAGGATTTGGGAAATCCCTTGTAAAGTGTCGTAATTCCCCACAGTTATAACAGATTAGCTGTCTGCGTCCTTGACCTGCGCTTCCTCCCCGACCTCCCTTGCCCCTAACTGGGGAGCCACCAAAGTTTGCAGGAGATCTGGGTGATGTAGGGTCTGATTGCACCCTATAAAAGTTTCCTCTATCTATCATCATATCATAAGTTCTAAAGTTCTTCTCACCATTTCCTACCGACCGGCATAATCTGCACCATTGTTGCTTCAGTTCTGAGATGTCCGCACCTAGCCGGGGGTAATGGTTCATGTCATGCAGCCCTGCTACACGGTAGTCATCGCACCACAACGCAGATCCACTTGAGCGTGGATGCAATAGGTTGGGTTCTCCACTTGTTCCTAGACGCACTGGACTAGGTAATCTTTCCTGCATGTAATCTATCAGTAGTGGGTAATGATCCATTCGTATGTCCAGGTGCCCGTCATCATATGCACCATAGGTCTGTGCTAGCTCCTTTTCCCCGTTCCTTCCATAGGTTCTGAATCTCCATGTGCATAGCTCCGAGCTGCTCCTGAATTTGTTGTACTCCTACTGAAGTATCTTCTCTGGGCGCATCTTCCAGTTTCATGGCGGTTTCCAAAGCTTTTTATTGTGACTCGAAGGTTTGGTGGTCCATAGGTACACGCAGGTGAGGTAGAAGCATAGCGATGAACCATTTCGTATGCTGTCTATCGTCATACTTAAATCCTCCCTCCCTGAATGATTTCTTTAGTCTTTGATCAGCTTCCCATATACACTCAGTCATTCTTTGCTTGAAATATTTCACGTCTGCTACAATTTGTGAATAGGACTTAGGCTTCCGGAATTGTTGTTTCAGAGCGCCCTTAATATCTTGAATATATGTGCTTCCATTTTGAGATATGTATCGCATATACCAGTCCAAATTTCTCTCTTCGAAGGCAAGGGATAGCTGCACCCTTTTCACAGTATCGCTTGCCACACCTTGTGCAGTTCATACTAAGTCTGAAACAAACCAAAATCGGTCCATGTCCTCATCTCCCGCACCTTTGAAGGTAGGTAATTTCAAGTGCGCTACCATAACTTCTTCTGGCGGGGTTTCGGGTGAGGTTTTACCCTTATGTGGTTTTGAAGGTGGTGTAGCTGGAGGGCTTTGTGTAGCTGTTCCTTCTAACGGTCTATAGACAGATCTATCCCTTCTGGATTGGCTCGATAGTACTTACCGCTCCACGTTGTACTTTCGTTCAAAGTGGAGGTCATTCAATCGTACCTGCTCTTCTTCCTTCTCATGCCTTCAATACTTCTCTTGGCATTACCCGATCACCTTCTCAAAATGCTCCCTGTCCCAGCAACGGGACCTATTTTTGGCTCGAGGTGTCCTGACCCAGATACGGAGGTTAAGGTTTGTCAATAAACCCCTATACTATTGACCCTTTTGGCAGTGACCTGCTTGCGCAGGTCAAAGTCTCACCCGAAGCAGTATGGGTGGGTGTTGGAACTATGTTTCCGCACCCTGAGAGAGGATAGGTAGCCAAGAAGAGCTGCGTCAGGCTTTATAATGACTAGATCGCCTATCTCAAAACCAGATCTATAGATCTCCTTCACATCCACGTGGGCAAGGTCAACTATACTTACTGTGCTCAACAAATCATATACTTCTAAAACAATAGTGTAGCATTACATGAAACATAACAAAATAGACCCAGATGCGATACAAACACTTAACACAATACTTTCACAGTTTAGCATAGAATATGCATAACACAACAGCTATCAAATATTCAAATTAACAGTACACATAGATTCAGTTACTCAAAAAACCTTTCTCATTCATTAATCCTTCAGTTCCTTCTTACAATACCCAAACCTGACCTGTGCACACAGTAGCAAGGTCCGCACACAGCAGGACTTGGGATCTCTGCGCACACAACCAACAGGAGTCCTTTCGCCAAAAACCCAAGCAGATCTACTAAGCCACAATTCGCATCAAGATCTCATCATTTTCTTCCCTTATAATTCAAAATGTCCCTCTATTTATAACAATCTAGCCTAATCTTTCCTATGGTCCACAAACCGTGGTTTGCAGACTCTAGGTCTACCCTTTGACCCATTAAAATTCTTTCAGGGCTTTGACCCACCCCAAAACCCCTGCGCTAGACTAATTATACACAAAAATATGAAAAAATGGACCAATTTCACAGCTTGCAGGAGACCCTGTTCCAACATATAGCATCAGATGTGTTCTAGCCTTGAAAATTTGTGGAAAGTTTAGAATACATGAGATCTCCAAAACCCATAAATTGTTTATGGAAATTCCACCTATAAGTGACTTAATTATAGTATTAACTATTTTTTTTAATGTTTCCTAGGTAAAAACTTAGGAAAAAAAGTTAGTTAATTAGTAAGAATTAATTCAAGGCAAGAATAATCTAGAAAATCACATAGATCGATCCAGAGATGATCGTAGACATCGGTTATGTTTTAATTTTGGTTGTTGGTGATCCAATAAAGGATTATAAGAGGAGGTCAATGTGGTGATAGAGAATACACTTGAGACACTTGAGTAGTTTGATTTCTTGGTAGATCGATTTCTAGAGAAGCAGCAGTCAGTTGTCGGAGAGAGCCAGATATCGAAACAATGAGTGAGGGGTAGGGACAATGATCCGAAGGAATTTTTCCAGATCTAGAGAGGCAACAACAGGAGGGATGAGTTATTCCCAATGAGGCAGCATAAAGGACTGTGTAGTTGCTTTAGATTAGCAATTTGATTTGCTGGACAGAAAATCGTTCTCATTTCCATAGGCTGGGCAAAGGTTCTAGAAGGCCAGAGAGACAATTTTATTAGTAGCTGAAGGTAAAAATACTTCATCAGAGACTAGTTGGAGGCTTGATGTCAAGCAGGATGTGCAGATGACGACGTAGAAGATCAGAGGGTCGAGTTTTATGAAAGAACGTTGTGTCAGAGATTTCCTATGAAGGAAGGGAAATTCCCTTCAATAATTATGCCCATATTTTCTTGCCTTAGATTTCGAGTTTCATGCATCCACATTGTACTCAAATTTTTAGTGATGCATAATAATAAAAACACTCACTGCTGCACCAGTTTTCCCGCATTGGGTTTTTCTGGGGACTTTTGTCCAAAAATAATTTTGTTAATTTTTTTTATGTGTGTTCTAGAATTTCTCAAATTCCAAAATTTTATTTATTCCATTGTTTTATTTTCTTAGATTGCAGTGTGATTTATTTAGTATTTGTCATAGCAAAAAACAAATTAAATTTTAAATTAAATTAAATATTACGAGAATCATTTCTATTTTCTGGAATAGGATTCTGGTTTGGAATTTCCACAATGAGGAGTGCTTTGAGTGCCAAATTTTTGTGAATTTGTCAGGGAGTCATAGTATAAAGGTTTTTTGTAACAAACAAAAAATTGGAATAGAGTTCTACATTGATGCACAAATTGCGGGGTATCAATTTAAAGATACTATGTTGGATTTTGGCTCTGAATTTAATATTTTTCCACGAAAGACATGGGAGGTGATAGGGAACCCCAAGCTAGAGTTTTCCCCAATCTAGTTGCAAATGGATAGCCAATAATACATTCTTCCTACTGGCCATCTAGAAGATGTGGAAGTAGATATTGTTGGGGTAAATACCTACATTGGTTTTGAAGTTACTTATATTATTGGTGATAAAGACCCATATGTAGCCTTATTGGGAATTGATTGTGATTTTGAGAATTACTCCATTATTAATTTGAAGTGGGATAATATGACTTTCGAGGTAGATGGAGTACAGTTTATTCAGTCTTTAGATCCACCCTACCACTTGTGACCACTACACCTACCTTGATTAGGAAGGAAATATGATGATCCACGATCCCCTCCACAAGCTAGCCTTATATAGTTTCTTCTCCATAGAATAATGATACTCCATATAAACTCGGATGCACCTTCCACACATTATATTGATGAATCCATTATTGAACCTATGTTTGATATCACCGCTTCTTTACTACCTCCCAATATTACACTTCCACCACCAGCGTCATCATCCACCAAGGAGACTACAACACCACATGAGCAACATCATTCAGATAGGTCTATTACTAGCAGTCATCCCTTGTATACCAAGCTTCCTTCAATTGGCACTCTTTCTATGGGAGAACTTCAACATCAGTATTCATGAAATTATTTCAGTTCATTAGAGCATATTCCTTGCAACTAGAGGAGCATATGATTTTAGTATACCTGGAGTGGTTTGATCTCTCTAAGGTCCATGAGAAATAACAACATACAATAAATCAAATCTTATAGGACCGATACACACTATAGAAACAACTTGCTCAAGTCAAGGAGGAAAGAGATCAGCTTTATGAGTAGGAGGACAAGGCTGAGAAAGAAATTCTCGACATTAAGGAAAAACTTATTTAGATGTTTCCATCATTTTCAAAGGCTAGTTCTACGTTGCTAGAGAATATTTTAACTCATGATCCTATTCAATTTTTATAGTTTCTCGAGAATTCTAGGACCATTCTCACAAATGAGAAAAAATCTCTTCAGTGCACCATTACTGAGTTCTGGGAACACCTATCCAACCCAAATATAGAGTATATTTAGATGATTGATCGAGTTGTGGATAATTTCACCACTCTTCACTCCAAGGTTCAAAAAAACATAGAAGACTCTTGGAATATGTTTTGACGGGTACAAGACTATCGAGGACTTTTCGCAAAAATTAATCACCCAATCTACAAGTTACAAGAAGAAGTCAAGAAGCTAATGGATAAAGGTATATCTATTATTGATCCAACTAAGAAGAATGAGATTTCTTAAGAGATACCCTAGAAGGATGCCCATAGTTCGAATCACACAAAGAAAAACAAGTAATTCAGGATCTCAAACCTACCGTCTAGGAAAAATATATATATTTATACAAGCTTAATCTTGTTGCATATAATCAATGGAATTCATTTCTCACCACCCGGCCTAAGCAACTTGACGCTGTGACAAAACAAAAAATTGATGGGGATATAGAAAGACCACTTGGATATGTATAGTTTCTTCAAACATAAGTTTTTAGTGGTTATTATAAATTTGGTTCCTTCATTTGAAGGAAAAATATTTGCACATGTACACGAAGGATCAAAAGAAGGTGTGAAGCCAAAGGAAGGACCAAGTGAATAGGTGAAATATTGACATGAGGGCGATTCAATATGTTGTGGTTGGGGCCTGTTGGGTCCTTCGTTTTTTGGACAGTTTGGTCAGAATATGGTTGTCGAGAATATCTAGCACATGATAGAAAATAGTATGGTTAATTTGGCTAGAAGACAGTAGCAGAAAAAAAGGAAGCAACAAGCAGAGGACCAAGTGGTTATGTTGGAATTTTTCAATTCAACAAAAGAGGAATCAAGTCATTACAATTGGAAGAATCAAGTAAATGTGGACTATGTTTGGATCTTGAGTGTGGATCAAGTAAGCACGGGTGAACCTAGATAAGATCAATGGACCAAGGGTATTAATAGACATGAATGGTGAGGCGCACAGAGAAGGAAATAATAGAAGATTGATATCATGTTATTGGAATTAGGACACACAATATGATAATGTAATTTAGGTTGTAATCATTTTGTAATTTTATGTTTGCAATGAGGGTCTTGGGAAATATTCTTGACAAATATAGCCAAGCTAACACAAATCTGTAGATGTAATATTGATCAGGCTCTATAATGATAAGAGAGATCATCATATTGAACTTTATTAGTGTGTTATGTATGTATTTGTCTCTGTTTATGTGCTTACTTTAAAATGAGAGATTATGTTTAGATTTTGTGTAGTGTTATTTTGTGGCCACAATCCCCCAATAATTTTTTTATAAAAGATATGGGGATCCTCCATGTAGATTTTCGTCAAAAGCACTTCTTTGATGCTTTATTTATTATATTTTCACTTTTTTTGGTTTTCCATTTTGATTGCTTCATTGTGTGTGGTTTCTCGATAACTTCCCAATGACTCAAATTTCGTTAAAAGTGGAATTACATTTTGAAAATGGTTTTTGTTCAAAGTTTGATTGATTTTGACCACCTAGGCTTAAATATGTAGAACTTGTATTTTACTTTATTTTTAAATTTAATTAATTTTATGTAAATAAATTATTTATTTATTTAATTAACTTAGATTACTTAAATTATTTGTAATTTATTTAATTAATTTGTAATTTTTTTAAAGAAATTGTTAATTACTGTTTATTTAACCATTCTACAGTACCACCACAACCGAAAGATTATTTATAGCTATTAAAACTATATATCAAAAAAATAATTGTATAAATTGAAAATATAATAGAATATAAATATAATAGTTATAACATGATCCCACTCCTTTCCTTTCCTTTTCCTTTGCCTAAAGTTTAAAATTGCACATGTTCTTGGTCTCCTAGGCTAACTAATTGAGATGATGCATGTATGACGTATATGAGGAGCAAGTGAGAGGAACTCTTAAGGCATCTGCGTTCAATTTATATGAAGGCTTAGAAATTTATAGTACAATATGGGGAGGGGCCCACTCTCCACGTGGGCTCCCTCCTCCCAACCCACCTAACTCTTCATTTTTTCATTAATGCCTACGACTCCTTTTTGTTTGAGCATATAATTGTCTTATTTTTTGTTATATAATGTTTAAATGATGTATTTATATTTATTTTTAATTTAAATTAAATATATTACATTATTTTCATTTTAGTTTAATATTTTTATATTTTAATTTTATTAAAAAATAGAAAACCTTTATTAAAACAAAACATTATAAAACTGCCAAAAAAGTTTGTTGACTGTTACACTAGAAAATACCTCCTCATCAACTCATAGGAGAAGACCAACTTGGATTAGAATAAAAACCTAATTTACAGGTGTATTTTCCATAGTAACACACCCCAAAAACTGGCAAATAGCATGCTAATGTAGCCAGGTAACCAACAGACCATGTTAACCTAGAAAAGCACACTATGTTTCTCAAATAGGGGTGCATTACCTAAATTTCATGGCAAAAACCAAGAGTTAACTCATTGACACTCTATCATTCCCACAAAGTTGACTCTTAAAGGCTGGAAAGGATCACCTTGAACCTATATATAAATGTTTCCTATCTTGACAGAGAATATCAAGCATGGAGAAAGCAATAAAGGAAGGAAACATCTACAATTTTTTGGATTTTTTCCAACGTGAACTAGTGAATAAAAGGGAAAAATCAGAGCCTCCCATTTCCTATATATTGGAGGCTATGCCAATGTAATCAGGATTTGTTCATGGTGTTGGGAATCCTTCAAACAAGGGGGAATCCCCGATGAAAAGTCCTAATCATACTTCACATTGTTCAGTCTGGGAACCCTTTCGGAAATAAGGCCTATCTTCCATATGTTATTAGATATTTGACTTGGATGTGATGGTCAACACAAGTGAATAATGTACATGCAATTTCAGATGAACAAGTGAGCATGTCTTGTGGAATTTTCAACTGCAAAATGTATCAAGGTTCTTCTATTGAACATGAGATAAAGGTGAGCCTTAAAAGAAACGTGAAAATGAAAAATGAAATTGAAATTGAAAAAGACACATGCCAAAGTGAAGATAACATGAAAATGACATATATTAAAGTGAAAAGAAGAAAAAGAGAAAATCGTAACATGAAAGCGATATTAATGAAAGAGAAGGTGTGCAAAAGAGACAACTTGGAAAAATCACCAAGATAGAAGTACAATCGTAACTAAAAGTGAGAGACTGTCAATTAAAGTGCATAATGACTTTCAACATAGGTTTAAAAATGCACAAGAACTATTTAGATGTACTTGTGCTATGGTTGTTCAATATTGCATAAAAGAATGCACTCATGATCTTGTTATAGATTGAGCATGTGTGTGCAGGTGACTTCGAAAATTACAATATGAGGAGAAGGCTGGAACACATAGAAAAGAATCAATAAATCATAAAATGACTATGAAATGAATGATCGCAAGATTGACAGTAGGCTCCAAAATCCAAGTGTATATCAAATTTTGGAGGGTGTTTGTAATAGTGACAACACTTGGCGACACACTGGTAGAACTCCATCTTCTCTACCTCGGTCTAGCTTTTTGCAGAGGGTCTAGTTTCATAGGAATTATTGATTCATTACATGGTTTACTTTGGTTTTCCTACTTAACCCAATTATATATGTAGTCCCCTTCATATCTTTTTGGATTGAACACAATAATAATTCCGGCCATATCGAAATGTTTTGATTCAGGAGAAGGGTAATGTAATTCATGAGCTTAAGATATTTATAGTATGAGCTTTCATCATTGGTGTTGCTTTGATGCCAGGAAGACTGGACAGTTCCTTGGCAGAGTCACTTTAGGAACAGTAGCATTGCTTCACTTCTAGTGATCATGGACAGTACCCAAGTGAAGTTACTTTCTTCACCTCCCTGTGCATGAAGGATTTCTCTTCTTTCACCCTTTATTTATTTATTTTTTATAGGATTGTGCTTCGACACTTATTTAGTTCATGGGGTGGAAGAGGGATCCTGATTTATTGAGAGCATAAGTGGTTGTTCCTTCAGCGAATCATATATAAAACCTCTGATATGAGTTTGCATGCTTAGATTTTCCCATTGTTCTTCTCTACATGATTGGATCAACATGGAAAACACCGAAACATAAATAATTGAGAATATAAATGAGGCTCCTATAACATATACATGTGTCATGGTTTAAGAAAAATATCTACTTATGCAAGGATCATATTTTCCATTAAAACGTCATCAACCAAAAGGTATGAAACAATACAAAGAACAAGGACTAAAGGTTAGCCAATTGTTGTAGTGTCATGAGGCCCTTTTATATTTTTCCACATTTTCTTTTGAGCTGAAGGGAACATCCTTTATACAAGGTCTTATTAAACAAAACACAAAATAAGAGACAAGACACAAGAAGGAAACAAAATGAAAAGGAAAAAGAAAATGGAGGCTAGACTGGAAACAAGGCACGAGGCAAAAGTAAGAAAACACAAGAAAAACTATAGAAAGTGAGTGCAGGACGATTGTGCAAGCGGAGACTAGTATGAAGCTACACCTACTCCTAATGTAACCAGCTAGAAGGTTAGGGTCAAGTATAATTAAATTTCTAATGTAGCCATTGTAACTGCTCCCGACTAGCATACACAAAGATACAATCAATTAAAAAATATAAAAAAACATTTGCAATAGAAAAGATAAGAGATTGAATAACTTGCACAACAAATTGAAGGTCTTACCTAGCACCAAAAACACATGTCATAGCCACTACTTCTAACCATATTTCACTTCTACCTTTTTCATGAAAACCATAATCAAACAACCTCAGAAGCTTCTTGTTCATGTATCTTTATTTGTACTATCCTCCTTAGCCAACATGAGGAAAGATATAAACGTGTTATTTTCAATGGAGCTTGCGAGGTAAGATTTCTCCAACCATTTAGTGATTGGATCATGAAATTCAAAACAGTCCTCTTAAGAACCCCGAGATCCTTGAAAATGTTAATTTTCAATTAAAGGTATAGGATCAGTATGAGAATCTTGGGAGGGAAAATTAATTTGATCATGTTCATGCTTTCCTAGATCATGATGGCGTGACATGACCATCAACGAGGGAAAAAGTGCCTCAACTACTTGAAAAGTATCTAAAAAAACAAACAATAAACCATAAATACCAAAGGATATAGGACAAATATCACCAGATATGGTAGCTCTGAGAAAATTATGAGTTGAATGACAATCATTAGGACCAAAATTACGATCGAAAGGACAAATTAAACAAAAATATTCTTGATTATAAGAAAATAAATATAGGTCAGTCTAAACAATTTTACAAATGATCTAAATAATAGAATCACATTCCTCTTATAATTAATGTAACAAACCATTTCTTTGTAATAGGTTACACACTTCACTAGCATCGTAATTGTTGAAAGAAGTGAAAAGGAATTTTAGTATAGCAAACATATGAAACTAGTCAGGATACAATGAGTGAAGAAGAATTTGATTTGCCAAATAACTCATGCATTAATTAGCACTCAAGAGGATTATAGGTGCCATGACAAAAATTATTAGCAATATAATATTCATAATAAAAACCAAGAGCTGAGTATTCTAAAATTCATCTAATAGACATGGTTCCTTTAGCCAAATATTTTCTTTGAAATGATCAACTTCACAGTTCCATGCTTCTATTAGAAATGCACACTCCAAACTTGATTTAAGTAAAAGATCCTTGCATGGAGATGAACGAACTAAAATATAATATTGAATCAAATTGGAAATCGAATCTTAAAAGTTTTAAAAAATATATGTGAAATACCAAACATCGTTAAAGAATGAATTTACATCCAATGAAACCATGTAAAGAAAATAATTTTGCGGGAAAAACCATATTTGACTTAGTTCGGGAACCTTACCAGAGTCATGAGATCATGATATAACCATACAGGAAGTTGAAGTGCCTCAAATTCCTAAAAGGTCTCGTAACTTTCAAGGATTTTGGAATGATATTTTAAATATTTAACTAGATCATGCATGGTGTAAGGATAGCTACTTCCACCGATTTCAATAAGACCACTACTAATTGGATGGAACCGATCTCTGTCATTGATTTGATCAGATTTTACAACCTGAACAACTATATTACTTGAGTCGAAAGATTCTTTTGATCACTGTTGGAACACCTAATCCTACATGGGTAGGTGTGGAATATGAAAAGTCACAATGGAGTCCAAGTGACCTTGGAATGTGAAACCAAGAGTCACACCATTGTACTATAAATGTACATCTTTGTATAATGGAAAATAAGAAAGCCTCACGCTTATCTTTCATTGTGTGTTGAGTCTTGTGTGTGTGCATTCTTCTCCTCATACACCATAAATGTGCTTCAACATGGTGTTTAACATGGTATCAGAGCGGGCGATTGCTGGCCCTGCTCCACTTTGAGTGAGCCATTTGTGTTTATGGCCTATGCATATCTGCAAAAAATTGTTGGTTTTTTTGCAGCACTCAAGTGTTTGTAGCAATCATTTTGCCGCATTCAAAAGAAGAGCAGCATTTGTTTTGAAGAAGAGCAGCGTTGGTTTTGAAAAGAGGAGCAGCATTCAAAAATTCGCAGCATTCAGAAATTGGTTTGGAGACGCAGCCTTGTGCATCTGAAGGTTTTCTCACTGCTTATTTTGCTTGCAATTTCTGCCTTTATTCTGCATTTTAAAGAGTTGCTGGAAAATGCTATTTAAAGAGGGGTTTTGAAGAAGTTTGTGGTTTCACTGCAAAAGAATTCTGAGTTTCTACTGGATTTTTTGCTGCTATAATATTCTGGAAAATTCTGGGGTTTTCATTGAAAAATTTCTGAGCTGCTGGACTACTGGAAAATTTCTGAGTTTTCTACTGCTGCTGGATTTGTTCTGCTATACATTTGAAGAAAAAAAATCTGCTGTTTTGAAACTAAAATTCTGCAATTGCCCTGTTTTGAAGACATTTGTGAAATTTCTGCTCTTTATTCTGCTCTCTGCTGTATAAAATAAAAAATAAAAATAAAAAAATAAAAAAATAAAAAAATTCTGAACTCTACGCCCTCACCACTCCACTCTCCATACAGCCCAACCTACATCTGCATTTTTTTCAATGCTTACATTCAACACTCATCGACCTGCGCCCACTCCACTGCAACGCATATACTCCCCTCTACAACATATCCGCTTGGCTCCCCCTTTCACCTGCGCGCCCCTTCAACTGTGGCCTCTCGGCCCTTCCACTCTCATCCCAAGCGTTCCGCCTTCTGCATATCCGCACTCTCATCCCAAGTGCTTCGCCTCTCATTCCCTGCGGCTCTTCCACGCGCCCTACCATACCTCACATCTGCGCATACGCCCTATCTGCTCACGCGTCCATCCTAGCCACGACTCCCCTATCTGCTCACGCGTGGAACGCTCATCACACACACCATCGACTCTTTGCCTATCTACACCGCTCTGCATATCTACACCGCTCTGCAACTTAGCAACGCTCCCTACCTGCTCTCTCTACTAGCTCTCACCCCACACCCAGCTCTTCCCCCTACCCGCTATCCCCAAACCCGACCCCTCACCTCCTACCCACGCCTGGCCCTCCTGCAAACAGCTCCTTATTACTCCCCTCAACCACGCCCATTCCATTTTCCTCGGCCTTTCGGCATTCTTCCCATGCCTATGATCACTGCCCATTCTACCATATCGGCTCGTTGCCGCCCCTTTAATTAATTTAAAAAAAAAAAAAAACAGCAGAGAGAGAGAGGAAAGAGAGTATATGAACAGCAGAAGAAAAGAAAATGGCATATGAGGAGCACATGGACTATACATAGAAGAAATTGAGATTTACATTTTTTGTGGCATATACATAAGGGTGAATTTTTGAAGAATTTTACATAAGAAGACAAGTTTGCCATCATTGAAAACAACTCTTTGAAGAAAAGAATTCAGCTGCCATAAAAAGGCCTCTTGCACAAGTGTTTTCAGCTGCACATTTACAAAATATTTTTGCAGAAATATTGTATTGCATTGACATTGTATTGTGAGCAGACATTGCTTCTTCATAGTTGCAATCAGTACTTGAGTTGTTGAAAAATTGTTGATTGCCCTCCATCATTTGAGGAGCAGATTTTGTACTTTGAGATTTCCATAGTTGGAAATTCTTTTGAGTCATTTGTATTTCTTGTTGCATCACATTGTAAACGGGTGCATTTTCGGTTGAAATCGACACCCTTTCATTTGTTTTTTTAGCCTAAGTTGTCAAAATGACTAAAATCAATGAGGCATTAGTGTTGTTGAATGACCTCATTCATTCAAATGTTCATGATATGATAAAAATGAGCAAGGATGCTCTATGTAACATTCAGATTTGTTTGCTAGATGCACAAGAGAAGATTGAGTTTTTGCAGTTGGAATCTCAGCTCCAACAAGATGAACTTGAACAGAAGAGTCACCATTCTGAACCTGTTTCTGTTCAGAAGATTGTGAAGGACTCTCATCAGAAGAACGAAGACAAAGTTGCAGTTGATTCACATTCAGCTCCTTGTAGATGCACAGATGTACATGCAGATGCAGTAGTTCAGCCTGCACTTCTCAAGCCCATCATCAGACCTTGGGAAGAGATTGTCCACAACAAGCACAGAACTGGTCTTGGATATGACAAGGATGTGTCCTTTCATATTCCAGACTACACCAAGCCTATCATATTTCAGAGTGCCGGATTCCTGTATGACAGTTCACCTGCAGCTGTTCCAGATCTTGTTCCACAACAACATCAGATTTTAAAATGCCAACACTGTGCTCGAGTTGGCCATATGAAAGATCACTGTTTTGATCTTCATCCATGCAAGCACTGTGGTCGGCACACCCATTCTTCAGACAGATGCTTCAAACACAAGCCTCCTGCAAGAACCAAGATTCATCTTGGATGGATCGCTTCTTGGCAATGGGCATCAGCAGCCAAGAAGATGTTTACGACACATGTTAGAACTTGTTCACGGATATTGAACAAACTTGCAGTTGAGTTTTCGCCATCATCTCACCTTGTCCCTGACAGGGGGGAAAATGGTGGTCATATACAAGCTTCGACGACAGATCAAGCGAGCCTGAGCCACAATCTCTCATTCCAGATTTAGAGTTGTAGCCAGCAGTTCAAGCGAGCCTGAGCCACAATTTGTCATTTCGGATTCAGAGATGTAGCCAGAGACATGGATGCCCATGAGCATGCCTTCGGTTGGTGGATAACCTAAAACCATCATCTTTGGTTGGTGGACAACCTAAAACCACCACAGGTAGTAGACCTCCCTTCTTTTAGGTCGAAGGTCTCCCTTTCATAATGAGGAACACTTCCTCTAGCAGAAGCCTTCAGCTTAGCAGCCTTCAGCTTCTTACCAGCTTTGGTTGAGTTCCAGGAAATGCTTCAAAGCATTCCAGAGTTGTTGGTCATCCTAAAACCATCAAAGGTAGTAGACCTCCCTTCTTTTAGGTTGAAGGTCTCCCTTTTTTATGAGGGACAATTCCTCTAGCAGAAGCTTTCAGCTTCTTGCCAGTTTTGGAAGAGTTCCGGGAACTGCAACAAGTTTTGCGTTCCAATGTTTGTGGTCATCCTAAAACCACCTCTTTTTTCCAACATTTCAGAGAGTTGATTCAGCCCAAGTGTTGCCATGTATACTTTGCAGATTTGTATTACAACTCTTTTCTTGGACTCACACATACCCCTTCGGATTAAGGGGGGATGTTGGAACACCCAATCCTACATGGGTAGGTGTGGAATGCGAAAAGTCACAATGGAGTCCAAGTGACCTTGGAATGTGAAACCAAGAGTCACACCATTGTATTATAAATGTACATCTTTGTATAATGGAAAATAAGAAAGCCTCACGCTTATCTTTCATTGTGTGTTGAGTCTTGTGTGTGTGCATTCTTCTCCTCATACACCATGAATGTGCTTCAACATGGTGTTTAACAATCACAAATCTAGATATGTATGAATACAAAAAAAATCATAAGAAAATTTATTTGTACAGTTTTTCTCATGCAAAACAAGAGATGATGAGGGATGGAAAGGATACTCAAAGATTTGATTTTTTTCCTTTTTCATCATGGATAACCTTACTACCTTATGTCACTTGAGAAGTTAATTCATTAGATGAAGAACTCGAAGAGCATGGAGTATCTTCATAACATATTGATGCATTAAAAGTGGTCAAACAAAAGGCATAGTGAGATGGAGAGGAAGTTTCCATAAGAACATATTCTTTGAACGAATCAGAATCTAGATCTAAATATTTAAAATCAAAATATTTTTGAGAAACTGAAAGATCTATTGATGCACTTGTAAATTCATCATCACATACATCAACATATTGATCATCACATACATAAACATATTCATCATCATCAGAATGATTGGTTCCAAAGACTATAGATTTATTAAGCAAATTAACTTCATTTGATCACCTACCAAGATTAACATATTGAAAATATTCCAAGAATGATAGAACACCATCTTGACTTAGAGGGTTTTGAAAAAGGGAAGAGATATGAAAATTCTCTTCACCTTTCTGCTCCTCTACATATGTAATATGACCATCTTGTACTTGATCGCAATTTACACTAGCAACATTAAAATCAAGAGAGTGTGAAGAAATTGTTGATGGAGCATATTGATCAAGCATATCAAGGTACAAAGAGTCATGATATGTAGATGATAGAGGATGAAAGATGTCCCTTGTAGAAGTAACACATTCAGTGGAACCATATTCAAGATTCAGGTTAATAATGCTAATATCATCTTCATGAATGGAAGGATTAGTCTTCACCCTAGGCTCCCTGAATCATTCCAAGGTTTCCTCCATTATATATGAATAATTATAAGTGGATAAAGGTTGAAGAGAGAGATCAACAATCTAATTTTTATATTTTCTGATTTGAATATGTTCAACACAAGGCACAAAAAAAGGAGGATAAGGAATAGTAGGTTCCTATGAAACTAATGGTGTCTCATGTGTTTGAAAAGTTGGGAGAACCAAATAATTAGAGGGTTTAGACTCACCATGTAAAGATATATTAACCAAACAATCAAACTTTTGTTTCAAAAAATCCCAATCTATATCTTCTTAAGGAAATTCATAAAAAAGGTGAAGGAATCAATTATAAAAATCCTCAATTGATTCATTACGCTTCATTCTTAGTTGATTAATTATTTTAAGGACATCCCGATAATCATACCTATCAAATTATAAATGAATCCCCTTGATGAGGTAATCAAATGAATTAATGGAAGAATATGGAAAGGTATGACACCATCAGTTAATTTGACCTTCAAGGGTGACGAAGAAAAGTATAAGAGCATCATCTTCACATTTGATTTCATAAAATTCATAAAAATAGAGAAAATGAGAGATCATGTGCTCGGCTATGGACATTTCACTCTCATCATCAAATTTAAATTGAGACAATTTATAAAAGGACTCAATGGGGATTGAAATTTTACCATCAGATTTATTAGTGAGACACCCTGGGAGTATGAGTTGGGTAAGATCCATTAAAGAAAAGAGGTCCAAGATAGACTCAATGGGAACAAATTTTCATTTGGCCCTCCTTTTATCACCATTTGTTGATGGTGTTGGAAATCTTTCAATCAGGGGGGGTATCCCCAATGAAAAGTCCAAGTTAGAATTCACACCATTTTGTGTGGGAGCCCTTCCAAAAATAAGGTCTGGCTGCCATATCTTCTTAGATATTTTCCTTGGTTACGATGGTCAACATAAGAGAGTAATGTGCATGCACTTTTAAATGAACAAGTGAGTATTCCTTATGGAATGCTCAACAACATAATGTATCAAGGTTCTTCTACCAAAGTGGAGATAAAAGTGAGCATTTAAAAGAAAATTAATAGTACTAATATAGTAAAGACACACATGCAGATACATATGGATGAATCATTGATAAATTAACGAAATAGTTCACATAGATGAAATGATTTCTAAAACACATATAACACACCTTCAAAAAGATAAGTAAGAAAGCAACTGAAATAGTTAAATTTCCTTAGTACAGATGAAAAAAAGATACATTATAAACATTGAAATAATAGTCTTACAATATTTATGACATAATCATGAAAGTGTCTTGGCTCAATGAGCTTTGAAAATTAAGCAAAATTTCCAATATAAATATTACAATGAACACCACTAGCTCCAATAGCAGAGCATTAAAGAAACCACTTGTTCCTCCAAAAGAACTATCTTCCTGTCTAATACCTGGTATGAGAAGCCAAGGTGAAAATTAATTTGCATGAGCTATGAAGGGGTATATATAACAAATGGGGTGACTCTTCACCTCCCTTATGACTGTTGGACCACCCTCATGACTCTTTGACATCCATATGACCTTTTGACTCCTTCATGACTTTTCACAATCTATAGATGACTCTTGAACTTCCACTTTACATTTCACTTCTCATATATTTAAATTACATAATCATTTCACAAATTATACAACAAAAGATGACTCATATAACATCTTGACATGACACCTTGAGAAGACATGACACGACATTTATGACATGGACTACATTATGATATGAAAATATCAATCCATTATTTCTACTCCTTTATTTGTGTCTTATTGAAATATGGTGCATGTTCTTATTCTTCCTCCTCCATAAGGTTTGAAAGTAGGGAGTCTTAACTATGTTAGCGTTAGTATTTTTATAATTACACCAGGGATCAAAACACATTTGCATGTGCATCTTAGGTGTCTCACTCTAAAGAATTTTCAATCATTCCACTAGGTCATGATATAAAATTGTTCCACTGGTGGTTGTCCTTGTCAAGTGTCCCATTTTCCTTAACAAGTGTATGCCTGCTAACCCTCTTCTATGTCTTCATCATGATATTCAGTCTCCCAAAGGCTGCCAACTCATAAATTCACCTACCAACACATCAAATGTCAAAGGGAGTTGTCTTTTCCCAAGGGTGCCTAAGTCATCATTGTTCACAAGCACTAAACCCTAATTTCCTCTCCCAGTGAGCTAGGGTTTTCTATGAAAAAGAGGCATATGAGCATAAGAGCCTTAAGGTAGGTCATATCAGTAAGTATGAGGCCATTCCAACTCATAATATCATGTCTCCATCATTTTTTAAGAGATCATTCCAAGAATCAAGCCATTTGACACTCATAGGGTTAGTTTCGCTTCAAACTATATTTTTGACCAAACATAGATGAATTTGAAAAAAGTGAGATAGGTTTTTGTCCCTTATAGATCAATAAGAAAAAAATCCTTTATTTTTTAGACATGTATCATGGTTTGGGAGAAATGTCAAAAATACAGGTGCTACAGGAGAATTGTTGCACTTATGGAGTGACCTTGGGAAAATCAAGTTTTCTCATAGCTGGAATGCCCAAATTACTTTCTTGATAAGTCAAATGAAAATCAGACAGAGAGATCTTACCAATTAGCTATCATGAGCTCAATTCAGAGTTGAGAAAGGCATTCAAAATTTTCCTGCACCAACACTCTGCATTTATGCACCCTCATTCAGCACTTTTTTACCAGTCTTGGGAGAATCAACTTTTGACAGGTCAAATAAACTCCAATAAGAATGAAAATGGTATATTTGGAAATTATACTTCAATATATTTCCAAGTAGATATCCTGGGCCCAATTTGGACACCATTAAGGCCTCCAAATGTGGTCTCCAAAACATTTCTTCTTGGCGCTATGCGTTCTTAGGCTAGCGCTGCGTGTTTGAAGTGGCATTGCGCGTTTACCCAACCACGTTGCACATTTGTTCGGAGAAACCAGAGAAATTAACACAGGCATTGTGCGTTTGGATATTTTCCCTCCGCGTTCATCCTAGCACTTTGCTCTTACCCAGAAATGCTGTGCATTTACACAGTGAAGCTTTTGAAGGATTTCACTGATTCCGTCAAGCTCTAGTTTCCTCATAAATTTATCCAAGGAGTTTTTTTATTATCAGTAAGTGGACATAAAACACCTCTCTTTTCACATGTTTTTTGTTCCTTTAAAGAGTTGAAGTGTTATATATTATGAAGCCCTAGTTTCAGTTCATTATCATTTTGCATACACCATATCTTTATTCACCTCCCTAAACCCATATTAGTCATGAGCATGGTTAATCCCTAAGGTTTTCATTGACCTAGGTTTTCTATTTACACTCATTCCCTTTATTCATCTAAGATAGAATTTTCATCTCCTTCTCCCTTCATCTCATTCCAATTTTTACCCTAGGGTTTCCTAAGTCAAAATTCAAAGATGTCTGAAGAAGAAGATAGAGGTGTTGGTGAGGCACAAATACCAATGAGAAATGACCACAAAGGAGGGAAAATTAATAACTTTGAACCAATAACTACAAGGGAACTCGTGGCCTCTCCTCTCACTGTGTCCTGTTTCAAGCATGTTGGTTTTTTTGAGTTTTGTGAGAGGGTGTAGCAGATTCAATATCACTCTGAGTTGACAAGGTTAATCATCACAAACCTTCATGATAGACAGGTCACTCTTGTTGGGGTCAATTTTGATATGACCACCAATGCCATTTCAGTTGCTACATGAATCCCTAATGTGGGAGAGAAATGGTTTAAACAAGGAAGCCTTGATCTAAGCTATTATGAACCATACCTCAAACCTAGATACAAGGATGACAAGAAGTCAATTTTCCCTTTCTCTCATTTCCTTGACCAATATGTCCCCATGATGAAAATAATCATGAAGTACTTCACTTGTGAGAGGATGTTTTCTTGATTCTAATCATACCATATTCGACTCCTCATGCACTTCACTAGAGTCAGAATGCTTCACATACCTTACTATATCTTCAACAACATTGACAAGATGGCATTCATTGTGAAAAAGAGGGATTATAATCATCAAATGGAGAGTCTTTTCCATCACTCCCTCATTAAGATGTTTTTCATGCATCAGCTGGAGAAAAAGAATATCCCATGGGACACATTCATTGCAAATGAAGTTTTCACTACCCCACCTAGTCATCATGAGACGAATATCACTACATCATCTCATCCTCCCATATCCATTTCTCCATCTCAGCCTGCTGCTCATACATCATCACCTAGTTAGATCCATTCAACTCATGTTGATCCTAATTCTTCACCTTTCTATAACCCATCATCATACCATCATGATACTAAGGCATCAAGCAGTGAGGAGGACATTGAGGCAACTTGGGCTCAAGTGACTAATGTTGACCCATTTCCCAAGACCTGTCGGAGTGGCCAAAGGCATGTATTTTCTTCACATGGTGTGAAAGGGGACATGCTTTCTTCATTAGCAAAACAGGTAGACAAGGGCAAGGAAAAGGCTACAAAGCCTATCATTGATGAGCAGGAGGACAAACACGAAACTGAGCAGGAGTTTCTGTTGATTGAAATTGATCAGGAGGATGAGGATAGAGTCACTAGTGTAGTGATTAGAAGCAAGGAAGAAAATATTAGTGAGCTTCAAGCTAATCTTGACAAACCACAGTATGTGATTGAATTTCTTGAGCAGGAAAATCGGCAGCTGAAGACAAAGCAGATCATCAGTGAGGTTAGGACCATCAAAGCTCAAAAAGAGGCAGGGAAGGCTAAAGCCTTGTTGGAAGAGACCTTGGGCATATTTGGTGAGATTGATGATGAGGAGGATTAACCTCCTACACAGAGACCAAATACAATAGGGCTTAAGAGAGCTCTAGCATGTGAGAGAGAGAAAGAGGCTGAGTTGGCAGAGCAGCTCACTCCAAGTGAGTTGCTTGCCCTTGAGATTAGCAGAGATGGAGAGTCATGTATTGATAGAGCCAACTTGCATCTGGAGGGTTTACTAGAGAAAGCTAAGAAGGATAATGATATTGAGAGGAAGATGGAAAATCATTATGCCATGAGAAACAAAATTGCAAGGGCCAAGCTCAAATGAGCCCATGAAAAAATTAGAGCTTTGACAGAGAAAAAGGAGAATGAGAGGTTAGACGTACTTGTTGAGGTGTCTCTTCATGCCTCCAACCCTTGATCAACAAGTAACCTCACAATTCTGGGCAAATTTTGGCACATTTGGCACTTTAGTGAAAATTTTGGTTTTTGGGCAATTTTGACAAACATAAATTCTGCTAAATGCGCAACGCCACTAGAATTGTGCTCTTTTTGTGCCATCCAATTACAAAATGTCCACCACCATCATGTTCAGAATGATGAGGAAATTAAATCCAAAAATTTTCAAAAGATTTGGAGGAGAACTGGTTCCTTAAAAAGGAAAAAAAAACTACCAAAAAAACATGTTTCTGCCCTTGTTTTTGCCTTAGCGCTGCGTGTTTACCATAAAAATGCATTTTTCATTATCTTCAACAAAATTTTGACTTTTTTAATTTTTACTTGTGAAAATGAGAAAATTACTAATTTAAATGGTCATGGTGAATGTAAATGTCATGTTTTGACTTTCATCTAGGGTAGATGCATCAGATAAGTCTTCTAGAAGTCAAATGAATGAGTTTTTTCCCTTTTAGAGGCAAATTGTTGAGTTTTCCTAGTCTTCAGATTTTTGTTTGGGAGTAGGTGAAACTGATCCCTATCTCATGGATTCAAATCCTTGAGGCTAGGGAGAGTGGTTTTGAGTTCTATTTGATGTATTTTCTCAGTCATTGTAATGGTTGGAATCACTTGGAGCTTTGGCATCTAAAGAGACATTTTGTATCAGTTTGGCTCGGACATTAATGAGAAATTTGTAGCTATTTCTTTGGGATCCATGTGGTATGCAGTGTTTCAAATAGTTTCTTCTTTGTTATAATTTGTATGAATGTATTGTAGCTCATAAAATATTTTAATGTATATTGTATGCTTAATTTCAAGTTGAAAAGCAGAATTCATGATTCATGCTCTATTTTAGGAAATTTAGCATAATTTGTTTATTTTCTTCAGTTTAGGAAGAATTCATTTCAGATGCTCTTCCTAACTCCTCAACATAATCATCCTTTTAATGTCAAACCTTCTACCTACCTTGCCCCTTAGAACCCTTACAAATTTTGACCTAATTTCCTTTCCCTAGCTATTTGACTCCTCCTGATCCAGTAAACCATACAAAATCAAAATCAAAACCCTGAGCTACTATACCTAGCCTAAAATATTATTTCCACAGTCATATTGACTGTGCTCTATACGGAGAGAGCCCTCTCTTGGCTTAGTAGGGCTAGCTACTTGGCTAATCGTGGTTTGAGGTTACCTCGGGATTGCCTCTCTCAGCTTGAGGTTCAATCCGAGTGATAACATTTTGGTGACCATATTGGGGAAGAAAAAGTAAGATCAGATATTCCCTGGGAAAGAACAAAAAAGTTTAGGACTGATTTCTGATGGTGGACAGCAATCAGATGCATATGAAGGCTGAACCCTTCACCTGGCAACTCCAACTTGATGTAAAGACTCCACTGGAAGACCGACCTTGCTAGTAAGAAAATGGAAGGATCTTACACAAAGGTCAAGTATTCAAAGTGGAATTGTATTCAATATCTAATCTACTTTCTTGTAAATTACTTCTTTTCTTTTCCTAAAACTATCCTGAAAGTTTTCCAGAGTTTGTTGTATGATAAAGATGATCAAAATATTGATTGTAACTATTCAAAAAGTGTAAGTTTTCCTTTGATCTTGGTCCACATCCTTTTTATGAATCTTATGATGACCATCTTCAAATAATGAGCCTAAAGAGATCAAGATTGATCCTACAACTTATGTACATACTCCTACACCTTCTATAGTCCTAGACAGGTATAAACCTCTCATCTTACCTCTTATACTCCATGCTTTCCCTAGAAATGATTACCTTTATTTTCCAAGGTTTGATAGTGAATATGAAAACATCACTACTGAGAGACGTATGCACAATTTTGAGACTTTCCTTGACCTTTTTGAAGTTGATGAAGAGGATTTCAGTATCAGGCTATTTTCTCTTTCCTTGCAAGGCAGAGTCAAGAGTTGGTTCAAAAGCTTACCTGCCACGAGTATCTCATATTTCTCGCAGTTCGTCAAATTTTTCCTCGACAGGTGGGTGGTCAAACAAAACCCTTTCCTAATTATAAAAGAGTATGACCAACTGAAAAGATATTTAGGGGAGACGGTACAACAATTTTCTTCTATATTCAATTGAGTATATTATTCGACACCTGCTGATATAAGACCCCCTCCTGGCTCAGCTCTTTTACATTACCCGGATTCCTTTTATCTATATATGGAGTTTTAGTCGAGAGAAAGAAACCTTGCAACACTTGAAAATATGCAGAACAATGTGGTAGATGTAGAGGCTAATTTGCTGATCCGAAGAGCAAAATTGAAGGAAGAAAATAAGAATAATATTGCAGATCACCTGACATCTTCAGAGGTAAAGCTTGAAATTTTGGTAAGTACAATAGAGGAAATGATGCAAAATATCACCATGAGAGATGTATTTTCCGTTCAATATCATCATGACCCACTTATCCCAGAAAAAGAAGATATTGCAAACCCTAAATATTTTCCTGCTAATCACAGCCACCATAGATAAAAAAATGGATTTGTAGATCAATTCGAGGAGAAACAATCTGATAAACTAATGTGTATGATTGGTGACATTACTTATATTGATGATTTGCCAAATTTTGATCAATATGATGATGATTATGTTCTCCAAATTGAAGCTAATCTTGTAGAGCAATCAAGAGTTTGTTTGTGGGAGGAAGTTCAATTGTAGCAGCTTGAAAACAATGATCAACCGATGCATACTTATGATGACAGAGAAGAGGAAAATGCTGAAAATTTTTAAATAAGCGAAGGATCTTTGCCTTTATGTTTTGCTTCATTTCAATTTATAAAAGAAAAATTTTCCAAGATTAGAAATCAACACTCTTTGATCAGTTGTGATGTTGAGGTTGAGTTAGATAATGAACTTCTTGAGTAAGTTGTTAATGAGAAACCTTCTCCTAAAATGGTTGAGGAAATCATTTGCGACATAGAATCCTCCTGAGCTCCAAATTTGTAGCCACCAGATGCCATTGAATGTCAATTTGCAGATGAAGGCTTGGAAGATGAAACATATGATCAAATGATACAAGATTATTCTATACCATTGTGTTTTGAAGCATTTCATTTTTTAAAGGAAAATTTTCTTAATATCTCTAAAACAAAGGATGAGAAAACTCTAGAAAGTCATGCAGTCTCATTAGAAACAATGGAAAATAGGTTGCAACAGTCTTTTCAAAAATTTCATGACCCAATAGCTGATGTGTTAGATGATATCTGCAGTAAAATTCCTTCTCCATTAGCTAAATGTGTGCCTGAAAAGAGTGTTGATATGAACCTGATCCGACGGCCGACTTATTTGTTTTGTTTAGCATGTGTTTCATTACAAAGCTCATACCAAGATTTGCAGTCATATCAGGAGAGTAATGAAGAATATTCTTGTTTTGTTGTTGATCATCATGAAAAATTAGTCATTCATGAGTTTCAGGATCCTTTTGTCAACTTGCTGTAGTCATCAAAGAAAGAAAGCACAAATGTTAGGAAAATTTTAAAACCTAGGTACGAAGTCTACCTAGAGTAGAGCAGTAACATATTAGATGTGATGGAAATCAATATGTATTCCGATGAAGATCCTTTTGCGGCATTCTTGAGGTCAGTTGGTGGGCTCGTGCTTTGAAATTTCACCAAGTTTCGATCTGTTGACAAGTTTTCATGGGAGTTGCCTTTCAATAGCTCTCTCTTCTTGCTCATAAGCAAGCACTTACGGAGAATTCAAACAATAGCCAGAATGCTTACATGGCTGCAATGGTTGTTCCATTCCACTTAGTCAGGTGATTTATGGATCAATTAGAGTAGGTTTTGTTGAATAAGCTCAGTTCTGAGCATCTTTTTCAGTTTTTTAGTTGTGTTTTAGTCTAAGTCAGTTCAGTTTATTGAGTCAAGTTTCTTTCAGTATTCAGTTTTTTTTAGCTATTGACTCCATGCCCAGCGGATGGGAACTTGGTCTACGGTGTTCTTGGCACCAACAAGGAGCTACCATCCCCAGCTGGAGCCAATGTTAGTGTCAGTATTTACATACTTCCACCTTAGATCAAAACACATTTTCATGTGCATCTTAGGTGTCTCACTCTAAATAATTTTCAATCATTTCACCAGGTCATGATATAAAATTGTTCCACTAGTGGTTGTCCTTGTCAAGTGTCCCATTTTCCTTCACAAGTATATGCCTACAGACCCTCTTCCATGTCTTCATCATGCTATTCAGTCTCCCAAAGGCTTCCAACTAAGAAATACACATGCCAACACATCAAATGTAAAAGGGAGTTGTCTTTTCCCAAGGGTGCCCAAGTCATCATTGTTCACAAGCACTAAACCCTGATTTCCTCTCCCATTGAGCTAGGGTTTCCTATGAAAAAGAGGCATATGAGCAGAAGAGCCATAAGGTAGGTCATTTCAATAAGTATGAGGCCATTCCAACTCATAATATGATGTCTCCATCATTTTTTAAGAGATCATTCCAAGAATCAAGCCATTTGCCACTCATATGACTAGTTTCGCTTCAAACTATGTTTTTTACCAAATAGAGATGACTTTGACAAAAGTGAGAGAGGTTTGTGTCCCTCATAGGTAAATAAAGAAAAAAATTCTGTTATTTTTTACATAGGTATCATGGTTTGGGAGAAATGTCAAAAAAACAAGTGCTACAGGATAATTGCTACACTTTTGGAGTGGCCTTGGGAAAATCAAGTTTTCTCATAGATGGAGCATCCAAATTACTTGCTTGATAAGTCAAATGAAAACTAGACAAAGAGATATTTCCATTGAGCTATCGTGAGCTCAATTTTGAAATCACTAAATGATATTTGCCTTTATGTTTTGCTTAATTTCAATTTTTGAAAGGAAAATCAAATTTTCTCATAGATGGAGAATCCAAATTACTTGCATGATAAATCAAATGAAAACTAGACAGAGAGATATTTCCAATGAGCTATAATGAGCTCAATTTTGAAATAAGTGAATGATCTTTGCCTTTATGTTTTCCTTCATTTCAATTTATGAAAGAAAAATTTTCCAAGATTAGAAATCAGCAGTATTTCAATTTTGAAGTTAAGGTTGAGGTAGATGATGAACTTCTTGAGCAAGTTGTTAATGAGAAACCTTCTCCTAAAATGTTTGAGGAAATAATTTGTGACACAGAATCCTCCTTAGCTCTAGATTTGCAGCCACCTAATGCCATTGAATGTCAAGTTTCAGATGAAGGCTTGGTGGCTAAAACATATGAAAAAATGATACAAGATGATTCTGTACCATTGTGTTTTGAAGCATTTCAGTTTTTAAAGAAAAATTTTCATAATATATCTAAAACAAAGGATGAGCAACCTCTAGAAAGTCATGCAGACTCATTAGAAACAATGGAAAATAGGTTGCAGTAGTCTTTTCAAAATTTTCATGACCCAATAGATGATGTGTTAGATGGTATCTGCAATAAAAGTCCTTCTCCATTAGCTAACTGTGAGCCTGAAAAGAGTGTTGATATAAACCTGGTCTGACAACCAACTTCATTGTTTTGTTCAGCGGGTGTTTCATTACAAATATCACACCAAGATTTGCAGTCATATCATCAGAGTAATGAAGAATATTCTTGTTTTTTTGTTGATCATCATGAAAAATTAGTCATTCACGAGTTTCAGGATACTTTTGCCAACTTGCTGGAGTCATCAGAGAAAGAAGCACATAGGTACGAAGACTATCTAGAGTAGAGCAATAACATATTAGATGGGTTGGAAATCAATATGTATTTCTATGAAGATCCTTTTGTAGCATTCTTAAGGTCAGTCGATGGGCTCATGCTATGAAATTTCACCAAGATTCGATTTGTTGACAAATTTTCATGGGATTTTCCTTTCAGTAGCTCTCTCTTCTTGCTCATAAGCAAGCACTTATGGAGAATTCAAACAGCAGCCAGAATGCTTACATGGTTGCATTGGTTGTTCCATTTCACTTGATCAGGTGATTTATGGATCAATTTGAGTAGGTTTTTTTGAATAAGATTAGTTATGAGCATATTTTTCAGTTTGTTAGTTGTGTTTTAGTCTGAGTCAGTTTAGTTTATTGAGTCAAGTTTCTTTCAGTATTCAGTTTGGTTTTAGCTATTGACTCCATGCCCAGTGGACAGGAACTTGGTATACGGAATTCTTGGCACCTCCAAGGAGCTACCATCCCCAGCTGGAGCCAATGTTAGTATCAGTATTTGCATACTTCCACCAGGGATCAAAAAACATTTTCATGTGCATATTAGGTGTCTCACTCTAAATTATTTTCAATCATTCCACTAGGTCATGATATAAAAATGTTCCACTGGTGGTTATCCTTGTCAAGTGTCCCATTTTCCTTCACAAGTATATGATTGTTGACACTCTTCCATGTCTTCATCATGCTATTCAGTGTCCCAAAGGCTGCCAACTCAAAAATCTACATGCCAATGCATCAAATGTCAAAGGGAGTTGTCTTTTCCCAAAGGTTCCTAAGTCATCATTGTTCACAAGCACTAAACCCTAATTTCCTCTCCCACTGAGCTAGGGTTTTCTATGAAAAAGAGGCATATGAGCATAAGAGCCATAAGGTAGGTCATATTAGTAAGTATGAGGCCATTCCAACTCATAAGATCATGTCTCCATCATTTTTTAAGAGATCATTCCAAGAATTAAGACATTTGCCACTCATAGGGCCAGTTTCTCTTCAAACTATGTTTTTGACCAAAAAGAGATGAATTTGACAAAATTGAGAGAGGTTTTTGTCCCTCATATGTCAATAAGAAAAAATCCTCCTTTAATTTTTACATGGGTATCATGTTTTGGGAGAAATGTCAAAAATACAAGTGCTATAAGAGAATTTCTGCACTTCTGGAGTGACCTTGGGAAAATCAAGTTTTCACATAGATGGAGCATCCAAATTACTTTCTTGATAAGTCAAATGACAACTAGATAGGGAGATATTTCCAATGAGATATCATGAGCTCAATTACGAGTTGAGGAAGGCCTCCAAAAGTTGCCTACACCAACACTCTGCATTTCTGCACCCTCATTCAACACTTTTTGATAAGTATTGGGAGAATCAACTTTAGATAGGTCAAATAAACTCCAATCAGAAAGAAAAGGGAATATTTGGAAAGTAGACTTCAAGAGATTTCTAAAAAGTTATCCTAGGCCCAATTTGGACACAGGGAAGGCCTCCAGATGTGGTCTGCAAAACAATGCTTTTTGGCACTGCGAATTCTCAAGCTAGCGCTGCACGTTTGAAGTGGCACTCCGCGTTTACCCGAAGAAACCAGAGTAATTAACACAAGCGCTGCGCATTTGGATATTGGCACTACACGTTCATCCCGGTGCTGCGCTCTTACCCAGAAATTCTACACGTTTACACAGTGAAGGTTTTGAAGGATTTCACTGCTTCCATCAAGCTCCAGTTTTCTCACAAATTTCTCCAAGGAGTTTTTTTTATCAGTAAGTGGACATAAAACACCTCTATTTTCACATGTTTGTTGTTCCTTTAAAGAGTTTAAATTTTTATATCTTATGAAACCCTAGTTTCAGTTCATTATCATTTTTCATACACCATATCTTTGTTCACCTCCCTAAACCCATATCAGTCATGAGAATTATTAATCCTAGGGTTTTCATTGACCTAGGCCTTCTATTTACACTCATTCCCTTCATTCATCTAAGCTAGCCATGTAATCTCCTTCTCCCTTCATCTCATTCCAATTTTTACCCTAGGGCTTCCTAAGTCAAAATTCAAATATGTCTGAAGAAGAAGATAGAGGTGTTGGTGAGGCACACATACCAAGGCAAAATGACCACAAAGGGGGGAAAATTAATAGGTTTTAACGAATAACTAGAAGGGACCTCGTGGCCTCTCCTCTCACTGCATCTTGTTTCAAGCATGTTTGTTGTTTTTAGGTTTGTGAGAGGGTGCAACAGATGCAATATTACTCTGAGTTGACAAGGTTATTCATCACAAACCTTCATGATAGGTAGGTCACTCTTACTGGGGTCACTTTTGATATGACCACCAATACGATTTCAGCTGCTACAAGAATCCCTAATGTGGGAGAGAAATGGTTTAAACAAGGAAACCTTGATCTAAGCTATTATGAACCATAACTCAAACCTAGATATAAGGATGACAAGAAGTCAATTTTTCCTTTCTCTCATCTCCTTGACCGATATGTCACCATAATGAAAATAATCATGAAGTACATCACTTGTGAGGGTAGGTTTTATCGACTCTACTCATACCATATCCGACTCCTCATGCACTTCACTAGAGTCAGAATGCTTCACATACCTTACTATATCTTCCGTAGCATTGAAAATATGGCATTCATTATGAAAAAGGGGGATTATAATCATCAAAAGAAGAGTCTTTTCCATCACTCCCTCATCAAGATGTTGGTCATGCATTAGCTGGAGCAAAAGAATATCCCATGGGACACATTCATTGCAAATGAATTTTTCACTACCCCACCTAATCGATCATGAGTAGAATATCCCCTCATCATCTCATCCTCCCATATCCACTTCTCCATCTCAGCCTGCTGCCCATACAACATCACCTAGTTAGATCCATTCACCTCATGTTGATCCTACTTCTTCACCTTTCTATAACCCTTCTTCATCCCATCATGATACTGAGGCATCAAGCAGTGAGGAGGACATTAAGGCAACTTAGGCTCATGTGAATGATGTTGAGCCATTCCCCAAGACCTATCAGAGAGGCCATAGGCATGTGTTTGCTTCACATTGTGTGAAAGGGACTATGCTTTCTTCATCAGCAAAACAGGTAGACAAGTGCAAGGAAAAGGCTACAGAGCCTATCATTGATGGGCAGGAGGACAAACACGAAACTGAGCAGGAGTTTTAGTTGATTGAAATTGATGAGGAGGATGAGGATTGAGTCACTAGTGCAGTGATCAAAAGCAAGTAAGAAAATATTAGTGAGATTCAAGCTAATCTTGACAGAGCAGAATATGTGATTGATTTTGTTGAGAAGGAAAATTAGCAACTGAAGACCAAGCAGATCATCACTGAGTTCAGGACCATCAAAGCTCAAAAAGAGGTAGGGAAGGCTAAAGCCTTGTTGGAAGAGACCTTGGGAAGATCTGATGAGATTGATGATGAGGAGGATCAACATCCTAGAAAGAGACCAATGACAATAGGGCTTAAGAGAGCTCTAGTTCGTGAGAGAGAGAAAGAGGCTGAGTTGGCAGAGCAGCTCACTCCAAGTGAGTTGCTTGCCCTTGAGATTAGCAGAGATAGATAGTCATGGATTGATAGAGCCAAATTGCATATGGAGGGTTTACTAGAGAAATCTAAGAAGGATAATGATATTCAGAGGAAGATGGAAAAGCATTATGCCATGAGAAACAAAATTTCAAGGGTGAAGCTCAAACGAGCCCATGCAAAAATTCGAGCTTTGACCGAGAAAAAGGAGAAGGAGAGGTTAGACATACCTGATGAGGTGTCTGTTCATGCCTCCAACCCTTGATCAGAAAGTAACCTCACAATTTTGGACAAATTTTGGCACATTTGGCACTTTAGTGCAAATTTTGGTTTTTGGGCAACTTTGACAAATATAAATTCTGCTAAACGCGTTGTGCCACTAACGCTGCGGTATTTTTTGGGGCATCCAATTGCAAAATTTCCACCACCATAATGTTTAGAATGATGAGGACATTAATTCCAGCAATTTTCAGAAGATTTGGAGGGGAACTGGTTCCTCAAAATGGAAAAAAACTACCAAAAAGACATGTTTCTGCCCTTGTTTTTTCCTTGGCACTGTGCATTTACCAATCTTGGGAGAATAGGTTTTTGACAGGGCAGATGGACACCATTTTGGAAACTCGAGGAATATATGGAAACTAGACTCAAAGAGATTTCCAATGAGATATCATGGAGCTGATTGGGACATCAGGAAGGCCTCCAAAATTTGATTTCAAGAAAAGCTATTTTTTCTGTCATGGCATTGCACATTGACCAGGAAAATGCAGTTTTCATCATCTTCAACAAAATATTGACATTTTGAATTTTAACTTGGGAAAATGAGAAAATTACTGATGTAAATGGTCATGGTGAATGTAAATATCGTTTTCTGACTTTCATCTGGGGTAGATGCATCATATTAGCCTTTTATAGGTCAAATGAATCAGTTTCCTCTCTTTTAGAGGCAAATTGTTGAGTTTTCCTAGTCTTCAAATTCTTGTTTGGGAGTAGGTGAAACTAGTCCCTATCTCATGAACTTGAATCTGTGAGGCTAGGGATAATGGTTGTGAGGTCTATTTGATGTATTTTCTCAGTCATTGTAATGGTTGGACTCACTTGGAGCTTTGGCATCTAAAGAGACATTTTGTATCAGTTTGGCTTGGACATTAATGAGAAATTTGCAGCTATTTCTTTGGGATCCATGTGGTATGTAGTGTTTGAAATAGTTTCTTATTTTTTATAATTTGTATCAATGCATTGTAGCTCATAAACCATTTTCATGTCTATGATATGCTTAATTTCAAGTTGAAAAGCAGAATTCATGATTCATGCTTTGTTTTGGGAAATTTAGCATAATTTGTTTATTTTCTTCAGTTTAGGGAGAATTCACTTCAAATTATCTTCCTAAATCCTCACCAGTCTATTCACCTCAAGATAATCATCCTTTGAATTTCAAACCTTCTACCTACATTGCCCCTCAAAACCTCTACAAATTTTGACCTGATTTTCTTGCCGTAGTTGTTTGACTCCTCCTGATCCAACAAACCATACAAAATCAAAATCAAAACCCTGAGCTACTATACCTAGCCTAAAATCTTCTTTCCTCAGTCATCTTGACTATTTTCTATATAGAGAGAGCCCTCTCCTAGCTAAGAATGGTTTGAGGTTACCTCGGGATTTCCTCTCTCAGCCTGAGGTTCAATTTGAGTGTTAGCACACTACAAAATTGTTCTTCAGTTGTTGTGGAATCTACTGTCGCTTCATCTCAATGATCAAATAATATTTTTAGCTGCATATGTGTCCCCTAGCATGATCTCCTTATTATTCTCCTTCTTCATCATTGTGTCATGACTTGAAGCAATACTGGCAATCAGAAACTACTCATGATATGACAACATTAGTTTGATAAAATCCTAGTCTAACATGCTTCATGAGAACTACTAACCAAGTTGGAATTGGGTGCTGGAATGAGGGACTGGCTAAAATATTTTGTAGTGTGTAGTTCCAAAGTTTAAGGGTCAACACCAATGCTTGAGACTACACTATGTGCAGTTCACGTAGGCTAGGGCAAGGTGAATGCGCAGTTGAGGGGCTCAAGGAGGCAAGATTGAAGCTTGAGGATTAAGGCTTTACACTACATAGTTCTAGAGAAAGGGAGACCTGGGGATTGTGAATTTTCATAGTTAAAGGATTTAGTCTGGAATATTGAGGCTTGAGACTAGGCAATGTGTAAAAGAAAGTGATTAGGAGGAAATGCTAGAGAGTTGTGGAGCTTAAGGGTCATGGCTGAGCACTGAGACTGCACAGTGCACAGTTTTGGGAGGCAGTAACTACGCATTGTGTTGTTACAAGATGCAAGGTCTTAGCTTGAGGGATAATAATACGCAGTACACATCTCATAATGGTTGAGCAAAGCCAAGTTGCTTGGGCAGGAAATTTTCAGGATTTGGCTAAGTGTGGGATTAGTGAGCTCCAAGTGAGAAAAGCGAAAAATTAAACATGATCACACACTCAGAATAGTTTATGACACAACATTTACCACTAATATTATAATAACAACATGATCCCTTCAATGTGATTACATTACAATTCCTTCTTTCAAGTAGAACACTTAAGTTGCACTTTGCGACAATAGTGATGAAATTTATGCAGCAGTACATAAAACTCTGAGAATTAGTATAATACATTTATATCTAATAAATATTACTCATTAGCACCAAATTTACCCCTTGAAACAAACCGTAGCTCTGCTTATGTGATATGGGGCACTTCCCATGCCCCAAAAGAAGACTCTTGCGATAGTAATATGAAAGTGCAAACAACACTTGCAAAATGCAAACAACATTGAAAATGACACATTCCAGAGTGAAGTTGACATGAAAGCAACACATATTAAGGTGAAAACAAGTAAAATCAATAGCTGTAACATGAAAGTGACACTGGAAAAAGAAAAGGTGCATAAAAGTGACAATTTGGAAAACTCATTGAAATAGAAGTACAATCGCAACCAAAAGTGAGAGATTGTCAATGAAAGTGCACAATGACTACTGAAATAGGTTGAAAATTTCATAGGAACTACCTTGATAGAGTTGTGCTATGGTTTTTCAATATTGCATAAAATAATGCGCTCATGAGCTTGTTGCAGACTGAGCATGTGTGCATAGGTGACTTTGACACTTACAATTTTAAAAGAATACTAGAGCACTTAGCAAATAATCAATCGAACACAAACTGAATTGGAATGAATGATCGCAAGATCAAAATTAGGATCCAAAATTCAAGTGTAAACCAAAATTTGGAGGGTGTTTATCATAATGACAACATGATCAAAATTCATGTATTGTGATCTATCAATATAATGTTGAGAGAGAGAGACTGAAGAGTTAGGAGATGAAGGAAGGCTTGTTGCAACAACTCATGGTTGTAATATTCCTTCACTAATTTAATAATATAGATATATTGTTGTTATATATACATCATGTTATAATGCCCATATTTTAAATGTTTATGCTTTTATGATCTAGACTAATGCTTTTATATTTATGTATTCAATTTTTATATGATGTTATATGTTAATATGTTTAATTGTTAAGGTTCATATATGTTCTGTAAATCACTTGTTGTCTGCGTTGTGTGGAGGTATCATTCTTGGATTTGGTTTAGGGTTCCTTCTCCACCACACTAAATGGTCCAGCAGAACTGTGCAAAGGATAAACATGTCTCCTCGCATCCTTGCTTTGTTAATTCTTGTCTAACATTGATATGATTGAATGTTTCTTGTTTGGACCACCTTAGATCCCTTGATCCTTTTGCCTTAGGTTCCATGAAACCCGAGAGTGTTTCTTCTCCATCTACTGGTGCATTAATCCCTACAATAGAAATGATGACTCCATTGTGGATTTTTATTTTATTCCCAGTTTATATCTCCCATATCCAAGATCTTTGGTTGTATTTGGTCTTATTTGTTACTTCATAGCTTGAATTCTACTCAATTTTACTACTTTCATATTTTGTTTTTTCTTTTATCATTTTATTTGGCACGGTATTCCCTTTTTTCAAGTGAAACTTTTGTAGCACACCCTCCTAGTTATTTCCAAAACATTATAATGCCCTTATATTTGTAACCTAGAGCATTACCTTGGCTAATAATGCCCTTTGTACCTTTGAGACTTGCGTTATAGGGCCAACCCTTTTTTGTCCACCCATTTCTATCAATTTCACTATTTAGAAGTTTTACTTTTTGGATGGTCCTTAAGTCTTTACCTACTTGGCTTTGTTTCTGCTAGATGCATGCATATTTTTTATTTTGAAAAATTATCTTAACTACATCATCTTGGAAGAAGAAAAAGAAAAAGAAAAACATTTTTATTTTTTTTGTCGCTTTAGTTGGTTTGTGCATTATATGTCTACATTTATTTTATGTGTTAGAGTTGCATTAGAACTTCTTGGTTTTGGAAAATATGTTTACTTACTCTCTTCTTATAGAAAGGATTCTTGCTCAAACTAAAACTAAAAGGCATATTTTCTACATGGTTTGAGTTAGGTCTCACAAATTTCATACGTTAACACCCCTTTGAATACATTAATAAAGTACTTTTAAAATCAACCTCGTAATAAAAGTGATCAACAAATATTTGTTAAGGATACACAAATATTAGTTTAGGCTAGAGTCCTAGGTTAGGTTGTATGAGTCAACTCCCCAAGATTGTAAAACTTATACTAGTCATGTCATTAAAGAGATAAAATCCTGCTACACTCACATCAACTGGGACTGCTCATCTAATAAGGGTGTTAATCACGAAGCAAAATTAGAGTGCAAGAGAAGGTAGTCTGCTTTCGATTGCATTTCGATGGGTATTTTGTGTACTAGGGATACTTTTAGTGATATCAGAGTCGAGACGTGGACTCAGGTATCTTTCCCAAACAATGTATTTTCCATGAACGTGACCCCCCTAGTAGTGATTGTGATTTTAGGTGAACTTAGTGGACATACTTCTAGGGAAAAATATAAGGTGACTCAGGTGGGTTTCCCCATACTTAAATACAAGAAACTACTCCATATTTGGTTTTTTGGGATGGTACTCACCTTCACAAGAGCGCTTGGTCCCTTCTTACTGAGGTTCAAGTGAAGCTCAAGAGTAATAGTAAATATTTCATTAAACAAACTCTATCTTATATCCCTTTGATATGGGTTTCTTCTCTATCTAGATGCGGCTATTAGACAAAGTTTTTCTTGGCTACTTGTTATTCTCTTTTAGGGTTTTTGTTTTTCAGGTGTGTACTATTTGCTACTAATATTGGGAAAAATACTTAGAGAGAGGGACACAGGGGGCCGATGAATCAGTATTTTAAAATGTCTTCAAATTTTATTTTCATATATTTTTCTCCATGCAATAATGTATTTCAAGTAACACACGTATGTACGCGGCTGCGATGAATATAAACTGCATATACCTAGTTAACTAACTTTTCACGTATTTCATCATTTTTTAATCTTTAACTAGTGCATTATTACTTAATTATTCATTCATTAAGCATAAACCATGAACATTAAAGAATAGATAAAAACATAAGAAACAAATCAACACACATGAAAACCAATATTTTAGGTGGAAACTCAATGTGGGAGAAAAACACCGTTGTTTTTGTCTTTGTATTGTTCTTATATTATAAATAAAAGCATCTTACAATATTGTATTGGCACAGAATCAAACTAGTATGTAGGCACCCACATGTAGAAGGCTACAACCTTCTCTCATTATCCATCACCCACTGGAAGGGAGATGAAAACCCCTGATCTCGTTTACTGGCTCCTACTGAAAGGGAGCTCCTACTCCATGAAAAATTTTACTAGCTACCAATGGAAGGAAGCTTCAAATCCCTCACTGAAGGCTCCAACCCTCAACACCTTTTTGGATCACATTTCATAATATTTCATATTGGATCCACTTGACTCAAATCATCAAACTTGTAGGCCACTTTGCATTATATTTTCAGACTAGACCTATTTCTACCAATAAGCCAAATACCAAGTAATAATTCTAAAACCAAATATTGAATCAACTCATCCAATCAACATTGAACAACCAATAATTGAATCCAAAGCAGCTAGATAAAATCATATCAATACACAACCATTCATAAGAATACTAGACTGCATATTGTTCATCATAAAAAATAGATCCTTTCACTGCAAACTCTGATCAAATATATGTGAGAAGTTATATGTTATTGTTCTGAATCTCACCTTTTTTAGCTCACATCATTCATAAAAAATCCTTCACAAGCACACATATTTTATTATTATCTCCATCTCCCTATATAGATTTAGCCTTAGCCAATAAATTAGGACAATCCCTTACTAATTCCATTAGTATTATTTGACGGGCTCAAATAACTGTTTCCACACTCATTACAATGGGTGAATACCATGGTAAATACCCCTAGTATTCAAATTACCATTGTGCATATTCTGTTTGTGACTTCGATTCATCATACCTACGTATGTATGGGATCTTGCTTAACAGGAACCACATATACTTTCCCCAATTTCACCTTTATCATTCCTTTGTCCATAATATTTGTCAGAACTCTATCAGCCTACATAAAAATAATGTTGACATAACTAACAAGTAGGTTTCCATCAAGGATGGCACATTGGCCATAATTCCAACAATATACCCCTTTGGACTTTATAGAAACCACTTTGGTGTTTGGTCACCACCACCTGTAAATACACGTGAACTCATTAAGCTAACTACCATGCTTCTATCCCAAGAATTCTCACAAAACACCAATCTTCTCTTTAATAATTTTTCTCCAAACACCAAGCTTCTTTCCCCCTTTGACATCAAGGAAAAATGGTTGACCAATGATGAATGAATACTTTTCTCTCATTTTGTAGAGATGAGCACTATAGATCTGATCTGTTGAATATGAATATTTTTTACTGCTCATGCCCCCCCCTAAGCATATCCTGAATCTTCTGGAAAGCATTCAATGAAGTACATGTCTCTATGACTAAAAAAAAATGACCTTTCCTATCACTAATGACTCATGTTTACATCAATCATACAACATAGTGAGGTTTCATATTTAACTCATCATTACATCAATTTCTGAAAATAACGGGATTACATACATAAATGACTTGAGCCCAATAGTCCATACTTGATTGAATTTTACAATGATTATTAAATTAGGTATTTATATTACCTTTTACATCAAGAAACAACTATGATATTTACAACCAAAACCAAAGACATTAAAAATGAGGTAGCAAAATCATGATAGTCATCAACAACCATCATACACAATATAGGAATATGCAACATAAAATAATGATGGAAACAACATGGACACCAACATGAACATCCTCATCATCAATATATAAGACAATGTAGTATCAAATTCTCCAACATGTGACCAAATATGCAAAACTTCCAAGCATATTCAAGTTATTTCATAAGATAACGCAATTTGTCAGCGACTCATCATTTTGACCTCATCCCATCAAGATAAACATGCTCTGTTCATAAGTATGAAGAGTCACAATCCTTAATTAGAAGTATTAGACACCATAGGTAGCATGACCATGTATCAATAACATATGTGCAAACCAAAAATATTTCAAGCATTACAAGCCATAAAATATATAAGGACCTTCACATCTTCTGTACACATAACAACAATATTTTAACCACATATTTACCATACCAAATTCATGCATCAACAATGATATAATGACAACAACATATCAATGTCAACAAAAAATGAGTGAATCATATCGTCAGCTAGTTCTAACAACGAACATAGCATACACATCTTTTTCATCAAGGATATCAAATATAATAAACAACTTCACAAAAAATTTAACTCAGGTAATCATCCATAATATTATTATCTGCAATTCACCCATACATGATATCCCATGACATAGAGATATAAATATGTATATATATTCTCATAAATGAGAAATTCCAACAATAGTGAGTAAATCATGAACTCATCATCATCACTCAATCATAGCATAATATTGTGTAATCAAGATTTGTTAGTAACTTGTCTTCTTGATCTCATATCATCAATATCAACAAGCTCTCTTCACACATAAGAAGAGCATCAATCCTCAAATACTAGAGACATATCAATTTCTTGTATCACAACACCATAATCAACATATCTTTCCATCCATCAACAACATAAGTGAGAACCAATAACAACATCACATAAAATTTTCACATGTAGCTCAATCAATATAAAGGCATCATCCATAACTTCACCATATACAACTCATGCATCATAGAAGACATAATGACAACAACATAAAAATGTCACCAAGTAGTGAGTGAATCATCAACCATGGCATGCACATATTCTTCATCAAGTGTATTATGTAGGATCAACTTCAATAAGTGCAACTTAATAAATATATATTCATCATCTAGGACTTCAACAATATCACAAATTATATATACTTATCATGACCATCATTTTGAAACATGGAATGCTCAATAAATTATAATTCCAAAAATGCACTATTATAAGCACAACAAATACTCTCCTTGAACCTATGCCAAATATTCTTTGTCAAATTTGAATATGTCTACTTCATCAATCAACCAATTCATCAAAGAAACAAAGCAACAATGACACTTTGCATCAACTAATGAACCACCATAAACCAACATCATTTCTAAGTAAAATCTTAACATCATCAACAGGTTGTAACCAATCAATGTTAGAACCAAAAATCCAAATAATAAATAATTGAAGCACTTCATAAAATCTCCATGAGTCTATCCCACTATTTCTTTATCTCAAAGAAAAATACATGTTTGTGTAAATAAAATATCATGTATATATATGATTATCCTTCATTATATATGTTTACAAAAAGTAAGATGTTGACCTTACATAACAACATCGCATCCTGAATCTATATTGTCTATTCCCATTCACTTTTACCTCACCAGATGTAATATAAGTAATGCCAAAACATTATCAAAAGAATATCAAACCATAATAAAGAACCATTGACATGTTACTCATGCAAATCTCCCCTTCAGATGATACACTATTTATCCTCTATACTTACTAGTCAGCATTTTTACTTCATGAGGTTATGTACCTCACATTGCTTATGAAGTCATTTTTAGAACACACAAATTGGCTGCAATCAGAACCATCTTCTTTTACTCAGAATTTGAAGAAGAGGAACTATCCTCCTCATTTCTGTTGGAATTATTCTTTACTAGCACATATAATTTATGTAGATTTCAGTATCCCCTTGTTATAACCTTTCTAGTTTCTTCATCTATAACCTTTCATTTTGATGATGTAAGCACAACTATATGTCCTTTTTTCAACAATTAACCTACACTTAAAATACTTTTCTTTAGTCATTCAACTAATAATGCATCAACTGCTTTTCTATACTTATCAAGTTTGGCTCTACCTTTTCCTAAAAATTTTAATAGAGAATTATTTCCAATAATAACTTTAAAATTTTCATTTTTCTTGATAGAGTCAATCTTTTTCTTATCTCCAGTCATGTGATGAGAGCATTCACTATCTGTGTACCATTCATCTTCATGTTCAAACAAGCATAGATCAAGACCACACCTTATTTTATATTCTTCCTTTTTCTTAATATGAGAAGTGTTGGTGGATCTATCTTTCTCAGTTCTTTTGGTAAAAATATTCTTATCTAGGTTCTTGCCTTGTTGTCCATGGAGATTCATTTACTTGTTCCTGCATTCTTTTTCTACATGCCCAAAATTGTTACAAGCATAACATCTTATATGACCAGAAAATGGTGTAAAGGAATCGTAATATTATTGTTTCATATTAATTCTTTTGCAATCAATAGCTTTGTGATCAAATATGCTGCAAGCAAAAAAATATCCCTTAAAGAAACCTGAGTACCTAGAAGCTGATGATCTTCTTGTGAAATGACTATTCACTTGGGATTGAAACAATCTATTTCTGCAGTTGGTTGCAACATGTCCATAATTATGACATATAACACATTCAAAATTATTTATCAAAAGATGTAATTGAATAAAGTTTCTATTATTGGGAGAAAATGATTTATTTTGAAAATTCATCTTTCTTGGATTCAGATCTGGTTGAATCCTTATCTCTTTAACATGAGTTTCAGATTTTGTAATGTTATCCTTCAAGATCCATGCACAAGCTTGTGAACTAGATTCTTCTTTTCAAATTTCATAAAAACCAAGACCATATTTAATGGAGGGAGACCTTTGAACACTAAGAATTTTATCTAAAATCTTAGTATCATATTGGAATCTCAAATGTTTATCCTTTTCTTCTATTTTACCTTTTAGAATATTTACCTCAACTTCTAGTTTTTGACACTATTTTTCCTTTTCTAGATACTGCTTCTTCATTCCTTCTTCGAATTTCTCCTTTAATTCGATAATCTCTTCCTTCATCCCATTCTCTTGTTCAAATTTTTGAAGTAAATATTCATTTGGGTTGTTTGACTTTTCAAGATCAGATTTTAGAGAGACAATATCAACTTCAAGTCCTTCAAAATATTGATTAGATACTGCTACAACATTTACTAATTTAACATGATCCCTGTTATCATATTCCTACAACTTATCCTTAATATTGTTAATCCTTTTAAAGGAAAAATCAAGTTTTATTTTAAGATTAAGGACTTCCTCTAGTCTGTATTGTTTTTAGTTAATGAATCCACGTGACATAACATACTCATCATTATTTTCTTTAGAAACATTATGATGCAGGAGCATCAAGGGCATTTTTTATTTGTAAATATGTTAGAAAAGGGGGTGTGACAATTTTTAATATTTTATTAATTAATTTGTTATTTTTAATAAAATAGGAGATAATTTGGATTATGTAAATATTCTTTTAATAAATAAAAGGATATGAGAGAAATAGTTTAGGAGAAAAATTTGGGATTAGGATTTCTATGTATGGGACTTTGTTGAGGATTAGGTGGAGTGATTTTTTGGAATGAATTAAATGCATTTTTATGTATAAATATGAGTGGGTTTTGTGAGGAAAATAGACTTGAATGGTTGAAGAGAGAGTAAGGGTGTGAGTAGAAAGCGGGTTTCTACTTGCAAGCCTTCGGGCGATTGTAAAGGGCCACAGATCTCGAATATCTGGCCAACAAGAGGTTGTAAGTAATTTTATTTTAATTCATGTTGGTTGAATTATGCACATGTGAATTGGATGAATTGATTCTGTGTGATTTGCACGTTTTGGGTATTGAGTGATTGATGAATTAGGATTGATCTAAGTTAAGTCAATTCTATTGGAATTGTTTTATGAAATTGGTGTATCGATCTTTGAAAAATCGATTATACAGAAGGTGGACTGAAACTGAATTGTATTACACGGAATAGCATTAGGAATTCTAAGCATTAAGAACGTTGAAAATCATGAAAGGGTAATCAAATGGAATCGATGAGTATGTATCTGTTGCTTACATTATACTGATGTATAGGACGCTGTTAATGGGTGAAGGGCGCTGTTAATTAAACGATGTTCCACATACACCAAATCGTAATTCGATACCAGTTTGAAAAGAGGGATGTAAGAGAAACCGGTTCTGCTTCAATGTGGACGGAATTAAATCTGGTGGCATATCAGTTCTGAAAGTCGACTTCAAAGTAGCGTAGTCAAATTGGAACGCAGAGCAAGAGCGTTCAATGTGAATTATGGTTAAAAAAACCGATAGGTTGAGTGATATCATTAAAGATTGATATTGCAATTATAAATTGAATGAGAGCGTCGGCGCATTGAAATTGAAGTCGAAACAGTGGAACATTATTGTTGGATATACAAACAACTGTTTGTTTATTTCATGTTAACATATACTGAACACTGTTTTAACCTGAACAGAATGCAGCTACAGGTTAGAGACTCTGCGTGTTATGGAACACTAATCCAAAGATCATAACTTGTGCAGAAGTGCAGGAAAGATGAGTTTAAGTAGCGGCATCGATATTTAATTGTTGTAGGATCTATTTGTTGGATCGTGGAGGAACTGTAAGTCAATGTTGAATGGGACGCAGAGAGCCGAGGGTCTGTTCGATCGAGAATTTTTTTACAGAGTTAAATCAAAATAGCATTGGAAGTAAAAGGCGGTAGGATGCAGAGGTTTTTTTTCCCAGATTTTTGCAAATGGAAAAATTAAGTTAAAGCGTTGAAGAGCGACGAGCAAGGTAATTAAATGCATTGTTGATATAAGCTGAGTTGGATTATGTGAATGTGTTGATTTAGTTAACCAATATCAAAGCCGATGGAATGAGGGCGCATCATGGATTTGTGTAAAATGATCCTGGAGGTAAGTCCATTTGTTTTTACCATGGCCAGGTTCATATTTGTGTTGAATGGGCAAGCACATTGATGTTAAAGCCGTGGCATATTTCTTAGTGTGTTTACTGAAATGGGAATGTTGTTTAGTTAATCCAGTGATCAAACAGTAATGTGTGTGGGTTGATGTCATTTGCGCAAAGGATGGGTGATATTATAATTGCTTATGGTTTGGATTGAGTAAACAATGTTAAGATTGTTAAAAAGAAACAAGAACACATTTGTTGACTTATGATTGTATCCAATATTAAAAGTCATGTGAATGTTGGTGGTTTTAATGGAATTGAGAAATGTACGAAATTGCCCAGATTGGAATCTTAATTGGGCAGTGATTGCAATGCATGTTTAATTAGACAGAGTTTTGAAGATTATGGGGTTTGCAGGCTAGCCCTGCATCACATTATTACCTGTTGGTTCTTCTGATGAATAATATTCCTTTGTTTTTCATTCATTGATTTCCTATAGCTTATCACATACTTCCTTTGCAGTTTCATAATGCATAACCCTTTTTAATGTTTAATTAGGTATGCTATTAATGATATCACTTAATTCCTTATTTTTCTTTTACACTTCTTCACCTGATAGGGGAGTTTTAGTGAAACCATTACATACTAAATATGAAACATCAGATCCAAGGTTCATTAGATCAAACTTCATCTTTTCTTTCCATTCTTGATAATTATCATTACTTAGCATAGGCATACCTTTATTGTCCATTGTTTATGAATTTCCTTGTTCTTCTGTTGTATATTGTTCCTATCCTACAAATGCAGATATTGCTACAACATTAGATGCATCGTTATCACTGCTCTCATGAATGGATTTATTTCTTTGGGTTTCTTTCTGATTTTTCTTTTCTCCCATCATCCCTGATCCACTTCAAGCAATCAAGCTTTAACTGGAGTGACCTTATATAATACCTATTGTTAGGAAAAATATTGTCGTAGGTAAAAAAAAGTGAATTAGTATTTTAAACTCGCATATGTACATGATTTTGATGAATATAAATTGTGTTTACCCAGTTAAATAACTTTTCACATATTTCATCATTTGTTAATATTTGAAAATTAAATTATTACTTCATTATTCATTCATTAAGTAGAAACCATGAACAATAATGAACATATCTACACATAAGAAACAAGTCAACACACATGAACACCAAGATTTTAGGTGAAAACCAAATGTGGGAGAAAACCACCGTTGTTTTCATCTTTGCATTCCTCTTTTATTATAAATAAAAGAATCTTACAATATTGTACTAACAGAGACTCAAACCAGTATGCAGACACCCAACTGCATAAGCCTAAAACCTTCTCTCATTCTCTAGCACCTACTAGAAGGGAGCTCCAACCCGCTGATATTGTTTACTGACTCCTACTGGAAGGGAGCTCCTACCCCCTAAACAGTTTTACCAACTACCGCTGAAAGGAAGATTTGACTCCTTCATTGAAGGCTCCAACACTAAACACCTTTTTGGATCATGTTTCATAATATTTCATATTGAGTCCACCTGACTCAAATCATCAAACCTATAGGTCACTTTTCATCATATTTTCAGGTTGGACCTACTTCCAACATTAATCCCAATAACAAGTAACAATTATCAAACCAAATATTGAATCAACTCATCCAATCAAAATTGGAAAACCAATCACTGAATCCAAAGCAACTACATCAAATCATATCAATACAAAACCATTCATAATGATACCAGAACATATATTGTTCATCATAGAAACTAAATCTTAACACAACAAAACTTGATCAAACATATGTCATAAGGTATACACTATTGTTATGAATCATACCTGCATATGTACACACTTCCTGTGAAAAATACCTGCGTACATATCTCAAATAACTGAACAACTGAGAGTGAATTACTGTAACACTGAATCAATCAATGAATCATATTCTGAATCCATCATAGACAACTGAACCAAATACAAATCACCATACAATAGCATCAACACTGATCAACATTTCATTCTATAATCAATTTAACCCAACCAGTGTTTTCAAACACAGATTATCATGATAGAAACATCATTGAAAGAAAACAAAAAACATAATATAACTGATCGAATATCAACAATAACCCATATTGCAAAACCATATCATGTATTAATGACTTTTACACAACACATACACGTGTGTACATGACATCCATGCATAACACTAGCGTACAAATTCTGAACATACTGAAAATACTTTGCATGATGTATATGCAACTACCTAGAGAAATATATTCATATGTACACAACTAACTTGAGAAACAATTGTGTACATATTTGAATAAATTCGATGTAAACATAGTTTTCACACTGCACAACCCTTACTTTCAAAATTACTTACTTTATGTAGAAATTATACAAAAAATATGTATACCAATGGATTCAATCTGATCATGCGATATGCTAAAGCAAGGTGTTGAATCCTTCTACAAATTAATTATGGAAACTAAGCACAATAGCACAATCACACCAAGTAAATTAAAGAATAAAATTAATCCACAACACATATTTTTCATCAGGAAATATTGCTACTCAAAACCCTTCTATCTTCTATTGTATATTCAACCAAGGAATCATGAAACAATACAATGCACTCTTCTCACAAGAGTCTGTTTTACTCTACCAACTGTCTCACACTGATCCAGAAAAAATTGACCAACACTTAGCCAATTTATTGCCTCTGCACATCTTGCCTTGCTTGCGCAATTCTAAGAGAATTAATTCCCTATTATTTAGGAATTTCAGCCTTCCAAAGCTGCACAATGCTCATGGGAAATCCTATGGGTGTATTACTACATTTGGGCAGTTTTCTAATAATACAACTGATAGTTAACATCCATTTAACCTCTCTCTAAAATGGGTCTTCATCAGAACTGACATGCATGCAACTATTAAAAGTAAATCATCAGTTACATGACATATCATTGCATGTGAATTAAATCTGAGTTAATTCACTTGACCTTTCACTAGTGCAACAATAAGTTACAACTAGTTAAAATGATTTTAACTCAATTAATTGAGTTAACTGATTTCTCATGCATTAAACTAATACACTAATTGTAACTTGGACTCTAAAACAAATAGAATCACTCTACATGCCTTAACAACCACCCTTAACTAGAATTTCATGAGCTAACTGAGTCTATCACACTCAGTTAACTATCACAAGTGATTATGAGATAAGATTACAATTTATTGTCCAATTTAATTAATGGAAAATTAAATTAGACACACATTTCTCGTTGAATTTTCAACACTCCCTCTCAACAAGAAATGGATTATCAGCTACCCCGATCCTGCCTCTGTGGTATTCGAATTTTCTCCTGGCAAGTGCCTTCATCAGAATATCTGCATCCTGATCCTCCGTGGGAATGTACTGAAGTAACATAATGCATCTCTGAATACAAGCTCTGAGATGGTGGTACCAGATGTCAATATGCCTGGACTGTTCATGGAATACTAGATTAACCGAGAGTTTTATGCACCTATGGTGATCACAATGTATCACTGTCGGATCCATCTAATGACAAAACAAACCAACAAGTATCTTCCTCATCCAGATGGCCTCACATGCTACCTGACTGGCTTCCATGTACTCTGCCTCGGCTGAACTAGGTGCAACGCATCTTTGCTTCCTATTGTACCAAGAAACTGTTGTTGATCCTATGCTGAAGATCCCTCCTGATGTGCTCTTCCTGTCTGATGGACTGCCTGCCCAATCTGCATCAGTAAAGCATTGAAGCTTCACTCCCTCTGTCTGTTTGTAACATAATCCATACTCTGTAGTGACCCTGAGATATCTCAAGACATGCTTCCCTGCCTTCTAAAAGAGCTTGGTTAGCTTAACAATAGCTTGAATAAGATGGTTAAATGCATAACATATGTCTGGTCATGTGTTCACCAAGTACATGAGTGAACCCACAAGTTTCTTGTAAAAAATAGTGTCCACTAACTCACCTGAAGTAGCATCCTCCTTCCTCCAGTTTCCTGCAAGAGGAGTCTCCATGGGTTTACCATTTTCTATGTGGAACTTCCTCATAATCTCTTTGGCATACTTTCCTTGAGAAAAAAATAGCTCCCCATCACACTGCCATATCTCCAAACCAAGGAAATAGTGAAGGAGTCCCATGTCCTTCATCTGAAACTCTCTTGCAAGATCCTCTTTGCAAGAAGTTATGAGTTTCTCATCACATATCAGGATAAGATTATCAACATAAAGTACCATAATCAAAATCTTACCATCAACCACAATCGAGTATAGGTTTTCCTCCCCTTCAATCTTCGTGAAGCCCAACTCAGTGAAATAGCTCTCACTCCTAGTGTACCAAGCATGAGGTGCTTGCTTCAGCCCATATAGTGCTCTCTTGAGTCTGCACACATGCGACTCACTGTCAAAGGTCTCAAAACCTTCTGGCTGGTCAATGTACACTTCTTCCTCAATAAATTCATTTAGAAACGCAGTCTTCATATCCATATGATTTATTTCCACCCCATCTGCACTAAGAGTGCAAGGATAGATATAATCGATGAGTACCATGCAACTGGTGCAAAAGTATCCTCATATTCAATCCCCTCAACTTGTGAGAATCCCCAAGCTAAAAATCTAGCCTTGTACTTCTCCACACTCCCATATGATGCCTACTTCACCTTATAGATACATCTATATCCAACCACTGACTTCCCCACTGGCCTTGGGACAACTTCCCATGCACTGTTCATGACGATGGAGTCATACTCCTCAACCATGGCGTCAAACAAAGTTGGTTGCTTCACTGATTCGTCAAATGAGGATGGTTATGTCAAAATAAAATTCCTCATAAGAGCCATGTATCCAGTAAATATTTCCGGTGACTGTCTTTATGTGCGTAGTGATGTAGGTGCTCCTACATGTTCTGCCACATCGAGTCTCAATTTGTCAGCTTTTGTGGTGCTCCTCCTACCATGTCTGGTGTATGGCTCTACATGAGTGGTTTCTTCCACTCCATGATCCTTCGCATGTGGTTGCTCCACATCTTGAGGTTCATCCTTCAGAACAAAGAGTTCCTCATCTACATGCAAATCAAGCTCCCTCTGCAGGGACAATCGCATGGATTTCTCATCATCAAATTTTACATCTCGTCTGACAACTGTCATCCTGTTGTTCAGAAAATACACCCGATAGTTGTGGGAAGTATCAGTGTACCCCAAAAATATCCCAATATCTACTATTGGTTCTAGCTTCTTTCTGGAATCTTTGGTCACATGGCAGTAGAAAAATGAGAAAAAAATTTTAAAATATGAAACATCAGGTTTCTTACCAGAAAAATCCTTCTCTGGTGTACTTATGCCAAGTATCCGATGAGGACCACAGTTCTTCACAAATACCATTATATTTCATTCCTCTGCCCACAGATGCAACAGTAGGCCCTGATCATGTAACATAGCTCGTGCCACACCCACAATTGTTATGTTATTTATTTATGCAACCCCATTCTGTTGTGGGTTTTGAGGCGCAATCAACTCTCTCTGAATTCCTTCTTTGCTACATAAGTTCTTGAATTCATTGGATATGTAGTCATCACCATTGTCGCTCCTTAGAGCCTTCACATGCTTCCTTGTATATTTCTCAACCAGTGCTTTGAACTCACAAAATTTTGAGAACGTATGATCTTTCTTTTGCTTGAATTAGATCCAACACTTTCAAGAAAAATCATCAACAAAAATCACATAATACATGTTCTTTGTTGTAGAAGCTGTAGAGAATGGTCCACACACATATGTGTGAAATCTCTCAAGGATTTCCACTGCTCGGTTCTCCTTCTCGTGAAAAGTGGCCTTTGCATACTTCCCCATGGTACATCCCTTGCATGTGTCTATCTATGCAATAGTACCCTTTGGAAGCCCCATAGAAATATGTTGCATGACCTTCAAAGCACTATGGTGTAGATAACCCAATATCATGTGCCATAACTCACCCTCATCCTGGCTCACCACTCTGTCTTCTTTACTCATCAATGTTGTCTAGCCATCTACATCAAGTTTGTAGAGGTTCTTCACACGAACCCAAATATTCTTAACTTTCCCTATGGCTTTGTGACGAAGGAATGCTTTCCCTTCACTGAAAACCACATCATATCCTCTATCCTCCAACATTGCAACTAAAACTAAATTATTTTTCAATCTGGGTACATGCATGACATATTTTAATAAGAAAGGTTTACTTGAATGTATCTGGAAAGTAACTGTATTAATCCCAGTAGCGTTATACCTCCCGTCATCACCCAACTTGATGTGCATCTGAAGATCCTTCTCCTCCAAGCTACTAAAGAGTTCTTTGCTTCCTGTCATGTGGAAGTATGCACCACTATCCAATTACCACACTGATCCTATCGCACTAGACACCATGCATGTGATGAGTGAGAAGTCCAACTCAAACTGTGAAGCCAAAGCATCACCCACTATAGATCCTAAAGCCTTCTTGTTGTTGTTCTTCTTCTGTGGACAATTAGTGGCATAATGTCCATGCTCATGATAGTGAAAAAATTTCACTTTTGACATTTCATGCTTCTTTCCTTCTTTGTTGGTCTCAAATTTGGAATAGGATTTCTTTCCCTTCCCCTTATTTTCCTTACCATCCAAGGCACAATTTTTCTCATCATTAAATTATGATCCATCCCTGGTATTCTGCCTGAATTCTTCTTGTACCAAATCCAACAAAATTCGCTTCCAATCTGGTAGCTTCTCCCTCCCATTAACAGAGTCCTGATAAATATACCAACTCTTGGGAAGGCCTAGAAGTGCTAGGCTCACTAAGTACTCATCCGCTATAGTAATCCTGACACTTCCAAGCTCATCTCGACATTGGATGAACTTGGTCAAATATTTCGAAATAGTGTTCCCTTTCTCCATTTTTATTTTCTTGAGCTTGTCCTTTAGTGTGAATTTTTAGTGTTCACTACTATTCTAAAACAGATCTTCAAATCCTTCCACATTGCATATGGAGTTGCTTTGCCATGGAGACTCGAGAAAATGTGATGTTAGGTCCCTATATTACTAGTATAGTCCCTTATTGTTGTTAGTGTAACCCCCTTATTGTTATTATTGTACCCCTGTAACCCCCATATTATTATTATTGTGCCCTTAAATTATTATTTTTAGGTCAGCTAGGATTACATTGTGGCCCCATGGACTCCTATATATAGAAAGGAGGTTTTGCAATTTGTATCATCCAAGAATTGTTAATTCATGTAATGTATTGGAGGTTTCCCCCTCGAAGTGGCTTATTTCTAAGGTGTTGATATCTCTTTTCTTCTATTTTTGAAGCTGGTTTCAAAAAATTTGGTATCAGAGCTTTGGATTCTAAGGTTTCGCTTCTCCAAACCAGTCATCGTGGAATTTTAAATATAATTTTTTTTCTACTAAGGTTCAGAAGCTTAAATGTTTAGGGTATGAAGCCGAAATCTGGAGGAAAATCTTCACAAAATTTCAGAGCTTGGTTCGCAATAGTTTCAGAGATATGATCTGTGGACATTAGGGCTTTTTGTAGGCTCCTGAATTTCACAAAACAAGGTCATCGTGGAATGGTCGCTATAAACTATTTTCTACGAAGGTTCAGCCAAGACCCTGAGGAACATAGTCGCAAAATTTTAGAGCTTGGTTCACAATATTTTTGGAGATATGATCTGTGGAAGTTAGGTCTTTTTCAAGATCCCTAATTTGATCTCATAGAGGTGATTGTGGGAAAATATTCATAACTCTCTCTTTGAGCATCGGATTGGAATTTGAAAAAAAGTGACTGGAAGTACATGGATTGTAGTTTCCTGTATATAAATTTCAGAGCCAAAGGAGAAAACAGTGACAAGTGGGAAGTCGTACAATTTCGCTCTACTGAATCAGTCCATAATTAGGTCATTGTGGGAGATTAGACATAACTTTGACTTGAAGAATCCAAATCAAGTTAGACCTGTGGCATTTGAAAGAAGCTTCATAGGACTACTAAATGGCCAAATTTCAAATATTTAGGATCTGTAATTATATAGATAAGTCAATTTCATTATCGAGCTCCTCAAAAGCAAGTAAAAGGTGTGTATTTTTTTTCTTCAAATTGCATAAGTCTTGTTTGAAGAATCAAGTTGAATTGATTCCAAGGGAATATTGTAGAATAGATATCAGTATTGGATTCTAAAATGGCCCCTAAAAAGAATTCAACACCAACTAAGCCTTTAAGGCTCTACTATGACTCATGAAGATGAAGAATGGCAACATGACATATCAAAAATTACAAGAGAAAAGTGAACAAATTACCTACAAAGAGCAACAAAAAACAGACATGGAAGTTTTAAGAAAAGGAAATCAACATATGGTTTGAAGAAAGGCATGGAATCTAATACAGGATGGTTCGAAGAATGGCATAGAAGCTAAGATAGATGCAGAATAGAAGCTTCTGCATGGAAGCTAAGATGGATGACATGGAAGCTAAGATCGATGAAAAATGAAAGACAACATGGAAAACATGAAGAAGGATCTAAAATTAGACATCGAAGGTTTGGCAAAGTTGATACAAGAAATGTTTCCTAATTGTGAAAAGATAGTAGAGGAAACTCATGATGAGAACAAAATAAATGTTAATCGTGATTTCATAAACTCTACTGTTGGAGGGAAGAACCACCATATTCCAAAAAATGGATATGAGGAAGTTTGATGGAAAGGATCCTGTAACATGGATACTACAGATGGAGCAATATTTTGATCTCCATAACGTGCAAAACACACAAAAGGTACGCATTGCAACTTTACATTTAGAACAAAATACATTTGTATGGTATTTATGGCTTTGCTCCCGTAAAAAAATTGTCACTTGGTCAATTTTTACGGAGGAAATGATAGCATATTATGAGGATACAAAGAGCAACACCTTCTTTACCCAATTGATAAATCTCAAACAAAAGGGTTTAGTGGGGCAGCACATTGAGGACTTCCAAAAATTGAATATAAGGGTAACTGATCTTACAGAGGAACACAGGATTGATCTCTTCCTAGGCACTTTAAAGGATAACATCCAACAAGAAGTTCGCGTTTTGGAACCTGATTCATTGGAGAAGGCATTCAGGTTGGCAAGAAAAGTTGAATGTAAAATTATGGCGACAAGGAAGCCTACCACTCAATTCTATAAAGAAGGAAGTGTTTCTACATCTAGATTTCCACAACCTACAAGGTTGACACCACAAAAATTGGAAGAAAAAAGAGCAAAAGGGCTTTGCTATAGTTGTGATAGCAAATACACTAAAGGTCATAAGTGTGCTGAGAAGAAATTATTTTACATAGATTGTGAAGAAGAAGAAGAAAATGAACAAGAAGAGGATATACACTAGGAACCAGCCTTAGAAGAGGAAGAAATGAATCTGACCATATCATGTAATGCACTGGCAGGAATTACCACTCCTCAAACTCTCAAGATAGAAGGACATATCAAGAAGAAAAAGGTAATAGTGTTGATTGATTCAGGTAGCACCCATAATTTTATTCATTGTAAGGTAGCCAAGGAATTCAATTGTTTCTTATACCCAGCACCAGAATGTCAAGTGATGGTTGCAAATGGAGGAACTATAAATTGCTATGGAAAATGCCATAATATAAAGCTAATCATGGGGGAATATGTATTGAATATTCCAATTCTTTCCATTCCTATGGGAGGTGCCGATGTTGTACTAGGAGTACAATGGTTACAATCTTTGGGGATGGTAGCTTTTAATTTTCAAGAACTTTTCTTGAAATTTTTTTCAGAAGGAAAGGAAGTCGAATTACGAGGTATTGAAGGGAAGCCAGGAAGGATAATAAGCTCTAATGTCATGGCAAAGCTTCTAAATAAAGAACAACGGGGCGTAATTTCACAATTATGCTCACTAGAAGTTCCGGCATCAAAATCATCTATTTCTGCAGATCTCCAACAAGTCTTGGACAATCATTCCAAGGTGTTTGAAACTCCCAAAGGACTCCCACCTATTCGTGATCATGATCATGCTATTCATTTGATTCCAGGAAGTGTTCCTCCAAACATCATGCCTTATAGATATCCTTATTTCCAAAAGAACGAAATTGAACGTATCATTGCAGAAATGTTAGAGGCGGGTATAATTTAACCTAGTCAAAGTTCTTTCTCTGCTCCTGTAGCATTGGTACACAAGAAGGATGGATCATGGTGCATGTGTCCGGATTATAGGGAGCTCAATAAGCTCACCATTAAAGATAAATTTCCCATTCCTGTGACTAATGAATTATTGGATGAATTACATGGAGCAATTTATTTTACCAAGTTGGATCTTCGTTCAGGATATCATCAAATTAGAATGAAGACTGAAGATATTCCAAAAACAGCATTTCGAACTCATGAGGGTCATTATGAATTTTTGGTAATGCCTTTTGGCCTTACCAATGCACCTTCTACATTTCAAGGGTTGATGAATTCCATTTTCAAACCCTTCCTTAGAAAATTTGTGCTAGTATTTTTGGATGATATACTAATCTACAACAGGTCTTGGAAGGATCATGTTCAACATGTTGACAGGGTGCTCAAACTATTGCAGGAGAAACAATTATATGCAAAAACATCCAAATGTTTCTTTGGAGTACAAGAGGTGGAATATCTGGGTCATATTGTATATCACGAGGGTGTTAAGGTAGACCCTAACAAAATTAAAGCCAGTAAGGAATATAAATTCCTCACAACCATAGAGCATTTGTGAGGATTTCTCAGGTTAATAGGGTATTATCGCAAGTTTGTTAAGAATTATGGGAGAATAGCAGCACCTCTAACAACATTATTCAAGAAAGATGCATTTTCATGGACTCTTGAAGCAACTAAGGCCTTTGAACATCTTAAAAAGGCAATGTACCTAGCGCCGGTCTTAGTTACGCCAGACTTCAAAAAAACCTTTATTGTGGAATGTGATGCCTCAGGAAATGGAATTGGTGCTGTTTTAATGCAAGAAGGAAGACCCATTGCTTTTGAAAGTCATCCAATTAAAGGAAAGTATTTACATAAACTTATTTATGAGAAGGAAATGTTAGCTATACTGCATGCCCTAAAAAAATGGCGAACTTACATAATGGGAAGACACTTCAAGGTAAAAACTGATCATGATAGTCTTAAACACTTTTTGGAACAAAGAATATCTTTAGAAGAGCATAAAAAATGGGTCACAAAGATGTTGGGTTATGACTTTGAAATAATCTACAAAAAAGGAAGCTAAATGTTGTTGCAGGTTCACTCTCAAGAAATAATGAAGAGGTGGAAGCATTGCTTTGTGCCATTTCTATTATCCAACCAAATTGGATAACCGAAGCAAGAGATGAATGGAAGAAGGATGAAGAAGTGTGGACACTCATTCAAAATTTTTAGTAAGATCCTAGTATCACTTAAGAGAAAATTCGAAGGTTCAAGCAGTGGAATATCACATCGAGCATCAACAAGAAGTTCTCCAACTCTTAAAGGATAACCTGAATTTGGCACAAAATCGAATGAAACGAAAGGCGGATCAACATCGCAGCGAGAGAAGTTTTGATGTAGGAGATTGGGTATTTTTACGGCTACAACCATACAAACAAATGTCCCTCAAGCAAGCTAAGACAGATAATAAATTATCACCAAAGTACTATGGTCCTTAGAAGGTGTTGCAACATATTGGTACTATGGCATACAAATTGGAGCTTCCTGCTTCTTCACGAGTGCATCCAGTTTTCCATGTTTCATGCTTAAAGAAGGTTATAGGTGAAAATCTTCCAGTTCAAACAATATTGCCAGAACTTGATGAGGAAGGAAAAATTATATTGGAACCTGAAGCGGTCATGGAAACAAGAACTCGACAGCTACGGAATCGATCAATTTCAGAGTATCTCATTAAGTGGAAGAACTTACCCACTGAAGATTCTACATGGGAGGATGAGAATTTTATATAGAAGCACCCAGAGCTACTCAAGCATTGAGGACAACACTTTTTTGAAGGAGAGGGGTATGTTAGGTCCCTATATTACTAGTATAGTCCCTTATTGTTGTTAGTGTAACCCCCTTATTGTTATTATTGTACCCTTGTAACCCCCATATTGTTATTATTGTGCCCTTAAATTATTATTGTTAGGTCGGATAGGATTACATTGTGGCCCCATGGACTCCTATATATCGAAAGGAGGTTTTTTAATTTGTATCATCCAAGAATTGTTCATTCATTTAATGTATTGGAGGTTTCCCTCTCAAAGTGGCTTATTTCTAAGACGTTGATATCTCTTTTCTTCTATTTTTGGAGTTGGTTTCACAACACTTCTTGTACCAAATCCAACAAAAGTCGCTCCCAATCTGGTAGCTTCTCCCTCCCATTAATAGAGTCCTGATAACTATACCAACTCTTGGGAAGGCCTAGAAGTGCTAGGCTCACTAAGTGCTCATCCACTACAGTAATCCCGACACTTCCAAGCTCATCTCGACATTGGATGAACTTGGTCAAATATTTCATAATAGTGTTTCCTTTCTCCATTTTGATTTTCTTGAGCTTGTCCTTCAGTGCCAGTTTTCTGTGTTCACTAATATTCTAAAACGGATCTTTCAAATCCTTCCACATTGCATATGGAGTTTCTTTGTCATGGAGACTCGAGACAATGTGATCTCGAACTCCCTCTAATAAGATCCTCCTCGCCTTTGCAACCTTCTTTTTCCAAGCATCAAGTAGAGAGGTGTCTGCTGCTGTAGACTTGAGAATATCATTATCAATGAATTTTTTTAACCCTTTTTCCTCTAGAACTGCCTCCATCCTATCTTTCCATGCAATATAATTAGAATTTCCCTCGAGTGGATTTCTAGACTTCCGAATGCCTTAAATGAAGAAAAGGTTGTTTTTGTCTCAATATATTCTTGGAAAAAATAGAAGAAACCTTAACCTAATTGCTGCAAGGTAAGAAGTAATATATTTAGAGACTGTGTAATCTGTTTCTTATATTAATCCATTAAAAGACATCTTGATTTTCCTGTCACACAGAAGAATAATTTTGCAAATTCAAATTTTTTTAAGCACAAACTCAATCTCTTCTCCACTATAGTGATTTCTTGCGCTCTGATACCATGTAGAAATTATAAAAAAAATATGTATACCGATGGATTCAATCCTATCATGTGATATGCTAAATCAAGATATTGAATCCTTCTACAAATTAATTGCGGAAAATAAACACAATCACACAATCACATCAAGTAAAAGAAAGAAGAAAATAAATCCACAACACAAATATTTTTCCTGGGAAAATCTTGTTTATCAAAACCCCTCAATATTCTATTGTGTATTCAACCAAGGAATCATGAAACAATACAATGCACTCTTCTCACAAGGGTCTGTTGCACTCTATCAATTGTCTCACACTAATCCAGACAAAATCAATCAATACTTAGCCAATTTCCTACCTCTGCTCAACCTTCCTTTCTTGTGCAATTATAAGAGAATTAATTCCCTATTATATAGGAATTTTAGCCTTCCAAAACTGCGCAATGCTCATGGGCAATCCTATGGGTGTATTACTGCATCTGGGCATTTTGCTAATAATACAATTGATAGTTAGCATCCCTTTGACCTCTGTCTCAACTCGGTCTTCATCATAGCTGACATGCATACAACTATTAATAGTAAATAATCAGTTACTTGAGAGATCACTTCATGTGAATTAAATATTATTTAATTCACTTGACCTCTCACTAGTGCAACAATCAGTTACAACTAGTTAAACTGATTTTAACTCAATTAATTGAGTTAACTGATTTGTCATGCATTAAACTAATACGCTAACTACAACTTGGACTCTAAAATAAATAGAATCACTCTACATGCCTCACCAACCACCATTAGCTTGAATTTCATGAGATAATTGACTCTAGCACACTCAGTTAACTATTACAAGTGATTATGAGAGAAGATTACAATTTATTGTCCAATTTAATTAAGGGGAAATTAAATTAGGCATACATTTCTTGTTGACTTTTCAACACTATCATAACATCAACGTAGTCACAAATATATCATTGTTAAAAAATTTCAATAAGTAAATCAAACAAGCACATATGTTAACATAATTCAATTTTTTCTGATCTTAGTCTTCTCCTTGCTCCTTGGTGCACACCTATTTTAGATCAAATCATCCATAAAAAATCCATCACATGCAAACATAATGCTTTGATCTCCATCTCCTTATATAGCTTTAGCCTTATCTAATACCTTAGGCCAATCCCTTAGTAATGTCGTTAGTATTATTTGATAGGATCAAATAAACATTTGCACACTCATTACTATGGGCCAATACCATGGTAAAGACCCATGGTATTCAAATTACCATGGTGCATATTTTGTACACGACTTCACTTCATCATACCTGCATATGTACGAATTTTGCTTAACATGACCCACATATACTTTCCCAAAATTTACCTTTATAATTCCTTTGTTTATGATCTCGCCATTTTTTTTTCATAATTTCTATCACATTTGTATGAGCCTAGATAATCATAATTTTGGCATCTTTATCAGGTAGGTTTCCATCAAGGAAAACACATTAGCTATAATTCCAAAAATTGATTCTAATATATATATATATATATATATCACACTAATTTTTTATTTTTTTTAATTTATCATTCACCATGGCTACCTTAGGTCCTTGTCGTCTATATTAGTGACAACAAGGCCTTCCTCCACTGATTGTGGAATAATTTTCAAGGGAACCAAATTACCTTGCAACATAATGGAATCAATCTCCAGTATCAAATACTAAATCATACAATACTTTCCCATGAGTCTCTTTTACCAAAGTTCGTTTTTTACTGAAGGGATCATACCTCCTTTTAATCATCCACGTATTGACCCTCTTGGGCATATTTTGGTTTAGGTTGCATCTTTTCCTGTTATGTCATTTTTAATTTACACTCCAAATGTACAGATGACAACTAGCAAGTTGTGGTCCTTCCCAAAAAAACTTGCTCCACTGCCACTTCTCCCACCTACAACTAGTTCAACACAATTTATTGGTTATCCTACTATTCAAACTATGCCTAGTCTAAGCATCCAAAATACAACTACTATGGGTGGAGTTCAACACCTTTCTGTCTCTGCCCTTTTCGTGTCAACTCCTGGACCTTTTAATATCACCTCCATGGGTGTTGTTAATATGACTACCTTCAACAATCCATTTTGTTGGAACAATTTTCTAAGTTATAACCCATAAAAAATTATGACTCAGGGAAATGGTTCCAACATACACATACCTATTGGGGGAATGATAGTCCCTATACCTTCTACAATACAATTTGGTCCTCCTTTGATTGTTCTTTTTCCTTCGAGTGGTTATACTTTTGATGGTAGTCCTACACCATTTTCACCTTATGTGGCTAACTTTATCCCTCATCCCAGTCCCGCTACATCTATTTGGGCCTCCCTACTCAACAAACATTGAGTTTGTTATCACTGCAATTGTCAAAACAAATTCAAGGTATTGTCATCATTGTAAGTTGTGTCTTTGATCCTCTCTTGTCTCCTAACCTATGGTTGAAGGCCCTGGAAGGTTAAAATGTATTAGTTTTTATCATTTTTTAACCAAAACCGAAAATAATTTTGAGTTCAATAGTTTGTTTGTGTCATAGAGTTATTAGGGTAAATTCTCTTTTAATAAGTCTTTTAACTGCTTTGAGTAGTTAAGGTCATGGGTTTAGCTTGAGAAGTATTATTCATTCACCATGATATATCTATCCAAGGTAAAAGAACGAAATTTCAGAGTCATCAGTTGTTTTAGGAATAGCACAGGAATAGGTACTTTTCCTAAGAAAGGAAGTTATTTTCTTCAAAAAATATGGTTTTACAAGAAAACCCAGTAAGTATCTATTTCCTGCAAAATTCATACAAGGAGATAAAAGAGGCATTACTCGAGTGCAAAGATACTTCTCTTTGAATATTTAAGGTCTTATAAAACAAGAGTTATTACCTTGATGAAAGGTGGCTATTTCTAATTGGAGGATTTATTAAAAGGTGTTAGCAACCCAATAAGTAGCTATTTCCCACAAAATTAGTACAAGGAGATAAAAGAGGAACTACTGAGGTGAAAAGATACTGCTCTTTTAATATTGAAGGTTTTATAAAATAAAAGGTATTAGCTTGATGAAAGGTGACTATTTCTAATTGGAAGATTTATTAAAAGGAGTTGATTTTATTTTCTAGGGCTAGGAAAATCTAATGTTACTCATTAAAGTGAAATATATCAAGGATGAGGTATGATTAAGATATTATTTAATAATATGATGGAGTGAAATGTTCAGTAAAATGAGTTGGCAACATAATTTAAATAATTTTGGTTTCGTGTCACTCCCTCTCACCGTGATTTAGGGCATGCAAAGCTATATTTCCATTTACCCTCGTGAAAGCTACAACAATCTATTTCTTATCCTCCAACAAAAAAAAATTATTGCCTTATGCCAACAGTGAGGGCTACGTGGAGGGTTGTTGTTCCTTGTTTATAAAAGTTTCAGAGACCACTACAACAGAAGAACTAGCTATAGCCCAGCTTTATTCATCTATTAGTTCTTCAACCAAAGGGAAGAAGAAGGTTCAATAGAAAAAGAAAGTACAGAAGAGAAAGTCAAACAACAGGGTAGCCAAGGTAGAAGCTACCAAGATTTTTTCTTCTATAATAGATATATGATGATTGAATGTAGAGAACCATGAAAATATGAAGAATCATGTCATTTTTTTCTTATAAACAGTATTTTCAGATAATAGCTACCTTTCTTAGAAAATCTAGTTTTTACAAATAACCCAGTAAGTAGCTATTATTTTCATAATTTGTATAAGAAGGTGAAAAGGTTGCCTTTTTATTATGGTTTCAAAATAATGACACTAAATGATGATAAAGTGAATGCATTCTCAATAATTATGGTATTTTTCTAAGTGTCATCCAGCCAAGCTATTTTCCAGATCCCAGTTTCAGTTGGTCATTCCTACACTTTTGTAGATAAAGGTCCAGGTGTCTTTTTTAGTTGGCATATTTTACCCTCTTTTTCGGCAGACAATTCCTTGTGATATTTCCAGATATAGGTGGCAGTTGAATATGGTGTCTCATTACATATTATGTGGTAGTCAAATCAAATTTAATCATTTCAAATTCAAGAGATCTAATATATTCTATTCTAGATGTTTTTGACAGCTCTCAGTAGTTGCACTTTTGGAGGAGGAAGGTCTTCTAGAAATATTGGGACAACCCTCCACATCATAAGCCTTAACAGAGTTCGATCTTCATCAACAATAAAGTTTCATTTAGTGTTTTGTAAATCTATATTGTACATCGAATGCCTTTTATTTTATTAGATAAACCTAGAACTATTTTACTATATTTAGTATATTTTAAAAAGTTCCTATAACTAGCTAGCTTAAGTTGTGTATCTAAGAATCTGTCAGTTTTGTATATATACTATGTAAAGCAAGGAAGAAAGGGTTCGTTGGTTGTTCATATTATGATATACTTTGTTGTATATTTTTGAGTATATAATATATCTAGATGCACTCTTGAAGACTCACAAACTATATGATGTGTGTATTGCTCTCCCTATTGTTTTTGCATAGATTTTCTATCTTTCCAGATTTATCATAAAAGTTCTATCTCATGCTTTTATCAGTCTTGTGAAACTGCAAGACATATTGATATGTTTTTGTATGTCTTGTTTCAAGCTTTCCTGATTCAATATGAATTGAAGATTGTTCATAAGAATTCCTTAAGGTTGAATTAAATCCTATTTCGTGTTCTTATAACTCTTTTGATCTAGCATGCATGATTGATCTATTTTTGTCAGTCTTAATTTATCAAGAATTCCAGATTCATGAGGTCATGTTAGTTGGAAGCATTCCTTGTAATGGGATTCTTAAATGTAGAGTGAGATTCTTGTATGTCTTTTACATGCATTCTGTTATCTCCTGAATTGGACCCCAGGCTGAAAAGGCAAAACAGGGTAACAACTAAACCACGCTCAGCCTTGTAGCTAGCCCTATAAGGACAAGAGAGGGCTCTCTCCATGAAATAATATTCAATGGAACACAATAAATGGACTGATATTAGGCTAGATAAAATGATGGGGAAAAGGCTTTGATAAAATAAATGAATTTTCAGGGATGCGTGGGACAAAATGGGATAGTTGAAACCAAGATTTAAATCAGGATACAGGGTATTTCATGGGGCAAGATAGGCAGGAAACTTAGCAAATAAAGCTAAATAGGGATGATATGGACAGACTGGTGAGGAGCTGAAAAGGGCACAATAAATGGATCCTTTTCAAACAGAAGAAAAACACAGAGCATGAATGATTTCCCAAGGTAGAGCATATAAAATGGATTCTACCTTTCTATCTTGAAAGCATTCAAAAGGAAATGTTTATGAATGAGAGGTGAAACATAACAATTTACATATGAAACCAAAGAGAGAACAAATGCTAAATCTCATACCACATGGATCCCACAAATCAGAGATGCATCTTTTATTAATTCCCTGTCAGACTGTACAATGGAGCACAGAGTTTTCTTCCACACTATTCCCCTACTTCCGAGTTACCAACCACTGTTGCAAAATGATTTACAATTACAATAAATAGGCTGAAATGTGGGAACATAGATCCACAGAAAAAGGGAGTTGTTTTGACACCTCAAGAACTGAAATCTGAATAAGGAAGAGAAAAACAACAATTTTCCCCCTAAAATAAGGGACAACATTACATTTGACTTCTTGGAGATTCGCTGTTATACATGGACGAAAGAAAATAGGAAATCTGAAAGGAGATTTCCTACTTTGCTACTGCTGTAACAATCTTTGCTTATTTTAGCTCTCGGCCTTTGACTGTCGCTTTTCTTTCCTTTATTTGTTTGGAGAAAACCGACTTTTTAAAATAAAATGTTGTTGAAATAAAGTAGAAATGAAATTATGCTTTCGGTGAAGGGAAATTAGTTTCTTTGAATGGAAAAAAGGGAAGGGAAGGAGGCGGGACTCGCATTGTAATCGCAGTCGGAATAAAAGGTAGGGGGAATATGATATACAATGGAGCAAAAAAAATCCGATGCAATTGTAGGGAAGGAACATAATATATGACAATACTTTGAAATGCATGTCTGCGATAGATTTTAATACACACTATGATCGCAATCGGGGATCAGAGGGTGGGGTGGAACATAACACAACTTTGACAATGCGATTGGGCAAAGGCCTTTGTAATAAAAAAAATGAACAAATTTTAATCTTTACAAAAGAGAAGGGCTTTTGTGATGAATGGCGGAAGTATTACGGTGGGCCTAAAAGTTAATCGTAATTGGAAATCGGAGGAAGGTGAGATTGGGGGAAAGATTTAACATCGCCGATTGGAACAGTCCGATTGTCTATGGGCCATCGGATCGGATGATAAGATCGACGGCGAGCGTGTAATCGAGAGTGAGCCATCGGCAGAGGTCAATCGGGGGAGTGGATCGGGAGTTGTGATCGGGAGATCAAAGGAAGGGCTGCGATTAATCGCATCAGTGGTTTTGTAGTCGGGGAAGGTTCAATCGGCGATGGGCTTTAAATGATGCGATGCGATTAGAGATGGGTCGATTGGGAGTTTTCAATTGGCGACTTAACTCAATCGGGGGTACCCATGAAAGAGTTGCGATTGCGATTGGGGTTTAATGATATGAAACTTGAAGCTTTATTATAAAGTTTCAAAGGCAAGACAGGGAAGTGGTTTTGGGATCGGCGGGGACTTTATATGTATAACATAAACTTTATTATAAAGTTTAGGGGTAATGGTGGGGAAGTGGTTTGTTTAATCGCATATATGATTTATATTTTTTAAAATACTTTTATTATGCGATTTTATGATTGGAGAGAGGAAAAGGGATTTTTATAAGGGAAATATTAAAAATTTAAACATGAAGTTTTGAGGGAAAAAATGGGAAATAGGGGTTATTTGAATATATAGGGAATTTTACTTCACTTACGCATAAATTTCAATCCAGAAGTCAGTCTTAAGAGTGCAGTATAGCGTTGGAAAGCTCTTTCCGGACTCCTTCTGATAGATCTACTTGGAAGATGATTCGGCACTGAACATGTTGCGTAAAACTTCTCTGAAGGCAGGGACATCACTTTGTGGAGATAACAGCTTGTGAATTGTGACTTATTACATATGATGATATAAAATTACATAATGAATGATAATAAAGGAAAAATATCATGTTTTCACCTCAAAACATTGTTTTGAGGTGAAAATTACATCAAGCTGAATAAAATATCTTTTTAATCTTCCAGGTGCAGTGAATTTGATTTTATTGACTTCCTCATGACCTTGCTGATATTATTGACATTTGACTTATTAACTTGACCATGGTGAGATCCTAGAAACTAATGAAACCCACCCTATGACCTACTGATATGAATTCGAGAATGAAGGTGAGTAATGACTAAAGACCATAGAAAGGAAAATCAGCAAGTACCTTACGAGGGAAAACTGATAAAAAAATACTATCATCAATGAATCCATGACCTAGCAGAATGGTGAAATTTATTTGGTATGAGACACCTAATATGTAAATGAAAAAGAGCAGTTTTGATCACTAATGGTAGTATGACTAGACTGACACTAACATTGGCTCCAATGGGGATGGTAGCTCCTTGGATGTGCCAATAACACCGTAGACCAAGTAGCCTTATCCATTGGGCATGGAGTCAAAAATTTTGAAAACTGACACAAATGCAAACTGACTCTGACTCTAGACTAAGACTGAAAACTGAAATAAAACCAAACCATACAAATATCATCCAAGTTTTATAGCCACCACCTCGGGCCCCAAACTTGAATGACTGTGCATTTGAACTTTGATTTAAAAAAATAACATGGTATATATAATGATGATTAGATAGATTCTGATCCCTATCTTCAACAATGGTAGTGCTTCAATAGTCTACCATTTATTGCTCCACTCGGACAATCCTGGCCATCCATTTCTAAAAGTAAGAAGACATTTTGTCCCCTGTATGTTGTAATTCTGTATGGTCCCTTCCAAAGGTTGTCAAAATTACTGTGCTTCCCTTTGTCTTCATTTCTTGCATTCCATTTCAACACTACATCATCCAGCTGAAAATTTTCTGCTTTAGTCTTCCTGTCATAGATCTTTTTAATCTTGTCCTACAACTGACTCACTTTCTGTGACATTTCTTCTCTTGTTTGTTGAAGGTGAATCATCTGGTTGATCCTTCGCTGGTTTTCATCATCTTCGCTGCCAACTTATTGTAACAATCTCATAACTGGAACTGTAAGAGAATTAGGAAAGATAACATCAGTACCATAAACCAGCTCAAAAGGTGACATACCTATTGATTTTTTACTGCTAACTCTGTCTGCCCACAGTGCTTTGATAAGATTTTGGTGCCAGATTTTTTTTTTTGCCTCCAACATTTTCTTAATTATATTCATCAGCAATTTGTTCGATGACTCTGCCAGGCCGTTGCCTTGTGGATAATACGTTGTTGAATGGCCCAGCATGATGTTGTATTTGTCACAGAAATCGATCATTTTCTTTGATCTAAACGCGGCTGTATTATCTGTCACAATTTTACATGGGCAACCAAAATGAGATAAAATATTCGATTCAAGGAATTGAATAATTACCGCGTCAGTCGCTTGCCTGGCAGGGATGGCCTCGATCCATTTCGTGAAGTAATATGTTCCTGTCAGTATCCATCGATGCTGCGTTGAGGACGCAGGGTGAATTTCTCCTATAAAATCGAGCCCCCACTGCTGAAAGGGTGCGTTCACTGAAACTGGTTTCAAAGGAAGTGGAAGCAATTTCTTCTTCCCTTGGAAAATTTGACATTCATGACAATTCATCACTATTTTATATAAATTAGAAAATAATGTGGGCCAATAATACCCGGCTCTCAATACCTTGTTGGCTGTAGTTTTCCAAAACAAGTGACCACCACAGTCACCTTTATGGAAATCGTGCATTACCTTCTAAGCTTCTTCTTCAACCAAAAAATTGAGCAGGAAACCTCCTGGATCCTTCCAATACAAAGCTTTGTTTAAAATACAATATTTTGCAGATTTAAGCTTCAAAGATCTAGCTTTACTCTTAGACATGCCTGGAGGAGGTGACAGATGCTGAAGAACATACACGATATCTGAATACCAAGGGGACTGCAGAAAATTATCTGAAACTAGAAGCAAAATACCTTCATCTTCCTCTTCTGACATTGTCGTAATGAGGTTTATGTCTAAAGCATGCAGATTTTATTTAGCCATCAATTTTGCCAAGCCTTGGCCTTTGATCAATTTCGTGGGCTTGATCTCCAGATCATACTCCAACATAGCTGCTATCCATTTTCCTCTTTGACCTTTTGGATCAGTTTGCATCAGCACATCCTTGACTGCTGCGTTAGGGACATATGCTATAGTATGTGAATGCAGAATATAGACCCTAAAATATTTCAATGCCTTGATTATGGCCAATGCCTACTTTTCAATAATATTATATATTAAAGCAGCATCTCTAATAGTCATACTGAAAAAGGCGATTATCTTTTCTACTTCATCTCTCTTTTTCATTAAAACAAGAACCATAGTATGCTCAGATGCAAACGAAAATATGATAAAATATTGAGTATAGTTGGGGCTGATCAAAATTGGGGCATTAGACAAAGAAATTTTTACCAAATTGAATGACTTGATAGCTTATTCACTCCACTTAACAGTGCTATCTTTCTTCAACATATTGGTCATTTCTCTCAAATGTTTAGCCAGATTAGGTATAAATCTGCGCAAAAAATTCGTCTTACCATTGAAGGCCTGAATCTCTTTCTTGTTCCGTGGAAGATTTATGAGCTGAATTGCCTCCACTCTGGTTGGATCTATGCGGATGTAATCTTTAGAGATGATATGCTCGAGCAATTTTCCCTCATCCATGGAAAAAAGGATTTTCTTGGGATTGAGAGAAATCCCAAACTTTCTGCAACGCTGAAAAAACACTCTTAAATGGTGCAAATGCTCATCGTTTGAACCTGAAAACACTGTCAAATCATCCAAATAAACAACAAGAAAAACATCTTTTTCATTTTCAAAAGAAATTTCCATTGCACACTGGAAGGTGGCTCCAGCGTTCTTCAGTCCGAAGGGCATCTTAGCATACTGGAAGGTTCCCCAGGGTGTTTTGAAGGCAGTTTTATCTTGGTCCTTCTCATGCACCAAGATCTGGTTGTAGCCTGAGTAGCCATCAAGTAGTGACATCCTAGATGCTCCAACTACTCTCTGCAGAATATGGTCCATTTTCGGAAGTGGGTAATTATCCTTTAAGGATGCCTTATTCAAGTTCCAAAAATCTATACACAATCTTATTTCTCCAGTATTTTTACGCACTGGGACCAAATTCGAAATCCAATCAGAAAATATAATAGGAACTATGATTCCTGCTTTGTACAACCTGTTTACCTGCTTTTCAATTGATGGCAACAACTTCGGATTGATTCTTTTCAGCTTCTGTCAGAAAGGCTTCTGATCCGGCTTGATAGGAATTGTATGCTGAATTATGTTCTTGTCATACACTTTCAAATATGAATAATCCCATGCAAATACATCATAAAATTCAGAAAGAAACTTAACATACTTCTCCTTTACCTCAGGGGATAATTCATTTGACAATTTGACGAATTTGGGCTAGTTAGCTGTTCCAATATTCACATATTCAACTCCTTTCTCTGTGGGAACCAAGCTTGGTTTCTTTGCGACATCATCCTGATCAAAAAGCTCCTCTAGAGGTATGAGACCTCTAGGAATTACATTATCCTTTAGTTGAAATATGTCCATCTAGTTTGCTTCTAACTCCTAATCATCAACCTCATACTCACCCTCTATGGGAGTATCTTTGAATTTTCCATCACCCTGGAAAAATGCATTAATCTCATTGTCATCCCAAAATACTTGCCAATACCTTAAATTGTCTGGAACAATAGGCCTATGTTTGACATAGATCTCAAACTTCTTACTAGGGTTCATCGAAATCTTCAAGTTACTTGCAGTAGTGGCAAGGGAATCAGTAATAATGTTCTGCATCCTGGGCACTGCTGTCAAAGTATATTTAGGGAATGTTCTCAAAATTTCCAAGACTGCATTTCTATATGCCCTCAATCTTGGATGTTTTTCTTGGTATTCTCCCTTCACCTGGTTGATTATCAGCTTAGATTCACCATACACAGAAATCCTTTTTGCATTCAACTTCTTCAGAATTTTGAGACCTGCAATCAAAGCCTCGTATTCTGCTTCATTGTTAGAGCAATCAAAAGCTAACTTATAAGCACAAACTCTAACATTACTTGGAACCTTCTCAAGCTAGAAAACATGACTCCTAATCCATATTCCAATACCAGCTCCATCCTTACCAACAGCTCCATCAAAATCCATACTCCACAGGCCTTCTTCTTCTTCTTAAAGATGCTGGAATTTTTTTTCTTTATTTTCTTTACCTTGGCTAATTTATGGCTGTTCATTTTCCTTTTTCTGCCGGCAGGCAAGAGGTTCAGAAGTGTTTGCCGCTTTATCCTTTCCCTGTTTAAGGACTTCTCTGAAATTCTTTGAAATCTCAGGTATTTCATCTACTTGTACTAATTGAACATTCTCATCGTTTAAACCACCATCCGAATATAAGACAAAAGACTCTAAATCTGTGTGGACAGCATTAATGGGATCATTTACATGCTTGCCTTTGCTAGTAATCATATATTTCATTTTCTTTTCTCTATATAACTTCCTCAACTGGCCAGATACAGGGATAGTGGCATAAGAGAAGTCACGTTGCATAGTTCCTTTGAGTTTGGCACCCTAAGACCTAGATAGAAGCATTCCAAACCTTGGTGGGACATCAGCAACAACTACATCCATCAAGACATTATTTGTTGGAATCTGATTTAAAGACACTACAAAATATTTAATTAGACCAATAAAGTGGACCCTACTTGAGTCGAAGGAATACAAATCATGATATTTTCAAGTGATATCAAGGCCTAGCTTCTCCATGACAGCTTTGGGCATCAAATTATGTGAGGCCCCAGAGTCCAACATAGCATTATGCAGGATAAACTCATGTACTCTAAGACTTAGGTAAAAAGGAGGGACTTCATTTTCTTCAAATTCTTCTGTGGCTGGACCGAAAATAAGTTCAGGGTAGTCATATTCTACATTAACCAAATCAGAGACGAAGTCTATTTGCAAGACTTTGGACACCTGAGTTTTATATGCGCTATTCTTCACCAACTCTGTGAGGGGCATAGACACTTTTAACTTAGAAATTTAATTTTCTAGATTAAAGGAGGGAGCTTTTTATACCTCTTTAATGGGCGGGTATTTCTTCTCTATTTGCTCCTTTGTTGAGATCTGCTGTTTCTTTTCATTTTTTGTATTAGTAAATGCAGGCGCTTTACTAGAAGAAGGGTCAGCTGGCTCCTTAGCTTTCTTTTGTGCATCGTTCTTCATTTGGAGTTCTTTTCTCTTTTGAATGGGACTGATTGTAACCTCTCTGTTCCTTAAAAAGTACTACCTTTGCTGAGCCGACAGAGAATTCATATACCCTCTTTGGTAGTCATCGGACTCTTCTTCCAGTACTATGTCATTGTCCAAAATGAAATTTTGGTCTTTTTGAATGTCTGGAGTCGCCACTATGTATTCTTCGTCTTCTGTGAGGAAAATTGGTGCACCATCAGCTATGAAAAAGTGATTAGCCTCAATTACAGGATCGTCATCATTAGAATCTGTCCCTTGTGCGTAGTTCTGCTGCAATGAAGTTTTAATCTATTGTTGTGGTGGCGTAGCTTGGTCCTGCATTCTTTGCTCTCTCTGTTTAATTCTGAATTGCGGCTGCTGTCCTCTGAAATTCGGATTTCTTATTTGAGGCTCAGGTCTGTTTGCAATGGTTAACCTATCAACCATTTTTTCTACTGTTATGATCAGAGTGTCCATTTTTCGGTCTAAAGGAGAGGCCTCCTCTTTTATTGTGACTCTTTTCTCAGCTCTGGCTCATGCTCTTTTAGCCAGCAGATTAGCTTCAACGTTTACTGCTATCTTCTGCATGTCTTCAAGTGAAGACGGGTCTCTTTCACGTAGCTGATATGCCATGTCGGCATCAAAACCATCGGGAAATTTCAACAATGCTAATCCCACAGGAGGCTTCAAGTTAGCTAGAATAGCACTATATACAACATTGAATCTTAAACAATAATCATGCACGGTTTCACCCACATTTATTTTAATGTTCTCATACTTAGACATAATTTGGAGTGGGTTCTTTTTTACCTCCCACCGGTCCAGGAACTGAGTGTGCAACTCCTGAAAAGTGCGAATTGAGCTTGGCGGTAAGGCTCTAAACCACTTTCTGACTTCACCTCCAAAGCTTTGGACAAACAGCCTAGTTGTTACATTCTCTGCTTCTACCTCATGTAAATCAAAAAATTCATTCATTTTATCAACATGCTGTTGAGCTGTGATGCTCTGAGTGGCATCAAAAATAGGAATTTTACTTTGATAGTCAGCTAGCATATTGTTGAGGACCTGGGGTAAGACCAGGGTGCATACCTCGTAGCCATAACTCTAGGTGGATTTACAACAGGATTTGTAGGATTTGAGGGAGGTGTTGATGGAGGAGATGAAAATTGGGAATTGACTGATGGGAATGCTGATGAATTGGGAGGAGGAAAGACTGTTCCTGATGATTCTGAAGGCTCGGGAGTATTAGTTATAGTGATGGACTAAGGAGAATTCAAAATGTAATCGTCAATGGAGATATTTGCTCTTTGGACTTCAATATCTACAAGGAACTGAGGATCTAAAAAAATATCATCAATGTCAGTTTCAGACTTATTCTTAAATAAAGGAAGCTCAAAATTCTTGTAAAAGGAAAGTTCTTCTACAAAAAACCACTCACTGGGCCAAGTATAGGATCTGGTGACGGGTCTCGGGCTTAATGATCCTTCTTGTCTTCTGACAATTCTTGGGATAAGGTTCGTATTTTCAAACACAGGGGGAGGATTTGGATCTGGATTACCCCTAGTGTATCTTCTTGAAGCCAGTGTGGTCGAATTTCTATTTTACAAAAATTTTATTTCCAACCTAGAAAAGTCTGAACATCATCATCCAAAAGTGTAGAATTATTTGATGTACTGGGACAATTTTCAAGTCAGATGTTACATTTATAAGACTAGACCAGAGATTGACTGAAGCAACATTTATCTACTTATGCACTTGCAAAGCAATGTGCAGTTCGAAGGCTACCTAGCATAACTTCAGGCTCCGTCTGTAGTTTATAAAACGAATAACACTAACAAACAAACAATCTTGAGCTTCCCCAGTATGGTCTCCAGATATGTTATCTCCTGAATTGGACCCCAGGCTGAAAAGGAAAAATAGGGTAACAACTAAACCATGCTCAGCCTTGTAGCTAGCCCTACAAGGACAGGAGAGGGCTCTCTCTGTGAAATAATATTCAATGGAACACAATAAATGGACTAATATTAGGCTAGATAAAATTATGGGGAAAATGCTTTAATAAAATAAATGAATTTTCAGGGATGCGTGGGACAAAATGGGACAGTTGAAACTGGGAATTAAATCAGGATACAGGGTATTTCATGGGGCAAGATAGGTAGGAAACTTAGAAAATAAAGCTAAATAGGGATGGGATGGACAGACTGGTGAGGAGATGAAAAGGGAACAATAAATGGATCCTTTTCAAACAGAAGAAAAACACAGAGCATGAATGATTTCCCAAGGAAGAGCATATAAAATTGATTCTACCTTTCTATCTTGAAAGCATTCAAAAGGAAATGTTTACGAATGAGAGGTGAAACATAACAATTTACATATGAAACCAAATAGAGAACAAATGCTAAATCTCATACCACATGGATCCCACAAATCAGAGCTGCATATTTTATTAATTCCCTGTTAGACTGTACAATGGAGCGCAGAGTTTTATTCCACACTATTCCCCTACTTCTGAGTTACCGACCTCGGTTGCAAAATGATTTACAATGACAATAAATAGGCTGAAATGTGGGAACATAGATCCACAGAAAAAGGGAGTTGTTCTGACACCTCAAGAACTGAAATCTAAATATGGAAGAAAAGAACAACAAGTTTCCCCCTAAAATAAGGGACAACATTACATTTGACTTCTTGGATATTCGATGTTATACGTGGACAAAAGAAAATAGGCAATCTGAAAGGAGATTTCCTACTTTGCTGCTACTGTAACAATATTTGCTTATTTTAGCTCTCGGCCTTTGACTATCGCTTTGCTTTCCTTTATTTGTTTGGAGAAAACCGACTTTTTTAAATAAAATGTTGTTGAAATAAAGTGGAAATGAAATTATGCTTTCGGTGAAGGGAAATTAGTTTCTTTGAATGGAAAAAAGGGAAGGGAAGGAGGTGGGACCCGCATCGTAATCGCAGTCGGAATAAAAGGCAGGGGGAATATGGTATACAATGGAGCGAAAAAATTCCAATACGATTGTAAGGAAGGAACATAATATATGACAATACTTTGAAATGCATGTCTGCGATAGATTTTAATACACACAGTGATCGCAATCGGGGATCGGAGGGTGGGGTGGAACATAACACAACTTTGCCGATGCGATTGGGCAAAGGCCTTTGTAATAAAAAAAATGAACAAATTTTAATCTTTACAAAGGAGAAGGGATTTTGTGATGAATGGCGGAAGTATTACGGTGGACCCGAAAGTTAATCGGAATCGGAAATTGGAGGAAGGAGAGATTGGGGGAAAGATTTAACATCACCAATTGGAATGGTCCGATTGTCTGTGGGTCGTTGGATCGGATGATAAGATCGACGGCAGGCATGTAATAGAGAGTGAGCCATCGGTGGAGGTCAATCGGGGGAGCGGATCAGGAATTGCAATCGGGAGATCAGAGGAAGGGCTGCAATCAATCACATCGGAGGTTTTGTAGTCGGGGAAGGTTCAATCGATGATGGGCTTTAAAGTATGTGATGCGATCGGAAGTGGGTCGATCGGGACTTTACAATTGGCGACTTAACTCAATCAGGAGTACCCATTAAAGAGTTGCGATTGCGATTGGGGTTTGATGATACAAAACTTTGAGCTTTATTATAAAGTTTCAAAGGTAGGACAGGGAAGTGGTTTTGGGATCGGCGGGGACTTTATATGTATAACATAAACTTTATTATAAAGTTTAGGGGTAATGGTGGGGAAGTGGTTTGTTTAATCGCATATATGATTTATATTTTTTAAAAGATTTTTATAATGCGATTTTATGATCGGAGAGAGGAAAAGGGATTTTTATAAGGGAAATATTAAAACTTTAAACATGAAGTTTTGAGGGAAAAAATGGGAAATAGGGGTTATTTGAAGATATAGTGAATTTTACTTCACTTAAGCATAAATTTCAATCCAGAAGTCAGTCTTAAGAGTGCAATATAGTGTTGGAAAGCTCTTTCTGGAATCCTTCTGATAGATCTTCTTGGAAGATGATTTGGCACTGAACATGCTGCGGAAAACTTCTCTGAAGGCAGGGACATCACTTTGTGGAGATAACAACTTCTAAATTGTGACTTATTACATATGATGATATAAAATTACATAATGAATGATAATAAAGGAAAAATATCATGTTTTCACCTCAAAACATGGTTTTGAGATGAAAATTACATCAAGCTGAATAAAATATCTTTTTAATCTTCCAGGTGCAGTGAATTTGATTTTATTGACTTCCTCATGACCTTGCTAATATTATTGACATTTGACTCATTAACTTGACCATGGTGAGACCCTAGAAACTAATGAAACCCATCAGTGGTGGGTTCGCGATGGATCTACAAGGTGAAGCAGGCGGCTGGCGGGAGTGTGGAGAAGTACAAGGCGAGATTTGTCGCCCGTGGCTTTTCACAGATCGAGGGGATTGACTATGAGGAGACTTTTGCACTTGTTGCAAGGTACTCTTCCATACGGACGATCCTTGCTCTCTTAGCGCAGATGGGGTGGCACATTCATCAGATGGATGTGAAGACTGCGTTCCTCAATGGAGTTATTGAGGAAGAGGTGTACATAGAGCAGCCTGAAGGTTTTGAGATCTTCAGCAGTGAGTCGCATGTGTGCCGACTCAAGAGAGCAATGTATGGGCTGAAGCAAGCACCTCGTGCTTGGTACACTCGGATAGACAGCTACTTCACCGGGCTTGGATTCTCCAAGAGTGAGGCGGATCCAAACCTGTACCAGATTGTGGTGGAGGGGAAGCTGTTGATCATCGTACTGTATGTAGATGATCTGATTTTGACTGGCGATGAGCAGTTGATACTGTCATGCAAGGAGGATCTTGCACGAGAGTTTGAGATGAAGGACCTGGGCATCCTTCATTATTTCCTGGGATTGGAGATTTGGCAGCGCAATGGAGGACTGTTTGTTTCTCAGGGCAAGTATGCTCGGGAGATTCTGGAGAGGTTCAACATGCAAGGCTGCAAGCTTGTTGACACTCCTCTTCCTGGTGGTTGGAGGAAGGAGGATGCTACTTCAGCGGAGGTAGTGGATGCCACTTTCTATCGACAGTTGGTGGGGTCGCTTATGTATCTGGTCAATACACGACCCGATATATGCTATGCAGTTAACCAGCTTTCGAAAGCTATGGTTAAGCCTACCAAGCTCTTTTGGAAGGCAGGCAAGCATGTATTGCACTATATTAGAGGCACATCGGGATATGGTCTATGGTACAGATAGGAGGATGGAGAGAAGATTTTTGGCTTCACTGATGCAGATTGGGCAGGGAGTCCAACGGACCGGAAGAGCACATTTGGAGGAGTTTTCAACATTGGGTCGACAGCAATTTCCTGGTACAGCAGGAAGCAGAGATCCGTGGCACTCAGTTCAGCAGAGGCCGAGTACATGGCAGCTAGCTTGGCTACATGCGAGGCTATTTGGATGAGGAAGATCCTCGCAGGATTGTTCAGGTTGCATTGAGCCTACAGTGATCTACTGTGATAACCAGAGTTGCATTAAACTCTCGGCTAATCCAGTATTTCATGATAGGTCCAAACACATCGACATCAGGTACCATCATATCAGAGATTGTGTTCAGCGGAGAATCATGATGGTTTCATATGTTCCCACGGAGGATCAGGATGCCGACATCCTGACGAAGGCGCTCACCAGGAGCAAGTTCGAATTCCACAGAGGCAGGATAGGGGTTGCAGATAATCCATATCTTGCTGAGAGGGAGTGTTGAGAATGCAGCAATATGATGGAGCTTAGTGAAATGAAGTTGCCTTCACTAAGTGGGCCCGCAGGCGAATTCTGGCGCAAAATCTATTTTTAGACTATGTCTATTTTTAGACATATGGAGCATGGTTCGGGGATTCCAGTTTGAGATTCTTGAAGTATGTGTCATGTTGGTAAAAATAGATGAGACTCTATTTTTTGAGGTCAAAGAGGTCGAAGTCTATTTTTAGACTGCCTCTCCTTAAAACAGGGAAGTCAAATATTATTTACCCTTAATAATATTTAGACTATAAACAGCAGTTTACTCTCTTGGAGCACTTCAGTTCGAGCTACAGAAGTGGCTCATGCATCTGACATAGGAATCACGTGGTTCCCAAGGGTTTGATGGCATCATGCATGGTTGACTTCAGTTGGACTTCATTGGCAGAAGTTTGGAGGAGTTAATGAGACAGATAGTGGAGTTGTGTTCTGTTTATTTTAGTTGAACTAGTTGAGATTAGTTTAACTAGCTAATCAATTAGTTATGAGTTGAGTGAATTAAATATTATTTAATTCATTAATTAGTAACTCATTATTCAACTCAAGAACACATCAGTTCACTACAGTGCATGATCAGTTCAGTGGAGACCAGTGAAAGAGGTAGATGAAAGGGTGGAGTTAGCTATCAGTTGTGACTATATTGTTGGTATTCGCAACACACAGATAGGTGGAGTAAGCCCATGAGGATTGCACAGTTCAGGCTGGTGGTTTATCTATATAAAGAGGCCATCCCATAGCATTGAAACACGAAATAGAGGCAAGGCAATTGGCGGTGAGTTTTGAACCAGTAACCTGTTCAAAACTGAGCTAGATTGTGAGTAACTGTATGAGAAAGTACTGAGTACTTGTGAGGAGGATTGTACTGAGTTTGTTACTTGATTTCTCCATTATAATATACACAATAGCTGCGGGGTTTTCATTATATGTCGACCCCATACATACCGGTTAATTCATATCCAAGTTTGATGTGTTATCGCTTGATTTTATTTCCGCATGTGTGATGATCTGAGTTGATCTGAGTGGAAGAGATTATGTGTTGCATATAAATTCGAATTGTATGTGATCAGGATAGTCTCGGTGAATAAATATCATTATTCAGCAAATTTCTACATGGCGACTCCATGAAAAAGAATCCAGTGGTGGCTCCATAGTTTCAGAACATCTAAAGCCTTTGCTGCCATCTTAGCTCAAAGGTTTTATCCTTTAAATTTTTGGGCAATTCATGGAATTCCTAATTCGGTGCATTATACAAATGAATGGAAACATCGTCTTTTAAGATTTATAGGATATGAAGATGAACATCCCACTAAGTACATGATTTCATTTCATGAGATTATGCACTTTTTGGATGTGTTTCATGAAGATGTCATCATGAAAATATTTGTGTTTTCCCTTGATGGAAATGCGCAAAAATGGTTCTGGTCCTTAACTACTGGTACAATTTCTTCTTTAAGGGAATTTCATGAAACGTTTCATCATTATTGTAAAGGATTATATTCATCTGAGTTGTTGCTTGATAACTTCTGTGAAAAAATTGAGTGTAATGTTTAGAATGATAAAGTCTATTCTTCTAGCAGTGTTACGGAAAAATTTTATGAAGAGTTTGAAATAGGTATGGATCCATATTAGATTCATACGGATCCAATTTTTCCTAGTAATCAGGATGAAGAATCTGATGATCATGATGTTATTCCTTTGGAACCTGATATATTGCTTCCATTTAGTTTTGCTAGTTTAAGTGCCTCTAATGAGTTTTTTGTCCAAGAATGTAATCAACAGTTTAAATAAGGTTTTGTTTCCCTTAAATGTAATGAAACAAATGCAGTTAATGAATTTTTGCAAGGAGGACAAGAGAAACCCATTTTTATTGACTTGGTCTTTTAGATCAGCTAGACATTCCTCATATGTTTCATGATCTAGTTTCTGATTGGATGGATTTATTTTCAGCAAAGGTGTCCAATATATCAGCAGTTGAAATGACACACACGGTTTATAGCAATAAGTGCAGGTTTCCGGTTCATTTCTTGTTGCATATATTATATCCCTTGTGGGTATTTTCAAACAGTTGCATGAAAGAGTTTCTCTTTACTGGTCAAAATGTTTTATGGTTGCATTGGAAATCAAGTTATACTTGATTAGGAAAGGTTTCAGTTGATTAGAAGTAGGAGGATGAATAAACTCACCACTCAAGCATTTCTTTTCAGTTTTAGATTTCAGTTTGATTAATTTTTATTTCATTCATGCTGAAATAAGTTGCAGAAGATTGAAATATAGCTTGTGACTCCATTACCCAATGTCTAGGCATGTTGGTCTTTTTGAAAATGAGAATAATTTTTGGTTGGATAAATAAGGGTTGGACAAGGCACTAGAACTACAGTCCTTTAAGGTATGGTCATCATTGTAATTTGTGTCTTTGATCCTCTCTTGTCTCCTAACCTATGGTTGAAGGCCCTGGAAGGTTAAAATGTATTATTTTTTATAATTTTTTAAACAAAACCCAAAATAATTTTGAGTCCAATAGTTTTTTTGTGTCACAGAGTTATTGGGGTAAATTATATTTTGATAAGTCTTTTAATTGCTTTGAGTAGTTAAGGGCATGGGTTTAGCTTGCGAAGTCTTATTCATTTACCATGATATTTTTATCCAAGTTTAAAGAAAAAAATATCAGAGTCATAAGTTGTTTTAGGACTAACACAGGAATAGGTACTTTTCCTAGAAAGGTAGTTATTTTCTTCAGAAATTTTGGTTTTACAAGCAAACCCTGTAAGTATCTATTTCCTGCAAAATTCGTAAAAGGATATGAAATAGGCATTACTAAGATAAAAAGATACAACTATTTTAATATTAAAGGTTTGCTAAAACAAGAGCTATTACCTTTATGAAAGGTGGCTATTTCTAATTGGAGGATTTATTAAAAGGAGTTAGAAACCCAGTAAGTAGCTATTTCCTGCAAAATTCGTACAAGAAGATAAAAGAGGCATTACTCAGGTGAAAAGATATTTCTCTTTGAATATTGAAGGTATGCTAAAATAAGAGTCATTACCTTGATGAAAGGTGGATATTTATAATTGGAATATTTATTAAAATAAGTTGGCTAGTTTATTTTCTAAGGCTAGGAAAATCTAATGTTACTCATTATAGTGAAATATATCAAGGATTAGGTATGAGTAAGCTATAAGTTAATAATTTGATGGGGTGAAATGTTCAGTAAAATGAGCTAGCAGCATAATTTAACTCGTTTTTTTTGTGTCACTCCCTCTCACCGTGATTTAGGGCATGCATATATTTATTTCTGTTTACCCTCATGAAAGCTACAACAAATAATTTCTTATCCTCCAGCAAAACGGTTTATTACCTTATGCCAGCAGTTAGGGCTTCGTGGAGGGTTGTTGTTCCATATCAAAGTTTCAAAGACCACTACATCAAAATAACCAACTATAGCCTAGCTTTACTCATCTATCATTTCTTCAGCCAAAGGGGAGGAGAAGATTCAATAGAAAAAGTAAGTACAAGAGAGAAAGTCAAACAAGAGGTTAACCAAGGCAAAAGCTATCAGGATTTTTTCTTCTATACTAAAACTATGATGATTGAATGTACAAAACCATGAAAATCTGAATAATTATGTCATTTTTGGATTATACACAGTATTTTCAGATAGCAATAGCTACCTTTTTCAGAATATTTGGTTTTTACAAATAACTCAGCAATCAGCTATTATTTTTGGAATTTGTACAAGAAGTTGAAAAGGTTTATTTTTGGTTTTGTTTCGAAAGAATGACACTAAATGATGATGAAGTGATTGAAACCTTAATAGTAATGGTATTTTTCCAAGTTTCGTCCTATCAAGCTATTTTCCATATATCAGTTTCAGTTGTTATTCCTACACTTTTGTAGATAAAGGTCCATGTGTCTTTTTCAGTTGGCAGATTCGCCCCTCTTTTTCAACAATCAATTCCTTGTGATCTTTCCAAATATAGGTGATAGTTGAAGATGGTGTCTCATTAGCGATTTTAAGGATATAGATCATCATATGTGGCAGTCAAAGTGGAGTTAATCATTTAAAATTCAAGATATTCGAAATCTTTTATTCTAGATGTTTTTTACAATTCTCAGCAGTTGCACTTTTGGAGGAGGAATATCTTCCAGAAATCCTGGGATAGCCCTCCACATCATCAGCCTTAATAGATTTATATCTTCATCAATAATCAAGTTTCATTTATTATTTTTTAAATTTTCTATTGTACATCGAATGCATTTTATTTTATTAGATAAACCTAAAATTGTTTTACTATATTTCTTATATTGTAATAAGTTCCTACAACTAACTAGATTAAGTTGTGTATCTTAGAATATGCCAGTTTTGTATATATACTATGTAAAGCAAGGAAGAAAGGGTTCATTAGTTGTTCATCTTATGATATATTGTGTTGCATATTTTTGAGCATATAATATATCCAGATGCACTCTTGAAGACTCACAAACTGTATGATGTGTGTATTGTTCTCCCTACTATTTTTACATAGCTTTCCTATCTTTCCATATTTATCATAAAAGTTCTATCTCATCCTTTTATTAGTCTTGTGAACCTCCAAGGCATATTGATATGTTTTTGTAAGTCTGGTTTCAAGATTTTCTGATTCAATATGAATTGAAGTTTGTTCATAAGCATTCCTTGAGGTTGAATTAAATCACGTTTCATGTTCTTATAGTTCTTTTGATCTAGCATGCATGATTATTTTATTTTTGTTAGTATTGATTTATCAAGCATTCTTGATTCATGAGTTCATGTTAGTTGTAAGCATTCCTTGCAATGGTATTCTTAAAAGTAGAGTGAGATTATTGTAAGTATTTTATAAGAATTCTTTCACTATACATTTCAGATCTAGAATTTGTGCACCCTTTCCTCTTAGTAGTGAGCTTTTGTTTTGCATATCCAATGTTTATCTTTCTTTCTTCTAACCATTAGGCTACAAACTCAAACTTGCTACCATATCATACACTAGTGCCCTCATATGTGTGAGAGATTCTTATTTGCTCAAAAATCCTTTTAGTGCGTGTAAGTTCCAACCACTTTCCAAAAAATCTAATCCAACTGTAAGAAAAATTGTTGAGCTTATGATGTGTCTACTCAGGCACTTGTCACAATCCAAGTGTTGATTCCAACGCTAACAAAGTCAATGGGGAAACTTCTATCCTTGGGGTAACCAACCCTTTGGTACCTAACCTCAAGCTAGGAGTGTGACTTATGGCCTGACACTTTATATGACCCCACCTCCACCACCAATAAAATACTATTCATTGCAACCTACTTACCCTGCTGGAAACAAGTTGATGGTGGGACCTTCTAGTCCCTTAGGCCATCCCTCTCCACCCTAGTCTGATTTTGGGGCACCTAAACCTTTTTTCTTCTTGGATACTTTAGAAATACCATATCTTTACAAGTTAATGAATGAAACCATCAAGCATAACATATTTTTTCCTATGATCGTGCATAAAATTATTGTAGGCATTCTGAAGTTTGAAGGTAAACAAGGAGATGAACCGATGAAACACGTCACAACTTTCCACCTTTGGTTTCTATCAAAATCTATTGTTGATGAAAGTATCCACCTCAGAATATTCCCATGCACCTTAACTAGAAATGTAGTCAAATGGTACATTGAGTTACCATGAGCTTTAGTGAATAATTTGAACACGCTTGCCATGGAATTCCTAAAGCACTTTCAATGACCTGTCACCTATCCACTATGATACCAAATTTTTTTTTAACTACATTGCACCGAGAAACATCCACCCACATCTCTCATAATATCCATGAATGGAGACGGTGACAGAGGCTAGTCACAACCTTCATTCTATATTACCTCTTAGCAGACTAGTTTTTCAAGTCTCTTGTACCTCCTATCGCAAAGGACGTTTCCATGTCTAGCACAGTTACTGAAGATCAATATATTCAACCTGCCCAACATTTAGATCTTATTTATTCACAATATAGAACACTTTATGATTTGATCCCTAATACCCCTATAAATTCCAATTTTCTTGCTACTGTGTAGCCAGGTGCTCATGCTGATGGTATCATCGGCACTACCACTGGATCTGGTGCAAAATAATTATGCGGGAAATTTTCCCAATTGTCTATTACTACCGATCCCATTCCTACTACCCAATTTGTTGCTCCTCCAACTACTGTAATCAAATCTGTGCAGTATAAATAAAACCCAATGTTAAGAAAAAGAAGAATGAGAAAAATCCTACTGCTTTTGAAGAGCAGCAGATGACCCAGGACAACCCAAATCAGAAATCCCCTACTAATGCTAAATCTGAGAAAGGAAATTAAAAGTTGTCAAGTTCCTTTGTTAGATATGCATTGAGGACCATTAAACCTATACATTTCCTCATGGCCAAGAATGTACAAACTTACTTACACAAAAGGACATTGGTCAAACCCCTGTAGTCCTTAATAACCCTTTACTTTCTTAGCAGAAACAAAAACATATTGTATCGAACCCTAGACCACCTCCATAAGGGGGCAATGGAAGTTCGCATCACCCTCCTCTTGGAGAAGGATCATCAAATATTTATGACTTTGAAACAATTTATTTGCAATCACGGGCCAGAAACTATGGAAATCTTGTACCAAACACTTCTGACACTACCTCAAGGTGCATTCCACCTCCACCCAACGATCTACATATCAAAAGGTCTATTTTTAACCTTGTGATTCATCCCCCAAAAGGGAAACTTCAACATATGATGCATAATCCATATTCTCGCACTACCCAAAACTACAATATTGTAGAGGATCTAGCGTAAGCGGCCTCTGTTATGTAAACACTTGAAGTGTTACAAATTTTCCCAATACAAAAAAAAGATTTTCTTTCAGCCATAGGTGGGATCGGTCCTCAAGATTCCAATATAGCTATTTTTGACATGGAGAAAAGTAATTCTCGCCTCTCCCATCCTATTGCATTCCAAGTGCAAGTTATGATGAAAGGAAAAGCCATTCACTGCACTGTAATTGATGAAGGTGCGTCAAAATACGTGATGGCCACTTCCTATTGTCTCACCTTGGGTTCGCCCACACTTTCAACATCATCAAAATCCCTTAAAGGTGTTTATGGGAACACTTTCATCCCAAAGGGATACCTTGCTAGCTACCCATCACTCTTGGTGGGAAAATTGTAATGGTGGATATCAAAATTGTAAATCACCATCTCAAGAACAATCTAGGTTTGGGGCACAGTTGGACCTATGCCATGAATTCCATTGTTTCGTTGGTCTTTCGGCTCATCATTTTTGCTTTTAATGGGAAAATTATAATCATGGATCAATTGTCCTTATATACCCCTTATTTTCACCTATTACCTAGAAATCACATTCCTTTAATGGGTGCCATTCTTGACTCTTATGTTAGTGTTGGTACAAGTCTTCTAAAGGGTTCCTTGCTCTTAGGTTGTTTTCCTCTCTCATCTCCCAAGGTTCCATTGACTGTGTCAATGGTATCTACTATTTTGACCACCAGATAGATTTTTGGATCCTCCCATACTGTTTTTCCACTTATTCCTATGGAGAGCATATGCCACCGTCACCAAAAAAACTTGCTTATCTGGTTATTTGGTCTGAATCTAACTCCCTCTTTACTTTGGTTACGGCCGATGGTACCTCAAATTCTCCCATCACTTCTCCCTCTAATAATTTCCTTAATGAATAATTACCCTTGAATGAGGCTATAATGGAGATTATGTCTCTAGATGAGCGGCCTTGGAATGATTTTCCTCAACACATTTCAGTTTCCTACCCATCTGGCTTGAACACGAACTCTCTGGAAATCTTGTCTTTTTATCTTCCTGAGATCATTCCTTCCCCTACATAACTATTCATGAGATCAATGTAGAAGGTAACTTAGGTAATATATCGAATAATTTACTTATGGAAATTTCGATCAAGACAGGTATTATGGGAAACATTGAGATTGGAGTTGACTACACTCCCAAGGAGATTGCAAGCTTCACCTTCCTATTTAAGGAATTCCAGGATGTTTTTTATTGTTCTTATGAGGAAATGCTCAACATATATCCATCTATTTTTAGCATGAGATCAAGGCTTACATGGATGCTAACCATGTCCAACAAAGACTTCAGCCAGTCCACCCTTGAAATACAACTTCCATCAATATAGAAGTTGAAAAGTTATAGAAAGTTTTTTTTGTTTATATTTTTCCCTTGATGGAATGGGTATCCGACCTAGTTTTTATTGATAAAAAATAAGGAACCATCCAGGTATGTGTCGATTACCACAATTTAAACGTTTATTTTCCTAAGAAAAAATATCCTACCTTGTGCATTGACCATATTATCGATGATTTCACTGGATTAATCATTGTCCTTCATGGATAGATTCTCGGGCTACAACCATATCTCTATCAAACTATCCAACCAACACAAAATCAAATTTATCTATCCTTGGGGTAATTTTGCATATTAGAAACTTCTATTCAATATTGAGATTGCGAGTACCACTTTTTAGATAGTGATGGACTATGATTTCCATGATATTATACAAATCGTGCAAGAATATTTGGATTACCTTCCTGCTCACTCCAAGTACTGGAAACAACACCTAGCTCATCTTCGAGTTATCATTCTTAAGTGTCGATTCTACCACATCTGTCTGAATCCGCACAAGTTCATGTTCTTTTTTGAATCTAGGAATTTTCTTGGATTCATTGTATTGAAACATGAGATATAGGTTGATCCCAAGAAGGTTAAGGCAATTATTGAATCCCCCCCACCACAATACATTTATCAACTCCAAATTTTGCAAGGGAAGGAAAAATTCTTATATCGCTTTGTTTTCCACTATGTTGAATTAACGAAAGGTTTTATTTTCCTACTAAAGAAAGGGGTTCCTTTCTTATGAGATGATTAGGCTCAAAGATCCTTTGATGCCTTGAAAAAGGCTCTTACTTCAACCCCAATTTTGAGTCCTCCTAACTACTTTCACGACTTATTATTATACCTCACAGCCTCACCATCCTCCATAAACATGGTTCTGATTCAATAAGATGAAAATCGTAGTGAGCATGTGATCTATTACCTTTCAAAAGGTCTATCTTGATCGAAGCTTAGGTATTTGCATGTGGAGAAACTTTCATTGGGAATATTTTTTGTTTCCAACCACTTCTGGCATTATATTCTTCTCCGTAAAACCACTGTGGTTTCCTTGGAGAACCCTATGAGACATATTTTGTATCATAAAATTATTGGATGTAAGTATTCTAAGTGTATATTTATCCTCCAACAATTTGATTTGGCCTACACCACCGCTAAGACAAAGAAATATTTAGTTTTTTCAAATATTTTTTTGGATCTTCCCACAGTTGACACATATGAGGTAGCCCATAATCCCATTCTAGATGAATCAGTTTATCTGATTGTCTCTTCTAACATGGTATGGATATATCTTTGTGTATATTCAAACCCAATGATTCCAAAAAAAAAATATCGAAAGACAGATGTCATTGCATATGCCACCAAGCGAAGCACTACTTAGTGATAAATTATACCTTGTATCATCATGGAACTGACTCATTTCTTCGACGTTGTCTCACACATGACGAAGCAGAACACGTTCTCAATGACTGCCATGCTGGGGCATGTGGTGGTCACCTTTCAGGCATGACTACTTCCCAAGAAGTCTTGCGCGTAGGATACTACAAGCCGACTTTGTTCAAATATTGAATCATTGTAATCCAACAGTGTCACCCTTTTAAAATCTATACAAATAAAATGTGAGCACCCCCTGCCCCACTCCACTCAGTATTTTTTTTTGGTCCTTTCTCTAAATGGGAAATTGACTTCATCACTTGTAATCCCACTTAGGCCAATGGCCACAGCTACATTATTGTCATCATCTATTACTTCAAAAAATGGGCCGAATTCATTCCTAATTTTAAGGATAATGGAAAGAATTCTACATTATTCCTATTCAATCAGGTAGTATGTCACTTTGGTGTACCCTACACAATTTTTATAGACCATGGATCACATTTCCATAATAAAATTATGTCTGAATTAACCTTTATGCTTGGTTTTTTCCAAGATCATTCATCTTCCTACTACCCATAGGTTAATTTACAGGTTGAAGTCGTTAATGGCATCCTCAAGACCATGATATGCCAGCTAGTATTAAATCACAAGACCATTTGGCATCGTATTTTATGTTTTTCACTATGTAAATATCGAACATCAATTAAGACTACTACATGATTTACACCGTTTTAGCTTATTTATGGCCTGGAGGTAGTCCTTCCAATCGATTTGTAGATCCCATCACTCAAACTCATTACTGAAATTTTTCCTGGCACTACTGCCAAAGAGGAACACTTATTATCACTGCATCATTTGGATGAGACTCATTGAGATGATACACTAGCTCTCTAAGTGCATAAATGTCGAGTCAAGGCTCAATATGCCAAATGATTTAAACCTCGTTCTTACCAAGATGGAGATATAGTATTATTTTACAACCAAACCACAACCTCCTAGGGGTAGGAGCACTTCAAGCATTATGGACTTTTCCCTAAATTGTCTTTAAGGTTATTTTCTAAAGGATCTTATGAAATTCATGAATATGATGGAATCTGAATAACTGATCCCCGCAATGAGCTCTATCTAAAAAATTACTATGCCCAGTGTTTAACTAAGCATATTATTTGTAATTATATGTATACAAGTTTTGTTTATTTTTGGTTTTGTTGTTGCTTTTGGCTATATTTGGCTATTGGTCTCATGTATGTTTCTCTTCTTGCACAAATTGCAACTTTACTATTTCCATATGTTAGATATGTGAATGGTGTTAGTCATCACACACAACAAATTCCATTATTTTCTTGGGTACTTTACACACCTGAGCCATACATAATTAGTTCTGGAGGGGTATTCCTTTCTCATGTTATTAACGATATTTATGAGTATATGTATGTCATCTAACTTCTTACAAATTCTATATCTCTCAACATTTCAAATTGCGTGATCAGATCAGACTCCCAGTTGGTGTTTATGCATTTAAATAATAACTATCATATTTGTAATATGATTTTATTGCATCATTTTTTAAGAGTTAAGATTTTGGAATGTAATTTTGAGTATCTTACTTATGAACACATTCCAAGAGAATCTAATGCATTAGCTGATTCGTTAGAAAACTATGTATTAGATTGTCATCTTTCACATTTATCTTAGTTAGATGAATGTGTCCATTTTCATTGAAAAAATTACATAAAAAACATCAAATAACCCAAAATACACACACACACACACACACACATATAAAATTTCTAGTCTTGAACATCCAAAAAGTCACTAAAACATGGGTGTTTTATACAAAATGGCTTCACTGAGTGTAGTAGTGACAACCTATGACTATCATATATCCTCTACTCCTAATAAGAATCATGCCCATGGTATCATGTCACAACCACAGTTATCCTCATAAGAGGTTCCAAAAACCTCTCTAGTACATCCACTTCATGCCACTACAAGTGGATCGGTACCTCATTCATGGGAAGAGGTGGCATACCCATAGTAAAACCTTCAAGGTTCCTAACAATCTCATGAAGAATTTCAGTGTGATCTCCCTCTTTTGTAGTTGTCACGACCCATGCTACTACTCCAGTCCTAGGTAGTTTCTCATCATGTGTTGCATTTCAAATCCCACTTGCAGGACATATAGGTGCCACATCCATTTCATGCTAGAACTCATGTCAGGTTGTTTCACCTTAACAAAAAAAATGCATAAAATTAAAAAGTAAAAAAATACTTTTGTCACTAATTTTCCTTCTTAGCTATTGGTCCCCACTATGTACCAGGTGGAAATATCAACTCTGGTTCCCATAAATAGTTCATCCTAGCATATGGAAATTCCTCGATAATTAGAATCTATACTTGCATCCACATAAATAAGTCTGCATCAAAACAGTTTTTGGTAGGTCCTTTGCCTATTTGAGGTACCATGGCTACCATACTTCTAGTCTAGGCTCCCTAGGACCCTTAATATCTAGGCTCACCCATAGTCTCAGAAAGGGAATTTTGTCTAACATGAAGGCTACTATCAATGTACCATAATAAAATTCTCTTTGGGCTCGAGTCTTGCATGTTTTCAATTATGCTTTCACTTGAATGAGGACACTCTCGCGCTAGTAAAAAACCTGTGGCTATAGGAAATGCAACAACAAAAGCATCTGGGATTTCATGGTCACATGTTGTCTCTTAACCCATGCTAGTTGAAATATAATCCACAATATATACCTCAATGGTATTTCCCTAATTTTTTGTATTGGAATTATGTTTCTAGCCTTGAGTATTCCTAGTGTGTAATAAGTGTTGATTAAATCATCAGTGGTTCTAGGATCTTCTCTCACTCCTATTATGCTTGCTCATGCACCTATGCACGACAAACCAATGAGGAAATATATTTCATATTTTTTAATTTAGAGCTCATGTTCCCCAATTTTGAACACTCCTTGGTGTGCATCCCACTGCTAAATTATCCATGCTAAGAGTTCCTCTTGATCCTTCATTAGATCGAGTATAGAATAATTTAGTAAAACACATCACCTCAGAGCATCCAAACATGTTGGATCATTTATCATTTTCAATTCATCCCAATTATGAGCTCTTTCTCTCTAGAGGATCATTTTTATTAGCTGATTCCTACATAATTCAAAACCCTTGGTTATATTTTCCTAGTCACAAAACCATGGAATTTGAAGAATTTGAATTTTTCTTGTGCCTCTACGACTCATGTGGGCACTCCTAATCCCATAGTGCATACTAACATTCCCTCCCAGGTAGAGAAAGGCATGCACACTCAAACCTATGACTTAAGCACTCACGTTTCCCTCCCAAGCCATCTAGGGCAAGCCTAAAAACTAAATATTACTCGTGAAAAACAATAATTAAGGAACTAAATGAAAGAACATGATCAATGCTCTTACTTGGAACTGACAGGAATTCAAGTGGTTGCTTGGATTTATCACAATAACCCTTAGAATATATCCCTCTTCACCTCAAAATTCTCCCACCAAACTCAATCTATTGCAAATTAAGACCTAAATTCCTTTTTATAAACTTTGGAGGTATGAATAAACTCAACATTTGTCATTTATGAACAATTTTTCCTCACTTTTATTTCTAAAGCTCTTGATAACTATATTTCAATTTTGTTTACATATTACTATATTGTATTAATTTTTTTTCAATAGAATTGATGAGCATTAACTCAAATTGAGAATTCTTTTTATGAAATTTTTCTCGCTCATTAAACAAAAAAACCCCGAGTTGCCTATTTCAGGCTCATAAAAATTCTATGAAATATATTTGAGTGATATATTTCCTATATTTTTCTCACTCTAAACTGAAAAATATACTAAAATTTTTCTTCATCTAAATCGGTTAAAAATTATTTTACGGATAATATTGAGTTCACTTCATTCCCTTCGTTCTTTTAAAAAAATGAGGTGGATGCCTATTGAACATAGGTTTATCACTCTATCCAGACTCAATGGAATAAAAATGGAAAAGTAATTGTGTTGGGTATACTATTAACCCTTTGTCGCACCCTATCATCAACTATGAAAAATGTAACCCCTTGGAGTCTTATTTAAGCTCTTTTCAGACTCTCTAAATGTGAAAATACCATCGAGTTTACCCTTTCTAGACTTGTTAAATATAAGGATACTAGGAAAAAATTGTACGGAAAAATGGTTATAATATCCATGTTTTCAAGGATTTTTTGGCAATAGTACCTTGTCAATCCCTTGAACATGGCAGTGTCTCAACATATTCCTCTTTTTTTCAACTCCTCTATGAACCCTAACCATTTTATGATCCTTGTCCTGATACCGAAATTTCCCTGCATATCTGTGTTTAACTCCTCTTGGTGTTCCTAACTCTAAGTTGTCTGGTCTTCCTAGTGTCATGTAGTATATTATTCAAGGGATTAACCTACTCTCTGATTCTTGTGTTGAACATATACTCATATGACATATTTTCCCTAAGTTAGTTTGTCCTATTATTCTAAACTATCTACAAAACTAATTACCTTGTCCCGCTTCATGTCAATTGATGTAGGACTCATTATTTCCTACCTTCGACATGTCTCTTCCTCTGAACTTCAACATATTATCTAGGAAGTATAATGAGAAAAAAATAAGTACCCTGGAGCTTGCAATCATTAGTGGCTGATTTATGTGTGTTTGATTGGGGGTTTTCATCATTGGATCCCATTTGAACAATTATATGAGTGTTCGACTCCAAATCCTTTTATTCACACTTTCTACACTATACTATGAATCTTGGCTACCAACATTTCTATTGATGGCCATCCTCACATCTGGTAACATTTTTCATCATTATTTAGTGATTAGATGATTTCTCACATGTGAAGAAATATTCTATTTTAGGAGGGACGTATAATACCTTTGGTAGAGGCTTACATTACTCAACCTTGTTTCCTCTCCCAAGCTGCGATTATTGTTTTCAGAGACAACTTATCAGATAGATCACATAATGAAATCTATCCACATTGTGCTTATTAGTGGACATGAAAATAATACCTTCACTAGATGTCATTCTGGTTTTGGTATTGAGAATGGGAATGCTTGACTTTGGACATGATTTTTTATTCTCACATATGCTTTTTATTCACAAGTCTCCTTTAGTTTCAATGCTTTGACTCTCTCTCTCTTCTGCTACATTATATAAAGTATTTTTTCCATCAGCTTCTTCACTGACCTTACACCTTAGGGGGAATATGTTACACTAGAAAATATATCCTCATCAACTCATAAGAGAAGAAAAACTTGGACTGGAATTAAACCCTAATTTGTAGGTCTATTTTCTACTGTAACACACCTCAAAAACTAGAGAAAAGCGTGCTAACATGACCCATCAACCAACAAAACACATTAACTTAGAATTGCACACATTTTTTCTTAAGTAAGGGCATGCTACCTAAATTCACCAGATCACAAGAAAAAATCATAAGTTAACTCACTGACACTCCATATCTCACTCAAAGTTGACTTTGAAAAGTTGGAAAGGAGCACCTCAAACCTATCTATAGATGTTTCCTATCCTGACAGAGACTATCAAGCAACGAGAATGTAATAAAACAAGGAAACATACTCCATCCTTTCATATTTTTTCCAAAGTGAGCTAGTGAATAAATTGGAAAAATCATAGCCTCCCATTGCCTATATATAGGAGGCTCGGTTGTCGTAATCATGATCAAAATTCATGCATTGTCATGCTACCAATATATTATTGAGAGATACATTGAGGATATAGGATCTATAGGAAGGATTTTTGCAACAAATCATGGTTGTAATCTTCCTTCACTGATTTAATAATATATATCTATCATTTTTCTATACATCATGGTCTAATGCTCACATTTTACATGTTTATGCTTCTATGATCTAGACTAATTATTTGATATTGATGCATTGTATTTTTATATGCAAGTTATATTTTAGTATGTTGATTTGTTAAGGTTTATATATGTTTTATAAATCACTTTTTGTCTATCTTGTGTTTAGGTCTCATTCTTGGGGTTGGTTGAGGCTTCATTCTCTACCACACTAATTTCTCCAACAGAACTATGCAAAGGATAAACATGTCTCCACTCATCCTTTCTTTTTCAATTATTGTGTAACATTGATATGATTAAATGTTTCTTTCTTTTACAACCTTATACCCCTTGATATTTCTACCTTAGGTTTCAAGAAATTTGAGATGATTTCTCTTCCGTCTATGCGTGCATTAATCCCTACAACAATGACTATGTATTTTCCAGCCAATAATTAGTTTTGATACTTAGATTTTGGAAGGATATATCTTGAGTTTTACTTAGAAAAATGAGGACCAATATGGGTCATTGGAATGATACAATCACAATGAAAAATATGGAGTCATTAACCTAAGAAAATATGAAAATTTCATATCCCAAAAAATTAGCAGAAGTTGGAGCTACAAATTTTCAACTAAAATGAATTTTTTGACTTTGTTTTGAAATAATTTTCATTGGCCAAAAGCCCCTAATTGCCGAAAATTAATTTGATATGCTCAGTTTTTCTTGAGAAATATCTATAGGAGCAAACACAAAGAACAAATCCCTTTTATTTTATTTAGTATTTATTTATTTTAAATTGGAATTTTTTGTGACAGTTTTTAATTTTTGGTTTTATGTACAAATTTAATTGGATGTAATTTTGATTTGTAAATGATTTTTGGAATAGAGTTGTTGCAAGGATATGAAGCAAAGGATTTGGAGAAATATTATTGCACCAACATAGAAGGAAAATGAGGATCTGCGTCTCCAAAAAAGTTTGAATTTGAACTAGTTTCAACAACTCTTCTTTTGGAATATCTTTGTAAATTATAAGTAATTACTATGAGAATGAGGAAATGGTTCCTCTTTTATGAAATTTTAATACTAAGCACATTTTTAAGGATAATTATAGTTCTATATTAAGATGAATACTCATATATGATTGTTTTCTATATTGGACTATTGCGGGATTTTTCTTCAGTGTCAGACCCTCATAATCTTGGAGGGACTATTAAGGAGATTCATTGAAAAAATGAGCAAAGGGTTTCATGTTTAATTTTTATTCAATTACTATTATATATTAATGAAAATTTTATGTTTTAATGGCATATATATCAATTGTTTCATGTTTTACACTTCGGGAAAATATGAGAATGATTTTCCCCTAGATGATCTATCTGATCTAATGTTCTTAGATACATGTTATTTATTTCCAATTTGCTCTTGCGCTTAATCAAATTTCTTAGTAATTGTTTACTCATAAATTTGTAATATTAAATTGATTTAATTTTCATTGAATTGCATGAAATATTTGTGCATTTTAATAGCTTATCTTTCATGGTTTAATTCTCTGAATATAACATGTTTGGTAATAATAATATCAGTTGTTATAACTATTTCAATAGCCTAATATTCATCATAAAAGAGGCATGTAAAATCCCTTTTATTTAATATCGCTTTGTTATTGATTTGGATTAGGTCTATATCTGGTTCCAAACAAGATATGATAGATTAGATTTCCTTTTGTTGCTTGCATTCTAGATTTATTTCCTTTTTCATTTAAAAAATATTTTTACAAGTCTCCTAACGCAAGAGTTGCCTTAGGTGTGGTTTCGTTGAGCCATTAAATCAACTTAAGGACTTCTTTCTTGTATGTGCACTACATGAAGGTAAGTTAAATTTTCTCTTGTTGTTGTTTGTAAATTAGATACATCATAAGTGAGTAAGAATGGAAAAGGGGTAACTAGATCCAATAGAACTAGTTGGAACTGGATAAGGGTTTGATTTGGGGCCCTGGCCGAGTGGTCTCCTTTGATGTTGATGATAATCATTTTTGGCCATCCACCATTTTTTTTCATTAGTGAACTTTTGAGGTCTAAAATGGGCCTCCTAAAAAAATGTACAACAAAAATAAACTTCGTAAGAACCAATATGATTCAAAATGATGATGCCAACCATGGGGGATGATTCACTATTTTTGGGGTAAAAAGGTAAAAAGATTAAAAAGTAGTAAAATAATAAAACTACTTTTTCAACTTGTATTTTTAGCTTATCTCCCTAAAGGTTTACTCAAATTTTGAACATGAGTACTCATTGGATGAAAAATTTAACTCCTCATCAATGGATTACCCATGTTGCATACTTTCGATGGACCTTGCTACACAAAAAATAAGAAATACATGCAAAAATGTGAGCAATCACATTTTTCATGTATTTCTCATTTTGGTGTAGTAGGGTCAATCGAAAGTATGCAACATGGGCACTCCTTGGATGAGGAATAAAATCATGCATCCAACGAGTGTTCGACCCACTCAAAATTTCAGTAAACCCATAGGGAGATAAGTTGAAAATATGAGTTGAATAAGTAGATTTTTCCTTTTTCCCTCTAAAATTTGATGATGTATTCTAACATTAATTTATTATTTCCACTATTATTTTATAATTTCCTTAGGAGGCCCTTGAATCAATTTGTTGATGAATCTAGTGATGATGCTCAAGTTGAATATACTATTTATAATAATTCATTTAATTTGCAAAAAATAATTCAACTTGAACAATCTAATGATATACATGCTAATGAAGACTGTGACGCTCTCGCTCATGTTATTAGTCTACAATCACAAAGCTTGGACGTACTTAAAAACCAAATTCAGGAAAATATGGATAACATATTTCAAGAATTAGGTGCTAATAAATATGAAACTAAGTAGGCAAAAATTCGGCCAACAATGTTCAACAGTCAAATCATAACAAAAATTACAAATTGAAAACTCCAACATTATGCAATTTTCTGGAAATTTTTCTGAATTTTCTCATGCTAAAATTGGTGATCATTCACAATTATTTGGGAAGCCATGCATTAATCTTCAACAAGGTGCGTTCAGCCAAATACAAGAACAATCTAAAAATTTCATTTTAAAAAATGGAGAATTTCTAGCCAGAGAAATTTCTAGGTTCATTTCTTCTAATAATATTTTTTCTCTTTTTCTTGATATTTTTTATAATTGTCATTCGTTTTCTAATACTCAAAAAATTTCTCTTTGCAAAAATGATAATCTATAAAATGGAGGAGTTGTAACAAATTCTATAAATAATAAATTACCAATTAGTTTTCATTTCGATAAAGATCCATTTATTGATCATGTTTCAAACAATAATTGAAAATTCATCAAATCTTTCATTTTGTTCTGATATATCTCATATAAAGGAAGGGAATCTTAATGAAAATTGTCAAGTGATTTATGACGATTATTGAGTGTTAGAGAATAGTGAATCATCTCAATTATTGTCTATTCCTCACACTCTTGATAGCTCATGTATGTTTAAATATGAAGACTCTCCTTTTATTGAAATTAGTATTGAATAGTTTCATTTTGACACTCCATCAAGTAATCATGAATTTTCCATTCCTATTTATGATCCTTATAGTCTTCAGGTTCCCATTCCTAGTCATAGTCTTGAATCTCTTCCTCATTCACAAGTAATTATTAGTAATTCTTACACTTGTATTATTAGGACCAAAACTTGTGAGAAGGGGACTAATTATAACAAGTCTCAAATGTGTTGTAACATTATTGTAAATAATGATCTATTTTTATTTTTTTTGCTTCATTTATTATGGTTATTTCATATTTTTATACTTTATTATTATTATTATTCAATATTCTCTGTTGGCATACTAAGAAATCAAGAGTTGAACACCTGCAAAGTCCATTACAAGAAGAATGTGAAAATGAATTTTAAAGTCTAAATCATGACCGTCAAGAAATTGTAATATTTCCATTGTATCTTATGTTCATGTCATATTGGCTCATGCTTCCTTCTCAAATTCATTTTCAAGAAGAATCAATGCTTGAAAATATATCATCAGAATATGACCAACCATCTTACTTATGTAATGATCTTCTAAAAAAATCATTGAATTTCATTCATTTCTTTCATGATCTAGATGCTTGGAAAATTCAACTCAACAGAAGATTTCTGATAGTTTACCTTGTGTACATAAAATCAAAATTTTTCCACAGGTTGTAGCATTTAAAGATACATAATTAGAGCTTTCCTTGTTATCCTCTCTTCTTTCAAATTCACTCCAACCATTAATTGAGATTCATCCATATTTTTATGATCCCACATAGTTTTGTTTTTAAGGAAACTTTTCAAGAGATAGTGATTGTAAATAAGTTTCTTTTTGTAAATGCATTAGTAATAGGTATATGTAGTAGGCTGAAATTTTGTTTTAATATTTTAGATATAATTCTATTCCCATTTTTTGAGTAGGTAAATCCTCTATGCGGACAGAGATTATCCCTCTAGCCCTAGAGTGGGTCTAACAACAAGGGAACAAGCTAATGTGTTGGTTCCTAATTAACAAATGAAATAGGTTGGGATATATTATCCTACCTGGAGTCCAACGTGATTTTCGCTACTGTAGTAGTGGCGAACTCTTGATCTCTGCCTCGACAGGTTGTGGTCCTTCGGAAATGGTACTCAGATTCTTTCAAAAGATCAAAGGACAAGAGAAAAGTACAAGACAATAATTGGATTCATAACTAGCTAATCAGTAAAGGAATATTAAACATATTGCGTCAAATAAACCATATTAAGACAATATGGGAAGCAGACAATAGTCATGTATATATAAATAGAAGAAAGAGATTACAACCGGAGCCTTGACACCGCAACATCCTTTAGCAAGTTCAGTCGAAGTGCGTCTCGAAGGATCATCAGGTAATTGGGATGAGGCGGGGACACAAACCTAAGCTCTCTCTCAACAAAGGTCTCATTCTCCTCTATTTCACCAACAAGACATTCAACAATTTTCTTCAGCTATTCAGCTATAATTGTTCAGCTAGTGTATCAATGGGAGATATATTTATTTATAGAGGGAGAGGAAGAGGTTGGGATCCCTACAATGGTGGAAGGGATGCCTTATCCTTTGGGAGGTTTCCCCAAAAGGTGGAAACAAGAGGAAAAAGCTTGACACGTGAACTCTTCTAGAAGGCACTGGCCAAGTGGAGATTCTAGAACAATGAGAATTTCGCTCCCAATGTGACCAACACACCTGTGAATGTCGGGAAGTGATTTGCAAAGCAGCCTTTCATGGGGCTACCTGCATATGAAATGCACTTAGGCCCCTTAGAGCCTATGTTGGTGAGCTCTCATATGTTATATAATAAGCTTCAAACCATGGAAACCTTTGCTTGATGAAAGTCTTGCTTGATTTCTCTTGTTTCTTGTCTTAGGGCATGTAGCAACTGAAATGATAGGGAATGATAGATCCTTGATCATTGGCCCTAGAGATTACACCCAGTTAACCAGGTCATTGGGAATGGCACCCAAATTGACCTATAGCAATTGCCACTAAAGCATGAGATCCAAATAATAAGAACATTTGATTGAGATGCTTTACACTGTGATGAGCCTGGAAACGAGGTGGAGTGGTCACCTGCATCAATATTACAATACATTATATCTTGATATATCCTCTTTGATCATAATTTCTGAGGGTAGGCATTCCCATGTTCATCACATAAAACAATCTAATAACATGTACATAATTTAGAAATTTAGAAAGTCGTCTTCATTGGAATGTTGCCCAGATGTAGACATGCCTCCAGATATAGGCCCACGTTTGGATGACAATCTGTATGTAAGGTCACCGTACAGATGATGTGTACAACAATACTGAAATCGTAGCTTGGATGGATGAAACTAGATCTAGGGTCTTCTTATCTCGTTCACTCGATCATTTGGGTACAAGTCTAGCCATGCGAATATATGATTTGTAGTCGAACATGGAAAGACATTGTTTGATTACTAGCCAATGATGTGAGATGTTAACAAACACAAGAGAACCACCATTAATGTTAATGGCCCTCAAGGTACTGCAGTACATTTCGTAAGGCATGAATAGATGATCTGATGTCGAACTCCAAACGAAATATTTTAGTCAAAATTTTGGAAGCAAGGATCTTGTCGATGCTGTAACAAGCCTCATGGTACTGGAATCTGATGTTTCTAAGTGAACTTCCTAGATATTGATTTTTCATCAACAGGAAGTCACCTTATTGCAAAACTAGAGTTATTGATTTCAGAGACAAGGGTATGACTTGATATAGAAATTTTCAGGGATGACGGTCATGAAAATGAAGGTTTATGAGTATTGCAGAAGGATGAGTTTTTAATCACTAGATGACTTCTCTTGAACATATCGGTGAAACTGTGATGAGTTGGCATCATCGACCCAAAACTGAAGTGAAGTTATGATGAACCATAGGTGTGAATGAACCGTCAAGATGATTCCCAACCCAAACAGTCATGGACATGGAGTGAAAGAAGTGTCATGTTCAAGAGCAACTTGCTACCAAAAATAAAGTTTGCTCACTTTTCCCAAATTTTCCCCGGTCATTTGTCGACAAGTACCTCTTTATTTTTTAACAAGCTTGAGGAGGTTAACAATTTCTTGATCTATAATTCAACGCTTCGGGCAAATAAAGTATCGTTATTTAATAATTTAACAAGTCTAGTGATGAATGAAACTTGATTTTTGCCATGATCGACAAGCCCATCGCTATTTTATGTTTTAATGAGCTTAACGACAATGATAGCCTGGTCCTTTTTAATATTTAGAGATTCTGGAAAAGAGGACGAAAGAGAACTCCAAAAGTACTTTTTTGTAAATTTGTCACCCAGATCCGAAAAAGTGTAAAATAATATCTGAGAGAACCTGTTTGGTCATGTTTAACCAGGGTATTCCTTTTTCGTAAATAATCTATCTCAGTTCGAAAAAGGGTTAAACTTATACTGAGTAGATATCAATTCATTTACTTTAACGAGCTCAAAATGACAAGTGCTCGACAATATTTTCACATTATCGGAGTCTGGAAAGAGATAAAAGAAGACTCCAAGGGTTCCTTTTTCGTTGTTATCGAAGCTCGAAAAAGAGATAAAAGAATACTCCAAGGGTTCCTTTTTCGTTGTTATCGAAGCTCGAAAAAGAGATAAAAGTGCACTTCAAATCCTTTTTAATTTTTAACAAAGCTCGAAAAATAAGGAGAAAAAGTATGCTTTGTGGTCAAGTCATTCTTTAAATAAATCTACATGACTAATATGTTCATCATTTGTTTTTCCTATTCAGAACAATATCAGATGGATTAAAAATACATGTTTCATGATAAAAACATAATAAAACTATAGTCATAGCAATAAATTTAACTTGTAAACAATTAAATGACTATAAAAAAGTAGTTTCACTATTCATTTTTACCATTCCATAGTTACCATTTTCATTTTGGAGCTCTGAACCTGATTTTTCCCCTGAAATTTAGCCGTTTATTGTGGTCGTTTCTGTGGATGGATTTCATCACCATTTGATCCAGGTTAGTACTATGAACCTCCTCTTCCATTTGGTATTCATTTCATTTCCATTCTTTGTAGATTTTTAGGGTTTTAAGGCCCCTAGGGTAAATTCTGCCCAAAATGAGGGCAACGCACCCCTGAATGTCAAAACCTGCATTGCATAGCAGGTACAGTGAAGGGTACCTACATGTGCAATGCACTGTCTCAGCCTAGGGAGTGCGTTGGGCGCAGTTCAAGTTTTTTATTTTCAAGTTGTGCCCAAAATTTTCCTAGTTTTTTTGCAATGAATGGAATCTAATGGATTTTATGGTTGAATTTCAGGTTTCCATTGGATTATAATGACGACTACATGGAGGGAAAGAGAACATGAAGAACAAGATATGATTACCTTCAATGATCTGGGTACTGTAAGAGCCCTAAGAGATTGTGGACTACTTAAGTACTTTAAATTGTCAGGAATGAGGCAACAAATAGAACTCTTGGAGTTCTTAGTTTGAGCATGGGATCCGACGATAGAGGCATTTCACATTAAAAACAAAGTAGTTCCCATAATATTTGAGGACGTGTATTTTCTCACGGGTTTGTTGAGGAGAGATATGCCCATTTCTCTCACAGGGTCTATTGTTGGAGGAGAGACAGTGAGGGATTATGTTATGCAGTATTGCTATCCAGGGCAGAACCTAGCAAAGATGGAAAAATAAACATCCGGGATGTTAGGGATTTTCCTTTGAGAACCATCCTTTTCATGATCGCTAAACTTGTTGGCACTGTTACACTTCATGTAGCGAACAGATCATATACGCATTATGCGTTAGAGTGTTTAGAGCCAACAATCTTCAACTGGTCTGAAGTTGTTCTATCTCAGATAAAGGAACAACTGAACAAAGCAAAGGGAGGAAGGAAGAAAAATTTCAGTTATGGTTCAATCCTTATCTCCTTCGCTTTGGAACGAATTCCACTAATGCAGCCACAGCATGTAACATTGGATATATCTAGTCCTAGAGATCCTCGAATGCAGAGATGGGTATAACTCATGGGTCGGCATGCAGGCCAATCGACCGTTGTGTTCTCTACTGCATTCTTAGCCTAGTTCCAGCGACATATTGTCGCCATCGATGAGTATGCTTATGCAGGTGTCGACTTCCGAGGAGATCCAGATTTAGTATTACCAGAAGGCGCTCAGAGGGGTGCAATAGGTAAGGATGTTTTGACCATGTTTTTTGATTTTTCTAAGGTTTATACAATGTTTTTGTGTTTTTTATCTCTTTCCAAGACTAAACGAAATTTTTGATGTAATGCGGATATTGGTTGTGTTCAACCAGTAGAGGAATTAGAGCGCGAAGCAGATGCGCTAGTAGAGAGGGTTGTCAGGAGAGCAGTCCTTCAGGACCTTGATATGGCTCAGACTTTGGCTAAGCTTCAACAGCTCATAGAGGGGTTGACCTTCAGGATTTCGGATTGCTGGATCGAAGAGCTTCCCATGTGACTACAGTGAAACACTATTGGGGTTCCTAACCATTGGATGTGGTTGCTCCATAGGATTTCTAGATCTGTAACATGTTACCATGAGAACCACTAGTTTACTTGTGACATTTTGCATACATTTTGAGGTCAGATGACCAATGTGTCTTGGGCACAAATTTTGTAAAAACCTATAACTATCTATCTATATGATTTCATAGTTTTTCCTATGTTTAATGCGCAATCATATTCAATGATGTGAATGTTTTCTTTACCTATGTCACAAATGTCTGTCTAAAACTTGATTAGCTAATGAATTAGTTAAAGTGTTCAAATTTCTATAAATGTGTTGATATTGAATGAAATCAAAATTTCTTTCCAAAAGTCGAACTCTTAGGAAGAATCTAAGAAGTGTTGGATTTCTAACAGTATAAAAACTAATAAGTTGTAATACCACAAGTTGTGAGTCTAACCTTATGATTATGCGGTTAATACCAAATGAAATGGCATCAAAGAGAAGTTCAATCAACGTGCTATAATCAGCGATATTATTCGTCGATCTACTAATACAAATCCCTTGAAAACTCACTAACTCATTGTTCGGAGTGAAAATGGCCCACGTTGTGGAGGATAGAATCTGCGTACTACGACTAGCACTATCATCATATCCAAAAAATGGTTTCGAAGATTCAGACATCTTCCATAAAATGTAAATCGGATTACTAACGTCAAGAAAACTCTAAAAACAAATTAAGATAGTGAATGAAAATCAACATCATATATACAATAGTAATACAAAAAATTACTACACTCATGATTAAGCATAGTAACATTTCAAATACAACACATTTCTAGGTTGTGCCAATGGAATCTCATCATAATCAACTAACTCATAGGCACCCTTAGCAAGAACTCTTTTGACAATATAGGGGCCATGCGACAATGGCTCGAATTTGCTTGTACCTATTACATCAGCTTCTTGATCGTAAAGAAGGACGAAGTTGCCCTCTGAGTAGATGTGAGGCTAGAAATTTTTTTCATATTGTGACTTTATATGTCTCTTATGCGTTTCGTTGGCGAATTGGGCTTCACGACGTGTTTCATCTAGATGGATGAGGTTAAGGAGACACACTTCTTCTTCTGAGGTGTCAGGTAACAAGTCTATTGCGAGTTTTAATGATGATATTTCGCATTGGATTGGTAAGATAGCTTCCAAACCATAAACCAATTGAAAAGGAGTAAATATGGTTTCACTTCTCACCGAGGTTCGATACGCCCACAAAGCGGAGTACAAGATCAAGTGCCAGTTCATTTTATGGACTCCTATCATTTGTTGAAGCATTTGTTTAAGAATTTTGTTAATAGCCTCAACTTGTCCATTTGATTGTGGATAATAAGGAGTAGAATTATGATGTGACAATCCTAACTTGGTAGTCAATTCAGACATCATATGGTTTCAAAAATGCTTCTCATGTTCCGTAACTATAGCCTTTGGGACCCCAAACTGTGCAATAATGTGGTTGAAGAAAAACAATGTAGCTGTTTGTCCTGTGTTATTAAATGTAGGCATCGCTTTGGCCCATTTGGTAAAATAGTCGACTGCAAAAATAATATAACCATGCCCCTCGGACGAAGGAGGGTTTCAGGTCATGAATTCAATACCCCATTTTGTAAATGGTCTAGCAGAGACAACATGATGCATTAGCGTTGGCGGTTTGCAGATTTTACGATAAAAAATCTTGCATGCATGAAAAATTCTGACTGCGAGGATGCAATCTTGAAAAATAGTAGGCCAAAAGTAACCAGTGCGGAGTATCTTCTACGCGGTATCATATCCAAATAAATGTCCACCACAAGCCTGTTGGGAAAAATACTGAGAGGGGGGGGTGAATCAGTATTTAGGACTTTATCAAATCTTTTACTTTTTCACTGTCTAAAACCCATACGCTTCTTTGATGAACCAAACTAGCGTATATACACGGATATCCTTCATAAAACTCGCGTATACACAAAGATCTAATTATGCCATTAATTCTTCACTTATATCATTCCATCATTCATTCATTAGATGTTCAATAAACAGTAAACATGTGCAGTAAGAACAGAATAAACCATCACACATAAGAATCACACATGAACACCAGGATTTTATGTGGAAACCCAAGTTGGGAGAAAACCACCGCTGCAGTTGCTCAGCCTTCAATATTTTATTATAGAGAAAACATCTTACAACATGTGTGCTGGCGCAGCCTCCTACCAGCACGCAGGCACCCACCTGCGCTCGTTTACCAACCTCTCCTGGAAGGGAGCTACGACCCCCTACTCTCGTTTACCAGCCTCTCTTGGAATGGAGCTACAACCCCCTGACTGAAGGCTACAACCCTCAGCACCACCATGGACCACGTTTCATCAATTTTCACACATGATCCAAAGCTTCCTTTATAACATAACTTGCAGGCCTCGTTTCATCATATTTTCAGACTGGACCCAATCCACATATTTAAGCTCCATCATACAACCAAACTGAAACAGACAACTCAGAACTGTAGAATACAGATAGCAACAACACAGCAGAACAGATCAGACATTTCATACCCCATACTTCAGCAAACCCTAGTTTGCATACGCGCTTTCCTTTCACTGATACCGCGTATATACGTGTTTCCAATCACATCAACCCGCGTATACTTCTGTACATATTACAGAGCTAATTTCACTGCGCATACGCGCTTTCTCTTCAGCGAAGCCGCATATATACGCGCTTCCTCTGCGTAAAACTAGCGTATGGTTCTTCAGACATTTAGATCAATGCAATTCTTCAGAACAGATACTTCACACAGATTTTACCCTTTTCTTCAGAGAGATGTTCGCCTCATCTCAGATCTAATTATTCCATAAACAGATCTAGCAAATACAAGTACATTTCAGATCTAGATACCCTTCTACATCATTGGTGCATCATGCATTCAGATCTATCATTCAGCTGTAACCCTTTCCATTTAGATATACTTCAGAGAGAAGTATTCATTCAAGCTCAGACATCTTGCACCCACACCCATGATTTGCACAATGAATTTCTTCTCTTTATATAGGTTTACCCTTTTTCAATACCATGAGCCAAAACCACATTACTTCCGATGGTATTCCTGGACGGGGTCATTTAGACGAATCATTACCCAATACAATGGGTCAATACCATGGTGGTTACCCCTGGTTTTTCACTTTATGATCTCTTTTTCCCATACGTGACTTGTCACGTTCTTTCCCGCGTGCATACGCGACTTCCCCTAGAAAAATCCGCGTATGCCTTGAGACATACTCTTTTCATCATAGATCTAGCACATATTGAATTCCTTTCTTCATTGCCTTCTGTACTCTCTGTAGATACTTCAGATTAAGTCCATCAAGTCAAGAATAACTTCATCAGGTGGATTGCCATCAAGGACAACACAAGTCAACAATCTCATGTCTTCATCTTCATTTAGTGGGTTTCCATCAAGGACAACACTCTGCATCATATTGCCAACAATCTCCCCCTTTGGACTTGATGGCAACCACGATGGTGTTTGATCATCACAACAGATAGGTACATTAAGAATACAATGACACCATGTCACTCTCCCCATTCTTTGACACCATTCTTGCTCTCCATTTCAAACACCATGTCACTCTCCCCCTTTGACATCAAGGGCAAAGGGCGAATCAAAACCAACACACTCTCCCCCTGTTCTCCTCATGTGGAAGAAGCGTTCTGCAGATGATGTATAATGAAGTGACCAAGCTCCCCCTGAGTTCATGTTGAATCTTCAAACATGTTTTTCAATGAAGTACATGACTCTATGAACTTCCTATTCAAATATCCAACCAAGTGGATTTACATATGAGACTCAAGTAAGTGGGTTTACACATTTCAACTCAGCTACCCAACCAAGTGGGTTTACAAAATTTTTCAAGTCCTTACATGACTGAATATTACAATTTTACATCATGGGTCTCAACAAGACCTTTTCATCAAATTAAAAATATGACTTTTATGACCAATACCAGAAAGACTTCAATAAAAAGAACATATTTCAGAACCATCATAATGCCAACAATGCATTATACTCAGCAAGGCTAGGGCTTCCCCTGAAAGTGTGCATCCAAATATCCTTTCAATGTGACCAAGGCTCCCCCTTTGCTTGTGCAACCTGAACACTTTCAACAGCATGCCATCAGAAACAAACTCTGCATGATCTGTCCATATCTCTGAATCATAAGACTTCCATTTCATCCAACAGATACTCTTCATCAAGTAACAAATCGGGCTCATCCATGATCTTCAACATAAGTAACCAAGTATCATTGCATCATTATTTAGAACTGAGAGAATAAGTTGATACAGAGTCAATAATACAGTTATTAACAATCAGACTGATGCTCCCCCTGAACCTCTGATCTTCAGCTGTCATCTCAATTCTCTTATCATAAATTAATACGCGACTGTGTCTGTTGGAACTCGCATGTATACGCGACTTTTGTTCACCTAACTCGCGTATGGAAAGTGAAATATTGAAAACTTCACATTCCTTCATCTCCCCCTGAAGTTGTACTATTTGTACCTGTCTTCTTCATATCAGATGCTTTTTCAGGTAGAGACATAACCAGAAAAGCCAAACAGTACTGCAGAATGCCGACACCAACCAAAAATAGTCAGCAACTATCCATACACGACTTTTTGTTCATATACTCGCGTATATACGCGGCTGTATATCAGGAAAACTGTGTATCCTATTTAATTTTCTGAATTTATGCAGATTTGTTCTTCAGATTAAGTCCAACAAGTCAAGAATAACTTCATCAGGTGGATTGCCATCAAGGACAACACAAGTCAACAATCTCATGTTTTCATCTTCATTTAGTGGGTTTCCATCAAGGACAACACTCTGCATCATATTGCCAACAAAGCCCCAACATGACAATCATTTAACACTTTTTCGTCCTCCTCATGTGTGAGGCACCTCCTTATAATGGTATCGACACCACGATGATAAAGTGTATCGCCGAGGATTAGATAACCTTTGGCTTGGTATCGAATATGTCGCTGATCAGAGTGAGAGGTATTAGGTTGAAAATTTTTGGTTTGGAGATAAATGATAAAATCCCCATACCAAGGATCAGATGATCCGATCAGAAACAGAGACTCGTTTGGAATAGATGGTTCTGACGTAGTAGTAGTACTATCAGAGGGAAGGTCACAAAGAAGCTCAGCCAAAACTAAAGACTTATTTGACTTGGATTTGATGAATTCTAAATAAAATTCCTACAAATGACAATCCATTTTGAATATTCCCCCCCCAACAATTGACGTGATAAGATATAAGTCATGGGGTTGCAATCCAAAAATATTGTTGTTTTTTGGAGCAGGATATAATGGCGGAATCTTTGGATAGCTTGAACAGCTGCCAATGAAATTTTTTTCCATGTACGAGTACTTAATTTCTGTATCATTGAGATTACGACTCAAATAATAGATCAGATGTTCAATTCCATCTTCTACTTGGACCAAAACCATAGCGATGGTCATTTCAACCGCGGTGATATATAGAAAATAATCATTTGATAATTAGGAGGATACATTAATGACACTCGGACAAGATGGTCCTTGACAACATCAAAAGAAGCTTGCACAAATTGGTCCCAATGGAAGGGAACTCCCTTTTTAAATAATCGAGTAAATCCTTTAGCCATTTTGGCGTAGTTTGGAATGAACCTTCTCAGGAATTTATCCTTTCCTTGAAGTTTCTGTATCTGAAGTAAGTTTGATGGTGCAGGCAAATAAAGAATGGTCTGAACCTTCAGTGGGTCTATTCGAATTCCTTCTTTTGAGACTATGAATCCGAGCAATCGACCAGAACCAAAACAAAACACACATTTATGTGGATTTAGGCGTATATTGTAGTGTCGGCAGCGTAAGAAAATGGCTCTCAAATGCATCAGGTGATCAGTCCGATTTCTTGAATGCGCTGGTAAATCATCTAGATATGGTTGAACAATGTGCTTGATGTCGTTGAAAGCATAATCCATTGCTCTCTGAAAATTTACCCCAACATTTTTTTAAACCAAACGGAGTTTCCTATATGTGAATGTGCCCCAGGGACAAATGATTGCTGTCTTATGTTGGTCATCTGGGCGGATATTGATTTGATTGTAGCCGGAAAATCCATCCATGAATGAGAATATTTCGCATCTAGCACAATCGTTCATTATTTGGTCGATAAAGAGAGTAGGATAGTTGTCTTTTAAACAACCATGATTAACATCCCGATAATCAACGCACACTCTAATGGTTCCTTGTTTTTTCATAACAGGAACGATATTGGAAACCCACTTGGTTAGCGGAACAGTGTAAATGAAACCAACACGCAAAAGTTTTTCAACTTCTTCTTTGATGGTAGCGACTTTCTTTGGATGAATAGGACGAAGATGTTTACACACCGGTTTGACATGAGGATACATATTAATAGTGTGTTCAACTATACTAGTATCTATGCTTGGCATTTACTCGTAAGACAAAGCGAATACGTCACGAAATTCACAAAAAAGAGAGTGATATGAATCGAGTTCTGATGGAGAACAAGATACACTGACATGAATATTTTATACAACACCAGGTTTGGTTGAAATATTGATAGAAATCGTTTCTTCGATATTTGATAAATTTTTCTCATAGTCAATTGCATTAATCGGTAAAGAATTCGAAAAGAATGTTTTGATTGATGGGTGATATAGTTCACTGAGATTGTTTTCTTCATAATCAAGAAGATGGGAACAATGATGATAATATTCCCATGGTTCTCCTTCTGACATCATAGCTTCCAAAATATTTTCATCTGTCAAAATTTTTGAGGAAAATGGATCAGATGGAGTACCAAAATATAATGAACGATCAACCCAAAGAGTCGGCGATGCTGATTTCAGATTTTCCGCCGAATCCAAATAGATTGATTGCTATGCTAGCTCAATAGGGCTGGGCGGTAAAACATCATCCAATGTAGAAATATTAGAATCACTCGTACTCTCCCTTAAGCCATATAGAGTGGAAGAGATCATGTAGCAGGTCTCTATACTTGCAATTTCTACCGACGTCGCGGGCGGCGGTAATGCAAAGGTTCCCATAAGAGTGGAATCCTTTAAGAGTCCTACACCAATGTTATGAATTTCTAGTTGGGGTAAGTGAAAAAACAAAATGCTTCCAGTTACCTGCGAAGTGGAGGCAAAAAAGGATAATTGATTAATTACTGTGATTGTACTTTTATGTGGAAAGGCAATCATTCTAAAGTATGTAGAAACAATGGCAGTAATTTCATATACCCATTATCTTCCAAGTAAAATATTATAATCAAGGGGTCCGTCAACAACCTCGACATCAATATTCACTGTTTTTCCCCCTAATTGAACATGCAGGTTATTGATAATGCCACAAGGTTTATATGTTCGTCCATAAAAAGCCTTCAACGCCATTGATGATTGTGATAATCGCAGCGAGCCAAGTGACTTTCAACAGTTTAGAGACATAATGCACGTAGATGCTCCCTCATTATTAATAGTGCGATGAACAAGGTGATTGAGAACATTTACTTGTATGCAAAATACCAATTCTGCTGGTAATTGTTGCACATAGCCCGTATGATTAAAGACGACAAGATTAGAATTAGTTGGATCAATTCCACCAATGGCCGACAATAAAGCCTTCTTCTGGGAGGGACAATTTTGTAATACCTAAAGAGCAGACATAGCTGAAGGGGATTGAGCCAAATATTCAACTATATTATAATTTTGTGTAGCTCTTGCTCGAGGATTATATGTCGATTTATGAATTACTCCCTTCGGTGGCTTAATTGTCAATTCAGGAATAATAGTAGGTGGTACTGATTCATTAGATGGATTCGTTGTCGAGGTAGTAGGTTGATCAGTGGTTGGACTACCATAGTCTTTATTTTGCATCGACACCAAAATATCTTGTGAAGGTTTTGTGGTGGATAACATTAACACTTGGGAACTGGGAGTTGGATCCGTATCAACCAAATTAGTGTCCAGATTTGGAAATGGGTCTGTCAACACAGCTGATGCATGAGAAGTCTTGATGATTTTTGAGACTTTAGCACGGTGAGGAAAATCCATAAAAAAGTGTTCCTCATTACAGATTATGCATGGATAACGAGGTTTCCGTGGTCCAGACGGTTGATAAGATGATATTTCCTGCGGGTTAGAAGTTTTCTTTTTCTTTGATTTCCCGTTTTTCTTACCTCCTAGTTCCTTGTCACTTTTTCCTTTTTCAAATGACACGACATTAATTTCAGAAGTAGGAGCAGGATCAGATGCAGTAGCGTGGTGTGTGTTTTCAGTGCCTATCAAGCTGTCTCCGGCATGAGAGTCCTTTATTTGAGGAGGAACATTGAAATTAGATTGTGGCGCATTAGGAATTTTTTCATAGAGCATGCCAGACTGAGTATAAATAAAGTCTAAATATTAGGCACGAGCGATAACTTGCTCTTCTGTGATGACACCACCTTTAGCCACATCCTTATTTATATATGGTAACAGGGACTTAATAAACCATTCAGCAAGGAGCTAACCGAGATCAAATGTCTTAACCATTCGTCGATGGCGATGCCACTTATGAATATGATCAGAAATGTGAGTAGCATTAGTTTTTTTGAAGTTGGTTAAGAGTTTTGTTCCAGTTTCGTATTTTATTGGTAACTAGAATTGGGTAAAAACGACAGTAGCTAAAGCAGTAAAATTGTCGAATGAAGCTCTAGGTAACTCACATGGACCTATAACGTAGGCTAGAAAAGATGTAGTAGAACAACATCATTCAGGGAATTTGATGAACACCATAAATGATAAGTCATGACATGAGTCGACAGATATTCTCTAGGGTTTCCATTGAATTTAGGAATATCGTAGGGTAATTTATGAGGTATCACCGGCCACCAAGGAGCATAATTTATAGGATCATTGGTTAACCGATTTAAATATGGTAATTCTAGGGTTGAAAAAAAAGGCAATTGTTGATTAAGGTCAGGTTGAGCATAGCCAGGGTAAGATGGAATTGCTTGGGCGACAGACCTTTGAGCACCAACATATGGAATTTGCTGCTAGTAACCCAGATAGGGGTTATTTTGCATAGCAAATGCTTGAGAATTCTGTTGACCAAAACCTGGATATGATACTTTTTGAAATGAAGTTTGAGGCATTTGTGCTTATGGCTGCCAAGGGGTCTATCCACCAATGTTATAACCCAAATTAGTATAAGTTGGATTCGGTTGATATGTATAACCAGGTTGCGTTTGTGACATCCCATAAAATGGTACAAAAAATTGTGAACAAATGATTCATGATACAGGTTGTTGTAAATTAACCAAAGGATTTTGAGTCTATGGACCCAACATTTGATGATATTGAGTCGAAGAAACTACCTGATAAGGTTGATGTACAATATTTTGATTTTGTAATAGGGGTATAGATGTATTAACAAGTGGTAATTATGTGGGTGTAATAGGTTTAACTGGTTGATACAAGTGTACAACCGTTTATGGTTGGATAGGCAGAATGGGCTGCCATTGAAAAACATTCATGTCAACATTAGTTTGACCAAAGAGTGTCTGAATACTGTCATATTATGTGACCAAAGGTTCCCCCCCAGTATAAGGAGGATAATAATAAAAAAAATAATTTTCTCCACATGCTAGGAGTCCAGTTGATATGGTACTTAAAGGAATTGACCCAAAAGGACCGAATTGATATTTCCCTGATGATGTATATAATGAATCAATTCGTTCAGTACTAACGATAGTAATACTAGTTAAAACACCAGATTATGACATTAGCAAAGACCATGAGCGTGAAGATGCACTAGAGAAAATTCCAGATAATTATTTGTAACCTGCTGGGACCGAAGGGCAACCATGCAAATATGAATCTAGTGAGGTTCTAAACATCGACGGAGTAGCGAGTGTAGGAGCTGACATAATTGGAGCAACAGACCCAACCGAAGATGTTGGTTTAGACACGGTTGTTTGACAAAATGTATACCCTCCAAAATTAATGGGATATTGAATGGGAAAAGGATCATCAAAAGCAGATGGAAAAAATTGAGGAAAATACTGGTACAAGTAAAGGTCCTCCCCAAAATGGGTTGGAGTTAAAGGTGTATCGTCTTGTGGAATTTCTTCAATTGCAATTAAACCAGGAGGAAGAACTTCACCGTCGGGCCCAAAATATATTTCAGACAGTTGACTGTGTGATATAGGGGTTTCAATAGCTACTGAAGTTTGTGGGATGACCAAGGTAGGAAAAACATCCAGTTGTTCGACTTCAAGATTCATATGTTCTGGCAAAGAAGAGACAGGATCTGGATCAATTTGTGGTTGAACAACATCGGGTCTAGGAGGTATGGTCTCAGTGATTGAATGGATCGTGACCACGGGTAGTGTTTGTACTCAACTTAGTGTTCCTAAATTGAGTTCATTAATTGTCAACCAGGGTTAGTAAACTGTTGAAGTGTGGTGCACTATATGTGCCTAGGTATTTGTTTCTCACTACGTTGTGTTTAGTGTTTTATGATGTTTTTGGTTTTATGGTTTTATGTTTGAAAAGGGAAAGAACTAAGTGCTGGTGAAAAGAAGCTATTGGTTATATTAAAATAGAACGAAGCCTAAACTATGTATGGCAAACAACAAATGCAAAGCTTGATAATGACTTCATTGCAAGAAATAAACCACAACATGAGCTTGATCTTATCCAATTCATTCATTAAATATGTGTTGGAAGAGCTTGAGAAATGGACAAGTTAAGTGTAAATGAAGTTCTCCTAAATATTACAAAATGATTATTTGTAACACAGTAAGGTTTCTATTCTACATTAACCTATGATGCTGAAGTTACCCTATTCTGCAACTTGACTTATCACTACTAGGCCTTATTCAGAAGTTTAGAGATTTTCTAGAATAATGTTTGGGAAAAAGGCTATAGGTGAATTTGTAAAGATTTGTAGAGTGATCAAAGCCTTAAACTGATATTACTGACCCCTGTTCATGTGATGATGTATCAATATAAATTTAGAACAAAAGTAAGTTTGTAAATAATGAAGGACGAGAGACTAATTTTGACAACTAGTACTACTTGAAATACAATGGATAACCTAGGCTAGAAAGAGGTCTATCAATCTTAAAATACAGTGACTACAACTTAAACTAGAATGCCATTAATCTTTTCTTGAAACAAAATGAACTGAGACTGAACTAGAGTGCTTCTAATCTACTTGAAGTACAATGAAAAGAGTTAAACTAAAATTCCATTATCAAACTGGAAATGTAGTGACAGTGCTGAACTAAATGCAATCAACCTCCGGAGTGTTGTTACTAAATTAACATGCAGCTAGTCTATGGAATTCTACAGCCCATCGCGTTTCAATATGAATGATATTTTGGAAGAGTTTGTAGGAGTAAGACCAACTATGACACTTAGTGTAAACAAGCATAAATCATAAAATTCGAAAGGAAATGCAACTAAAATCTACAACACCACAGCTATGCCTTATTCATCGTGATGATATTTTGGAAGAGTTTATAAGAGTAAGTCTAGCTGTGATGATTAATGTAAATAAGCATGAAACATAAACTTCAGAAACCTGCTTAAGCTAGAAATGAAAAACGAGACTAAAATACTTATCTAAGCCATATGAACAAAGCTGCTCGGGTAGCAGGGGCCCTCTACCACCGGAGTAGCACGCAAAATCTAATTCAAGATTGACTCAGCCTTTTAATCAAATGGTACTTCTTTCATTAAAAGAGGAATTACTTCAAAACAGAGTGTTTTTGGACTTCTGAAATCTAGCAATCAAACACAAAATCTAACCTTGTCCCTCGGTTTCCCGAGCCATATTTGTAACAAATTTACATAACTGTCTTGAGATAACCTAGGGATAATTGTCTTTCCAAATAAAAACCAAACTAGGACTTTGATGGTGGTCACGTAATATAATTAAGGACATCTGGATTGTCCTTGTCCTATTAGGAGTCTCTCTCCTAGTTTGAGTTCCCACGTACATAACCGCCTACAGAATTCCGTTCAAACTTCGTGGAGAGCAACAAATGATGAGGGAATGATGTGGAATATGACCATATGTGTTTTCCTCTGAGATGACACCTGGAACCTGCGTAGACATGAAGACAGCTGCAGAATCGGCAACTAGCTACAGAATGTCTGCATTCTGTAGCTAGATCTAGTTCAAAAAGTACTACAATGACAAAATCATAAAAACATAGCAAGTTAGTCATGATATTCATTCTTAAAGAAATTTTAATGAATTCTATTGATCATTTGAGCCTGTAATTAATAATGGATAAAGGAAATGAAGTGGAATGTGGTGGAAGAAAGAACATCTTTGGATCTCAACAGGTAGCCGTGAAGACACTGTTTCGACAATAATAGACAAACTGAGATGTGTGGAAACAATTTGAGCTAACTCTAGTTTAAAAGATGATGTTTCGCCATAGGTACGAATTGTACTTGATTCGGCAGATCATGATCACCTTTGCCTACTAGAAGTAACTTCCAATGTTAAAGGTGGTTTTAAAGCTAATCTATGCAAATGACAGGGGATAGGATTTTGTTCTTCCACGATCACTGATTTTTTTAATCCAAAAAAACAAATAAACAAAAAGAGGGTAATGCTAGCCAAAAGGGTTTACCAAGAAACTGTGAACTGCAAAATACCTCTTGGCGAACCAAGAAGTACGGGCAAGTAATCTCCCCGAATGTTGTGTTTGGTGTATCACAATTTCAAGGTGGCTGAATCGGTTCACTATGGATGGATAGCACCTAAAATTTGTCCTCTCAAATATACGCAAAGGTATGTGGAGGCCCAAGTTCATATTAGCATTGTCTAATGCAAAACAACACAGTGAGAGCACCCCTTTATACTTATCGTACTGTAACACCGCCCGATATACCCGAAATTATGTGGACGAGCTACGATATACTTACGTACATGGAGTGAGGTATCACACTCGGAATGTATTGCAGACAAGTTAACGACAGCTGCTAAGTTTTACGATGTCGGAACACGTCTCTAGACTAGACCTTCTAAATGTTATCCTTATGGTTCCAATGTGTTGTTAAGTAAATTGAGATTAATGTTATGTTGATCTTGCTTAACAATTTTCCTTTCAAAGGTTCACCGTGATTATGTGTATGAAATTCCTAAAATGAAAGCTAAGAATGATAAAGAAACTTTCACTTTCAGCTTTTTCAATGAAGAACCTAGCTACTAAGGGAAGAGATCAAATAATTTGTGAGAAAACAAATCAATGAAAAAAAACAAATAAATGAATCACAAACTAAATGTAGATTTCCTAATGTTCCTTTTGCAAAACACACATTATTCTACATGCAAATGCAAGTTTTTCTTTTCATTTTCTTTAATGTTATGAATGCAGAAAAGAAAATAGGTGCACTAAATCAATAATTCAAATGATTTTTACTTTTGAGAAACGAAGAATACAAAATAATATTTCTCTTTTGAAGGAAAAACGAGTATTTCAACAACAATTTCTCCTATCAAGGAAATGAAGATTTTATGACAATTTCCTATTTAGAAAGCAAATGATTCTTAATGCGACCATAAAAAGTACTTTTAAATCAACTTGTCAATGATAAAGAAAAAAAAATTAAAACAACGTTGAAGAAATTTTCGGTGAAAGGAGAATTATATAGAGTCACTGATCAATTGAGCATCAAACTTTTCAGAACACAGCAACAAACAAAAATGAAGCAAATTGCAAAGGAAAATTCAAGGGAATTTGGGCACTTTCATGAGTCAACACAGTCTCCAAAGGGAGACAGTGCTCTGCAACATAGGCTAGGAAGGGAGACAGTGCTCTGCAAAGCATTATGTCCAGTCTAAGGGTGCATTTGGAGCAGTATAAAAAGAAAAATACTACTGTTTAACTCACTGTCTTTGCAAATTAAGCTCTGAAAAGGTTTAATATTTATGTGTAACAAATACTAGGTGGATAAACAAAGAAAATCAAAGGCTTAAACACCTAGAACTAAGAGAAATTATCCTCATTGGAGTCGCCAATTTGTTGGGCTAGAATTGTGAATTACGGATAAATCACGCTTCCCTAGACAGGTGCTAGTCTAAAACAACAGGTGAAAGACTACACAACTATTTTTCCTAACTCAGAATAGATACACAGAGAGGATTGGAGGCTTACTTGTTCATTCACTTCCAAATGGCTCCTTCTATCGCTTCCGCTGTAGCTTCAAATTCAAGTGGTTTGTGGGCTGAATGATTCCTGCAAGAAAGAACACTGAAACAATAGAAGATGCAATAATATAGATATCCATTCAAGCTAGTTAGCTAAATCAGTAAAGCATAAACCATACACATCAACTAAGATCTTGCAATATGGAAAATCAAAGGTAGTACAAATGCATATAGGGAAAAATAAGCAGTCCTCTTTATTGAGGATAGAAGGAGAGGTTACAACCTAGTGATTGATTTGAAGTGACCTTCCTGCAACGTTCTGAAACCTCATCAAAGTATAAATCTCTCCAGCAAGAGCTACAAAAATCTAGCTCTCAATTGAAAATTCTCCAACATTTATCTACTCAAATTCTTCCTCTTCAAGCACTTAGATCTGTGCTCAATTTATAGATGAACTGTAGGTTGTTTTGCAATAAATGACTTTCCAATAACAGGAAAGACATGTTTCCAGTCATGTAGATGTCAAATGGACACTTGGATCTGAAGCTTGACACATGTGAACTCTTCTAGAAGGCATTGGCTAAGTTGAGATTCCGGAACAATGGAAATTTCGCTCCCAATGTGACCAACGCACCTGTGAATGTCGAGAAGTGCTTTACAGAGCAGCCTGCATGGGGCTACCTATATATACAATGCACTTAGGCCCCTTAGATCCTATGTTGGTGAGCTCTCATATGTTATATAATAAGCTTCAAACCGTGGAAACCTTTGCTTGATGTCTCTTGTTTCTTGTCTTAGGGCATGTAGCAACTGAAATAATAGGGAATGATAGACCCTTGATCATTGGACCTAGATACGATGCCCAGTTAACCAGGTCATTGGGAATAGTGCCCAAATTGACCTATAAAAAACAGCGTTGCACAAGTATCTCACTGGGACAGAGAACCAATAATGCGCGGGGCCCAATGTTAATATTCCTCATTGGCGCGAGGGCATAACAGTCTACCAGCGCCAACCCAAAAACATGTTTTTTTGATGGTTTGCTCAAGGATTTTCAATAGAAGGAATGTTTCCCTCATGGCAAGGGATGTAATGATGGTTTTTTCAAGGCATGACACTTCTTATTAGTCACACAAATGGTCCTCCAATGTGCGGGATGGGGATTGCAGGGGTGGTGACAAAATGATGTGTAACATATGCTCCCTAAATCATGAGGTCCGAGAGAGAGGGAGGGGTGAAATGATTTACGAGAACATGTTTGAACCAAACACCACTGTCAGAAGACCTGCAATTACAAATACAACTTATATCTTTGATACATGGACATGTGGCATGGGCGCAGCCATCCATAATAGAGTACATAAAAACTGAGATCCGAGGTATGGACGCAACCATCCATCAGTAAGGATCAACAATTAGACTCAGGTATGGTCGCAACCATCCAATCAAAAGAGTCATACAATAAGTCATGATAAACCACAATATTCCGCAGCCTGGATTTTATCAGACAAAACACAAGGTCTTATGCTCCGTCTCGACCTGAACAGGTAAAAATTCAAGCATGCGAATATGTAAGATGAAGTCGAACATGCAAGAAAGTAACCTGATTACCATACCATGATGAAGGCTATTAACAAGCATGAGAGAAACCACCAATAATGACAATGGATCTCAAGGTACCATAGGTACAATCCACGGAATGTGAACAATGATCTAGTGTCAAACACCCGCAGATGTGGACTTGTCGTCGAATGCGAAGAACTTGCCATTGAGGCATGCAAACTCCAAGGTACCGGTAGGGAATCTCTAGGTCACCAACCTGAATAATAAGTTGAAGTCGGCAGGAATTGAACCAGTTGAATGAGGGCCATAATGTTTCCCACATCATTGACACGAGACAGAGGAACATAATGATAGTGGATTAGGACCAAACAGAGGATCAAAGGGAGGTTAAAAACTGCAAATTTATCTTAAACATATCAGTGACACGAATCTAGATTTGGTAGTATTTGACATCAAGGGATCTGAGTTCATGATGGCATGGAAAAGAGTAGCTGAGAGGCCAAAATAGATTACCCAAACCCATGGCAGAAAAAAAATTATGAAATGAGATGTCCCAAACCTGACATGAATGCAGATGAGTGTCATGTTCAAGAGCTACATACTGCCGACATGAATAAGAACTGGTTCCATTTTCCCCCACCATTTCTAGAGAATACCCCAATTATTTTTGAAAAACAAGCTTGAAGGGGATAACATATGCTTGTGGTGTAAGTTTGTCCTTCGGAAAAACCCATCTTAGTACATTTTATGAGCCCTAGGAAGGAATAACTCAGGTAACGTCATGGTGACAATGTCCAATGTCATCAGGGTTTAACGAGTCTGGCAAAGGAATAACTCAACATCTTTTCATGTTTAGAGAGTTTGAAAAGAAGCAGAAAAGAAAAATCTAGCAGGTCCCTTTTCGTAAGTAGTCCCTCAGATTCGAAAAGGTAGAAAATAATATCTAAGATAACCTCTTAGTCTTGATAGGCTAAGGTATTCCTTTTTCGTAAATAATCTATCCCAACCAAAAAAAGGGGTAAATGTATACTGGGTATATATCATTTCGCAGCCATTTAACGAGTTCAAAATGACAAGAGTCTCGGCAATATTTTTCAGGTTTAGAGAGTCAGAAAAGAGCTCAAATATGACTCTACCAGTGACTTTTTCGAGTTTTTACCCAGTCCAAAAAAATATAAAATATAAATCATTGCTTCATTGTCGTTATGTTAAAAACCTGTCGCTGCACAAGAGACGCACGTAAAACCCATTTCTCAGAATAACATAGTAAAATAATCAAAAAATATGTTTTAAAACCTAATTAGGGTTTTGAAAAGTTATAAAATGCCAAAAATGGTAAAAAATAATTACTTTTTGCTTTTACCTCTTGTGGAGCAATAGTTACCCTTTTTAAACTGTGATTTTGCAGCGGCGATAGCGGGAAATCTTGCAGAACAATCTCGAATTCGTCAGTTCCAGGTAAGTGCTAACATCCTTTCCTACATTTTGATTCCAATTTTATTACCTGCAACCCAATTTTATGTGTATATGGGGGAATTTGGAAAAATTTAGGGGGCAGCGGTTGGCGCGGGTATGAGGCATGGACTCACACCAACTGACCGAATTTCTAAACTAGGGCACACCCATTGGCACGACTGTTTCTAATATAATTGCGCCAATCACAACGTGAAATTTTATCTTTAAAATGTAAGCAAATAGGCCCATTTTAACCAAACAAAAGCTTTGAATTCAGATAATAACATTCATATGAATGTTTATGCAGGTGTAAAGCGAAAAAATGGTGATCGAATGGAAAGAACGAGAACATAGTGAAGAAGATGAACTTGCCATGGAAAAAAAAAGATGCATGGAAGCTTTTATATATTGTGGGCTCAAGAAATTATTCATGACACCATGTCTAGGAGCTCAACCAGAGCTATTGCAATACTTGATCAGTGTCTGGGACGTTGATCAGGAAAAGTTCATCATTCATGATTAGGAACTCGAGATCAAAGTTTCTGATGTTTATTTCATCACAGGGCTTTCGTGGAGGGGGGAATTACCAATCCTAACCAGCACCCGGCCTACAATGGAGAACATGAGTATGGTGATCGACAGAGTATCTCTAGGGGCAAGGAAAGGATTGGGAAGTGGAAAAGTGGATATCCATACTATTCCAGACTTGGCACTAAAAGTAGTGTTGCACACCATCATGCGAGTTGCAGGATCGCAAGCGCTACAAGAAGCGAAAAAGACACAATTACTTCTTGTTGTAGATTGTATGAAACCAACCCTCTACAACTGGGTAGAGGCAGTGACAATCAGCATGAAACGTCAACTCACAAAGTGCAAGGAAACCAAGCTAAAGCAGCTTGGTTACAGGTCCATTCTGGTATCGTTCATCCTGAAATGACTAACAATATTTCAGCATTAGGAGGTTATAGTCCCGACACCACTAGCACAGGATCCACAAATGGCATGTTGGGTAGCTTTGATGCCAAGGTCAGGGGGAAGTCAACAGATGTCCTGGAGACCATAGTTCTTTGAGTGGTTCCAGCAACAACTGATTTTCGTGGACAATTGGCCCTACTCTGGCACAAATTTCACAGGTGATGCAGATCTGCCACTCCCAGAAGGAGAGGATTGGGATGAAGTACTTGGTAAGACTCTTTTTTTATTTTCATGGGTATTATGATTTTTTGTTTATGTATGTTCTGACATTGAATCCATGTATGCAGATGTTGGCCTAGAGAGACCTGCAGGTATGTCCCCATTAGAGGGTGAATTCCTCGCGACTTTGATGTTGCTCCTCATGGTGAGGGAGGCAAAGAAGAGGAAATCATATGCAATTTGGAGGGAATCTCCCATGCGATCCCGGATTATGCACGATTCGATGATGTTCCTCGTGCATTCTAGAGACATACTACAAGGGTGTCAAACCGATTTCACCAATTACTAAGGTGGCTTGTACGAGTAGTGACATGCTATCATGAGCATCATGTCGAGTAGACACCTACGTTTTATTTACGCATAATTTTTAGAGACATGATGTCTCGGGATGTAATCGAAACACACATATTTTTGAACTTTATGATGAACACTGATGCAAAAATTCAATATATATATATGCATCTATTTCCTATTATGGATACTATCATGTGCTGATTATTTTACAGATTATGAAAATGTCTATCTAATACAATGTTAGCCACTGTATCAGTTAATGCATTCATTCACCTACGAATATGTTGATATGTAATGTAATAAAAAAGTCTTTCCATAAAACAAACACGTAAATACATCCTTAATATGAAAGGGTTTCTAACTGAATAATGTCTACTAATTTGAAGAATGATAAGCTGTGATTCTAGATTTATAACCAACGCATGAATGCCGAGGGTAATCACCTCGGTTAATAGTTCAATGACAACACTATACTCAACGACATTGTTTGTAGCTCATCCTAGAAAGATACCTTGAAGATCTATCAACTCACCAGCAGGATCATAAATCACCCAGGCTGCTGAAGACAGGTTCCGGGTACTGCGAGAAGCACCATCCGCGAAACTGACGTAATGGATGATAGACATCTGCACAATAAGCAATGACCCAATAAGCAGGAAAAATATCGCAAAGCACACCAAACCAAAAATGTACAAAAAATGAAAAGAACACCTATTTAATCAAAATATGCCCGAATGACTCATGCATAATATTTCTTAAGATACAACCCATTTCTGGGTTGATCCAAAGGATAACCTTCACAATCAATTAAATCATAGGCCCCATTCTACAGAACACGTTTAACAATGTAGGGCCCATGCCACATGGGTTGAAACTTTCCTGCCCCCAGCTTATCATGAGCTTGGTCATATAGGAGGATGAGGTCTCCTTCTATGAAGGAGCGAGGGGAAACCAACTAGTCAAAATGAGCTTTGACCCACTTCTTATGTGCTTCAATGACCAGAGCAGCAAAGCGGCGAGTTTCATCTAGCCTTTCTAAGTAGAGGAGACGCTCTTCTTCCGGTGAAGTGCTGGGAAGCAATTAAATAGCCAACTTGAGCGAAGGTATCTCACACTCAATCAGAAGGGTAGCTTCTAGACCGTAAATAAGCTAAAATGGAGTGAATCCGGTCGCATCCTTAACTGAGGTTCAGTATGCCCAAAGAGCTGAAAATAACATGAGATGCCAATTTGATTTGCACATCCCAATCGTATGTTGAAGCATGGTGAGAAGAACTTTATTCACAGCTTCAACCTGGCCATTGGCTTGAGGATAGTATGACGTTGAGCTGTCGTGATGCAGGCCCAACTTGGAAGTCAACTCTACCACCATATAATGCCGAAAATGGGAACTATGATCAGTAACGATGGTTTTAGTGACACCAAACTTAGAAATGATGTGATTGAATATGAACTGAGCTGTTTTTTTATCGTCAGCCGTAAGTGTAAACATTGCTTCAGCCCATTTGGTGAAGTAGTCAACGACTACGATGATATAGGCATGCCCCCCGGCAAAATGAGGGTTACACGTCATAAAATCAATGCCCTACTTCGCAAAGCAGCCAACGATAATGACAGGGTGGAGATAGGAAGGTGGCACGTGCACCTTGTGCTGATAGATCTAGCAGTCATGAAGTTTATGAGTAGTGACAATACAGTCCTTGAAGATAGTGGGCCAGAAATACATAGCATGAAGAATTTTTTGTGCAGTAGCATAACCAGAAATGTGACCGCCACAAGTGCCATTATGATAGTCATTCAAGGCTTTTTTAGCCTCCTTGAGAGTCAAACATTGGCGGAGAATGGAATCAACTCCGATGCGGTATAGTGTACCCCCCAAATATATGATAAGGTTGTGATTAATGATGGATGCATTAGCAAGCATTCTTCGTCAACTCAGATCTAAAGGTATAAGTCTGAAGATATACGATGATATCACCATACCGAGGATCAAGGGTGCTAATCAGAAAAAGTGTATTGTCTGGAAGGTATTCCTTGGAACCAGACGAAGTGGAGTCGGAAGGGAGAGAGCAGATAAGATCGGAAAAGACTAATGATTCCTTTAATTTGGTAGTGGTGAACTCCAATCAAACTCTTGAAGGATGAAAATACACTTCGAGTACTTGCCCCCCAACAATTGACGAGACAATATGTAGGTCATAGGGTTGCAGTCAGAAACCACAGTCACCATACGCAACAGGATGTAGTGACGAAAACATTGAACTGCTTGAACAACAGCCAATGCCAATTTCTCGACATGTGCATATCACATTTCAGTATCGAGAAGGTTACGAGATAGATATTAATTGACACGTTCGTCAGCAGCATCATCATCTTGTACCAAAACCATGGCAATCATGTTGAAAGTGGTAGCCAAATAGAGGGAATAATCGTGATGGTGATTCAGAGGACAGAATAAAGGAGCGTTGACAAGCAACATCTTCAATGCATCGAAATACTTCTAGGAAATATCATCCCAGAGGAATGGGATGCCCTACTTTAGTAATCGCGTGAATCCTTTAGCCACTTCGAGATAGTTAGGATAAAACGGCATAAGAATTTAGCCTTCCCCTGCAGACTCTGTAGCTCATGTAATGAGGATGGAGAGGGGAGATTAATGATAGCCTCAAATTTGGGCGGATCAAGGAAAATTCTATCTTTGGAAATGATAAACCCTAAGAGTCTACCAGAATCGATGCAGAAGACACACTTATGCAGATTCAACCGGATGTTATAGCATCAAAATCGAAGAAAAATATGATGAAGATGGTCAAGATGATCTCTACACTTAGCTAAATGAGCTAGAAGGTCATCCAGATAAGGCTAAATGATATGTTTAATATCTTGGAAGGCATATGATGTCGCTCGCTTAAATGTAACCCCAACATTTTTCAAACAAAAAGGGATATTTTTGTACGCGAAAGTATCCTAGGGATAGATAGAGGCAATATTATGTTGATCGATCGGGAGAATTTTAATCTAGTTGTAACCAGAAAATTCATCCATAGGGGAAAAAATCTCACTCCCCTTGCAGTCATCAATGATTTGATCAATAAAGGGAGTAGGATAGTTATCCTTAGGGCAGGCCCTGTTAATGTCACAATAATCAACACAGACCCGAATGGTGCCCTATTTCTTATATATAGGGACAATATTGGACACCCATTATTTCAAGGGAATCAGATAGATAAAACCAGCTTTGAGAAGTTTTTCAACTTCACCCTTAATAGCAGCAACCTTTCTAGGTTGCGTAGGACGAAGTCGCTAACGAACAGGCTTCACACCAGGATATGTCGGAATCTCATGCACCACTATACTGGGGTCGATGCTGGGCATCTCTTCATAAGAGTATACAAAGACATCATGGAGCTCACGGAAAAGGCTAGTGTAAACTTGGACTTCATCAGAAGAATAGGTTACCCCAATATGGATGTTCTCAACAATTCCCGGTTTCACGGAAATGTCGATAGGCATCGTTTATGTGATATTGCTCAAGTTACCCTCCGTAAAAACTTCGTCTGTCAGAATAGGCATTTGAAGTGGAGGAGAAGGAACCTGAGAAGCGAACCTCTCAAGACACATAGACATGGCCCCGAGGCTAAGAATAAACAAGGTATGAGGATGAAGAATGAACAAGGTACGAGGATGAATATCGTCCCATGGAGGATCCTCAAGAGACATAGTTTCCACGATGGCTTCATCGGAGGGAAATATATCTTTCAAGGGATCGGGAAAATCTGAATCACCGAGCCAAGGTATTGAGAATAAGTGTCGAGAGAAATTCCCAAAGGAGCATGATCAGGAGGCGGAGGCTTCGAAGCCAAAATAAGTTCACAATAGTCAATCTCGATCATACTTAACAACATCGAATTTCCAAAAGAATTGATCTTCTCAGGCGAAGGGATGATCCACGAGTCGTGAGACCGAGAGATCATGTTAATCTTAATAATGTTGGCTGGAGGAAGAGGAAAAATACCCATCAAGGTAGGATCTTTGAAAATAATTCAAGGTGTAGGAATTTGATCCATGTATGGAACGTTGTTCTCGGAAGAAGAAGTGAAGAACAACAACTGATCAACAGTAACGATCTTTCCTTCGTGCGGAAATTTCAAAACATGAAAGAGAGTGGATAGAACACATAGCATGGTGTGAGTCCAACTACGACCGAGGAGAAGATTTTAATTGAGCTTGGCATCAACTACTTCAGCCTCGATATTGACCATCTTCCCTTCTAGAGTAATCGGTAAACTAGCGAGAACAACAAGAGGTTTAGACTCCCTTCCATAAAACGCTTATAGAGCATTTGGAGATGAATTCAAATCTGGAGAACCAATGGCTTTCCAGTAAGAAGATGACATGACACACATAGACGGACCCTCGTCCACAACCACTCGATGGATATTTATTCCATTAATGCCAACTTGTATGATGAGCACAAGCTGGTGTGGGAGATGTGGGACAAAATTCTCCAAGTCGAAAGTGATAAGGCTTGAATCAGCAGGATCAACCCTACTGATCATAGATATGAAAGCCTTTAGTTGAGACAGACCACTCTGAAGTACTTCTAATGCAGACATTGCAGATGGTGCCTAAGCCAAATCCTTAACAATACTGTAATGTTGAGTAGCACGGGCATTGGGATTGTAAGAAGACTTACAGAGTACACCTCTGGAATGTGGCCGTGCAACGGGCTCAGTACTGGGCCTTTCAATCTGAAGAGGGCCATAAACAGGCGGAGGAGGAGGACCATTAGGAATATCCTTCCCTGCTGCTTGATGCGGTTTGGTATAATCTTTCGACCGAGTAGCGAAAGAAATGCATGCAAAATGATTCATCATGAAAACCTAAGAGCCAAATGGAGTAGAGGACTGAGGTTTCTCTAACATCTGGGTCTGTTGTGATAGAAAAGGTTATTCGAGAATGACTAGAATTCCTTGGGTGCCTTTAAGCAATCTACTCACTTTGGCTCGTCGAGGACAGTCCTTGGTGTAGTGCTCTTCGTCACAAATCAAACCAGGGTACTTCAGTTTACGCTATGAACCATCATCAGCATGAGATTTTTGAGAATCCTATTTCTGGGTATTAGCTTTGGCCTTACCTTTACCCTTATTTTTTCCCTTGGAAGTTTTATCCGCTGGATTGTCCTGAACGATATTGACTACCACGATTTTACCAGAATTTGGGGTAGACTGAGAAGCAGTATCATTGGAAGGATTACAATTTTTCTTCCCAGGGTTTGAAGGAGAAGACTTCCGAGAAGTTTGAGATACAAAACCAATGATAACATCGACGGATGGTGTCGCCAGTGCTTTAGAAGTTCCAGGTTGAGGAGCACTAGACAAGATATCATACAATGTGCCAGACTGGGAGTACACAAGATCAAGGTAATGGGCACGAGAAATGGCCTATTATTCAGTTGCACATGCCCCTATAGCTATGTCTTTAGAAATTTGATTAACAAAAGAGGTAGTGAACCAAACAGTTATAAGATGATCAGGAATATCAAACTTGATCAAGCGATGATGGGGCCTCCATTCATGAATATGATCCGAGATATGAGTATCTTGATCTTGCTTCAAGGATGTGAGGAGGTGCATCCTAGTCTGATACCGAATCAGTAACTGAAAATGCATGAGAAATGCCATGGCTAAAGAGTTGAAATATTGAAAGATACCACGAGATAATTCAGTGTACCACTTTGTAGCAGCACCAGTAAGAGTTCATTGGAAAATTAGGAGTCAGATAGAATCGTCAACCCAGGAGTTAAATAAACACCAAAGATGTTATGTCATAATGTGTGCTTGGGGGTCTTCTCTGGACTTTCCCTCAAATTTAGGACAATCACTAGGAATTTTGGTTGGAACTGGAGGCCAATACAAACTATGAAGAATTGGCTCATTTGTCAACTTTGACACATCAGGCAATTCCAACATAGCGAGAAAAAACAATTGAGGATTAAAGGGAATTGGAGGTTGTTGATAAGGACTAGTGTTAACATTCCACCCATGATGAGAGAAATTCAGCCCCCATATGTTTCGTCCCAAAGGATTCTGTCCATAGGGGTTATAAGCTTGATAGTTCTGCCCATACTGGGTTTGAGGATTGAGATATTGATTCTGAGCATACCATTGAGGTCCTTGCTGAGCAACATATGGTTTCTGCTGTAGAATGTAAGAATTTCCTTGAGGTGGGTTATACACCATTTGCAATTTATTTTGAGGGTAATAAGTGAAACCTTGGGGTGCACTATGTACAGCCTAAAATTGACCTTGAGGAAGGTAAGTAGCACATTGAGGTTGAGTAGGTGGTACCTAATCAGCAAGTTAAATGGGATGCTGAGTTGTTTGAACAGGTTGAACCAGCTGTTGAGCAGGTTGAACAGGTTGAACCAGCTGTTGAGCAGGTTGAGCAGGTTGAATCGGTTGTTGAGGCTGGGTAGGCTATACCTGCAGAGCAGGTTGGTCTAGATACTGCGGGCCACTGGGTTTCCCTTGCAGAAGAGGTTGGCCCAATGGTTGCGATGGACCATGTTGTCCCTAGAAACCAGGTTGACCTAGAGCAGGACCATAGGGTTTTCCTTGTTGTACAAAATCTTGGCCTTGCAGAACTTAAAGTTATTGTTGTTGCATAAAAGGTTTCCCTTGTGGTGGATACATTTTCCCCCTAGGAACATAAGACACTCCTAGTTGAAACTGAGTTTGACTGGAAGGACCATAGGGTTGTCCTTGTTGGATCGAAGGTTGACCCTGTAAGGGTTGGCCTTGCGGATCATAAGGTTGTCCGTGAGGACCATGTAATATTACCAAATGGGGAAAGTAGTAATATAGTGCATAAAATGAAAGCAACAAAAAATATTTAACACATGAAACCATGAGACCAATATGGAGCCATATTATTGATCATACATGTAGAAAATAAGTAAAAAACAAAGAGGCACAAACCATAGAATGTGATCACACAAGCCTCCAATACATAGACACTCTCAAACGTGAGATGTTGCTGCTATACAAAATGTCGGAGAGCTGCTACAGTGAAATCATATTATGCATAACTACAGATGGAGATGATACAATGACGTAAAAATACTAATATAGGCCACAATATATTCTAAACATACAGATCTGGGCACTAAATCAACTTTCCAAGACAACCCAAGGGGGTTTTTGGAAAATGCACACAATGTGCCAATGTATGCTACAACCCTAGGGCTGAAGGTATGCTGCAACAACAGAAATGAGAAGATATGGCTGAAGATGATGTATAAATATATATATCTTCTCCAATAGGTCCCTCAGATGAAAGAATGGCTCCACTGAAGAAATCACCTCCCAAAACAACCACTGCAACCAACCCTGCAACTCCTCCCTTAAATAATGCATATTTGGACTGAAACTGCACTGTACGGGATAAATCCTCCTTAGCCTGATGCTAAATGTGCCAATAAATCTTAAGAGGATTCTTTACAGGCCTCCCAATGTATGGAAACCTTCCTCCACTGCAAAATTAGCTCTGAAGACACCCAATATAACTCTCCACTGCTGCACCCAGCAACACAACACAATATTCTGCAAAAACTGTGCAGATGAAGAAACTCGTAGCTTGGCCTTGAGCCTGAGTGTGGAATTGTAGTGAAATTCTCCTCCTAGAGGCCTCTCAAGGAAAGAGATGGGGTTCCCGCTCGGGAACACCCTGTGCTAAACAACACTGTAAACTTAACTAAACAACTGAAGAATGCCAAAATTCTAAACAGACCATACACAACATAATAAGCCAAAACATAACCAATATGGATGCCATCCTCTTCCTTATATAAGTTATGAGCTTCCTTACCCTTGGCCCCACTCAATTAGGTCACTACCTCCATGCAATCAATCTCCCTCCAAAACTGTGTTATTCCTCATTAAATGGCCACTCGTCCATAACAACACTGTTGATTTGGTCAAAATTGACCTATTCAACATGATCCCACCCCTGTTCACACTCAAAGGTGCTTTATTTCGCTACTTAGAAGGTCTCCTTTCAGACTTGAAGTGTTTTTATTGCTGCTAAGGATATTTATGGGCCTCCCTACCCATTTATTCACCTACCTAGTGATAAAATAGTCTATTATATTCCATTTAGCTAAAAGATAAATTTTAGGAATATTACAGTCCTCCCTTCCAAAATGTTGCTTGTCCTCAAGCAATTGTAAGGGTTGAGAAAAATTACCCCTCCTCCTCTTATGGCCTCCTCATCAAATAGTCTCCACCATTGCTTTAGATATTCTACAACAATTCTATCTCCCAATGGTTCCTCCCAAATGTGTAAGTTGGCCTTTGGTGGATAAAACGAATGGCTCTCATCATGAGATAATGGAAGGTCTATACGGAAACCTTCTTTCTGTCCAATAGCCTCTTCAAGGTAGGAATAATGAAAAGCATAGGGGATCTCATTCTCAATGAGAGACTCCCATCTCCATACTATCATCCAAATAAAGTGAGCCATCCTTGGTAGTTCATAGAAAAAATCACCAATACCATACTTATGCAATGTGTAGGGGCTGCATCGCTGAAAGTGAGAGGTAATTTTGTTCAAATTACGCTACCTCTCTCTCCATTTATGATAAATTTTGAGTTGATAATATTGGGCTGCAATAATATAGTCCTCATGAAGCCAAAAGACACTTGGAATCTCATGATTCCACTCAATGGTTCTAGGAAATCTTCTTGCCCAATTCTTCATGCATATAGTGAATAGAGTGTCAGTACCATATGGGCTCCAAAATAAACCCAGACTAAGTGTCATATGACATTTTCGATGGTGAAAATAGTCCCTCCTTTGAGACCAGCGTTGTTCTTCCTCTTGCTGCCTCTAAACATGACATGATAAGTGGCCATCCAACCACTTTCTTGTTGCCATAAGCTTCTCAAAAGATCAAAAATAGTAAAGGACATTAGGTCTCGGATGAATATGATTCAAGAAAAACATATCTTGCCCAAGGTCCTCCATAAAGTGGTCATCCCCATCACTGAATGTAGTCCCAAAAGTACCATGAAATCCACAAAGAAGTTTTCTCTCTTGCGGAGCAATGTGCTACATATGCATGGTAAAGGAGTGCAGATACATTGTTGGATGAAAATAAGCATCAAAACACAATATTTACCATATATTATAGATAAGTTGGTGAAGAGGTCCTTAGATGAGCCTTCCAATCTCTCCATCAAAAGGGGAAGTGATTGAAACAACCTTGCAAGGTGGTTGCTTTCCTCCTCATACATCAAACAAGCTACATATCTTATGATATGTTGGTGCACATCTTCTTTGAGATCCTCCCAATAGAATCCCTCCATGATGGTGTGATCATTGAAGTCTATATGTCCTGAAGAGTGTGCCTCATATGCTGCATGTAGAATTTCCTCCCTGAGCTTGGAGTCTCTAGTCAAGTAGATATGATCATGGAAATAAATGACCCCATCAACCACTCTATACCTCCCATCTATCAATTTATCATCAAGAACCTTACATGTGAAGAGGTTCTTGGAATATTCCACCAATAGCTAAGATTCCCAATATGGATCTAGGCTTCCCAACAATGACAGCATTGTAGAAATCTAAAATGAAGTTCCCGTCACCTCATAACTTTCCTCTTTGACATGCTCAATGCCAAAGCCATATGTTGGAGGATTGTTATCCCACCTTTGATGCCTTCCTTCCAGCTGATCTTGCCTAAGACAATATTGAAGTTCATGGAGGTCAACCTCCTCTTTGAAGGCATTTTCCATCCAAAACTTCCATAGTTTTGCCAATGCATGCAAGAATTTTAACAACCTCTTGTCATATTAAAAAATCTCCCTCATGTGTGGAAGTATCATTTTCTGCTCCAAGGATATGGAGTGGCCATTTGACACCCTGCTCATGTCACCATAGATTTCTGAATCATCTCTTAGTGCAAATAGTTGAGTGGGAGATGGTAATGTCCAAATCATAAAATTGCTCACCTCTCCTGTGAACCCATCAAATGTTCTCTGCGTTGTGCTAGCTTCTCCCAAGGCTCCTTCCCTAGCGAAATATATCAATGTTGCACCATGTTGAGAGAACTCTTTATTCATATTCCAATTAGGGGGTCTCCCTGTTGGGATGCCTCCATGCAAAGAGACATCAAAATCTAAAGTAGAATATATAAGTGTGTGGACTAATTTTTCCCTCCCTTCAGTGCATAAATAAGTCTCCTTCTTCTGTATATAAACCCCTTGAAATAAACAAGGGTGCATGCTCCCCATCCTTTGATGCTAATCCACTTTTTCTTCTCCTCCTCTGATCAAGGTGTTAATGCCCATCACTATTGTCACATGATGCTCCTTGGGAACCTTTTGCAAGGATGCAAAAGCTCCTCCACTTGAAGCAATAGCTTCATGCCCATCTCCATGTGGTGATTGTTTTCCTCCCAAAGTGACAACACTGTTACCTCCTCTTTGCTCTTCCTCCTCCTCAATATTTGAGAATACCTCATCAACAATGAGAGACCCTAGATCTTGGTTTTCCCTTGAAGGAGGAATCTCCATGTCTTCCTTTTGAGAAGAAGGCTCTTCTTGCAATAGGGATCTTTCCCTTGGCAAGGTTTCATAATTTTTTTTTGTCTCCCTCAATAGAAATCTGAGGAATTGGTGCATTGGATCTTTCTAACTCATGCAAAGGTCTTCAATGATTATGTTTTGCTAGCCCAATCAAAGATGTTTTAGATTGTTTTACATCAAATTTCTTCACTAATATCTTATTGAACCTTGCATAAGTAGATATATTTTCATGATTAAATGAAGAATATTCATAAAACCACCAAGTAATAGCCTTACCTTTAAGATGCAATGCTGCTATTCTAAGGACTTCCTTTTCTGAAACTTGATGTAGCTACAAATCTGGGTCTAGCTACTCTATCCAATCCTTGGCTGTGCATGTGGATGACCCATAAAAATTTGGCAGAAATAATATACCTCTTCTGCTTCTATTGTCATTTCTAGGTCTTCTTTTCTCCTTGAGTTGGAAAAACCCTTGGAAACTCAAGTGCTCCTTGAATCTCCAAGATTGAGATTCATACTCCTGAAGATAGTCACTCAAAGTATCATCCTTTGGTGCATCTTTTTCCTCCATCTCTCTTGCAATAAATGTGGGCCTAATACTACAGTTTGGATCAGAATGTGTGGCTAAATTCTCACACGCATCATGTAAATATCTAGGGTTTTCTTCATATTCAAACCCACTTGGAGATTCTCTACACATCTCCTTTCTCATCTTCTTGATATCTTCATGAATGCTTTGCATAGTTTGGAAAAGAAGCTTTGAGAGCCCCTCTTCCTCCCTTCCTCCAAATAATGGAGTCTTAACTTTGTTTCTTCTGGTCATCTCCTCTTCTTGTGAGAATCCTCTCCTTATGGTGACATATTGGTTGAATGCATAGGTTGAGCTAAGATTATGCTCTGATACCACTGTAATATTCCCAAATGGGGAAAGCAACAATATAGTTCATAAAATGAAAGCAGAAAAAAATATTAAACACATGAAACCATGAGACCAATATGGAGCCATATTATTGATCATATATGCAGCAAATAAGTACAAAAAATGAGGCACAAACCATATAATGTGATCACACAAGCCTCCAATACATAGAGACACTCAAATGTGAGATGTTGCTGCTATAAAAAATGCCGAAGAGCTACTACAACGCAATCATATTATGCATAATTATAGATGGGGATCATAAAATGATGTAAAAATACTGATATAGGCCCCATTATATTCTAGAAATACAGATATGGGCACTATATCAGCTTTCCAAGACAACCCAAGGGGGTTTCCGGAAAATGCACACAATGTGCCAATGTAAGCTACAGCCCTAGGGCTGAAGGTATGCTGCAACAATAGAAATAAGAATATATGGTTGAAGCTGATGTATAAATCTACATATCTTCTCCAATAGATCCTTCGAATGAAATAATGGCTTCTTCACTGAAGAAATCACCTCCCAAAACAACCACTGCAACCCACCCTGCAACTCCTCCGTAAAATAACGCAGATCTGGACTGAAACTGCATTGTAGGGGGTAAATCCTCCTTAGCTTGATGCTAAATGTGTTAGGGAATATTTACAGGCCTCCTAATGGATGGAAACCTTCCTCCACTGCAAAACTAGCTCTGAAGACACCCAATATAATTCTCCACTGCTGCATCTTGCAACACAACACAATATTCTGCAGAAACTGCGCTGATGAAGAAATCTATAGCTTTGCCTTGAGCCTGAGTGTGGAAATGTAGTCAAATGCTCCTCCCTGAGGCCTCTCAAGGAAAGAGATATGATTCCTGCTCGAGAACACCCTGTTCTAAATAACATTGTAAACTCAACTAAACAGTTGTAGAATGCCAAAAGTCTAAACAGACCATATACAAAATACTAAGCCAAAACATAATCAATATGGCTACCATACTCTTCCTTATATAAGTTATGAGCTTCCTTAACCTTGGCCCCACTCAATTAGGTCACTACCTCCTTGCAATCAATCTCCCTCCAAAACTGTGTTATTCCTCATTAAATGGCCACTCCTCCATAACAACGTTGTTGATTTGGTCAAAGTTGACCTATTCAACATGATCCCACCCCTATTCACACTCAAAGGTGATTTATTTAGCTTCTTAGAAGGTCTCCATTCACACTTGAAGTGTTTTTATTGCTGCTAAGGATATTTATGGGCCTCCCTACCCATTTATTCACCTACCCAGTGATAAAATAGTCTATAATATTCCATTTAGCTAAAAGCTAAATTTTAGGATTATTATAGACCAAATTTTTGTCCCTGCTGGACCAAAGGTTGTCCCTGTAAGGGTTTTCCTTGTAGGCCTGAGGGTTGCACCTGTATCAATGGCCCTTGATGATGAATGGTTCAATAAGGATCAGCCGAAGGTAGATAGACAACTTGATGTGGATCGATGAGAGGCATATATACGTGATTACCGTAGACATCATAGTGATGGGGAGGATTGATAGGAGCTTGGAGCTACTGAGAAGCCTGAGAGTTTCGTTGATGAAAAACCAATAGATACTCATCAAAATTAAGGTCGTCAGGGATAGAGGTAGAAGCCGTAGCCGTACTAGAAGAAGATGTGGTTTCCACAACGCTAGCTTCTGATCTACTCATGGTGGGTCTAATAGGCCACGTAGGATTAATAAAAATAGACCTGCCAGTGTGAAAAGATCCTAATGACTAAGTCGTAACAACCAGTACAAATGAAGCCACACAAATGGTAGGTTTTACCGGGACAGATGTAATAATGAATGATGAGCTAGGTGTCGAGGGAGACATTCCTGATGAAGGACCGACCGAACTCCATGGAGGATTCGATGTACTAGAATTTGCTATGGGCACAACACCAGAAATAATCTGAATCAAAGTAAGATAACTGGGTGGAAGTGACACCGATTGAGGAGACGGTTGACTAAAAACATGTGGGAGATCTTCTGGGAGAATATGATATTCCCCTGTAGAAACAGGCAGTTCTTCACTACCGACATGACATGAAGAATCCATGTCTGATGAATCCGTAAGATCGTCGAAAAGACGACGAGGACTAGGAGGTACAACAATGGCTAAAAATGGTGATCCCGAGGTAATACGAGGGAATTATTCCTTGCTCCCAAAACTAGACCAAGAACCCTAAGGTGGCCAATTGAACTTAACAGACTCTTCAGGAGGAGACCAAGTAGAAAAAGGTTGAACATTCAGGAGAATAGGTTGCGCAAGATCGGTAGACCTAGTGCACTGAGGGGTTTCAAAAGAACCTTCAGGAAAAGAACTACCACTAGGAGGCAATGAAGAAGATGACAAAACTGGTGGTTCCGCCACTATGACAATATTTCAAAATAGGAAGAAAAATGAGATAGCCAATCAAGGCTTCAAGATCAAACTCTAAGGAAATACGAAAACAATCCAAGTAGAAAAATTTTAATGGGCATGTGACCGTGGGTAATTAATTTTATGACATCAGAACAAAACTTTGTTCTTTCATGTTATAAGAGTTGGGAAACAGACAAAATATGACTCTAGTGACTTTCAGAATTAAATGAGCATAAGAGGACAAGTGCTCGATGATCTCTTCACTTTTTAAGGAGTCACAAAAAGATCAAAATGGCTACTCATGTAATCTAAGCAAGAGGGTGTACCAAGTTTCCGTGAACTACCATATACACCTTGATGATCAAATGAAAGATAAATGACCAAGGACTTGACGTACATGTAGGTAGTCTCCCCAAATGTTGTGTTTGGTGTATCACGGTTACAGGGTGGAAAAATTGGATTCCTATGGATAAAGGATTTGAATCTATTAGGGTCTCCCTTTATATACGCGATGGTATGAGGAGAACAGGTCCGTACTAATGTTGTCTAAAGCCAGGTGGTGAATGACAATTACTAGGTTTAACGACGTCGGAACACAGCACTAGCCTAGACCTCTAAAACTATTTGCGTTAGGTTCCAATGCTTCCTTAGATTTATTGAATATATTTTAAAGCTAATCTTGAATTAATGTTTCAGTTTCAAGGCCCTACTAAATGGGATCTCAAATTCCTGAATGCATGCTATATACGAAAAACACCATTTTCTATTCAATAAATGCTAATGAAGAGAAGGATAGAGATCTTTCAAAAAGTAGCAAACAATGAATCATAAGAAGAAATCCACTAATGCATCTAATACAACCAAACGATAAACGAAAAACTCTTTCCTAGTTCACCAAGAGCTAGTTATGCAAAAAAACTTTTCATTTTTGATGAAAACAAAAGAATGATTTTTTTTTTGTTTTTTGAATGAATGAAGCACACAATGCACTATTACATTAAAAATCAAATCGAACACTAGTTTGGAGCACTATGATGTAGATATTGTAAAATTAATAATTCAAAAGCGATACAGACATTGAAATGCACTCAAACCAATGATGCACTCTTTCAAGCAAAAGAAAGGCTTTCAAAATGATCCAAACGAGCAATGTGATCTATGATCGAAGTGGCGAGATGGAGAGTCAAATGGAAATTGAAGTAATCATTCAACAAACCAAAACACAAAGGATAAATAAATACCAGCACAATCGATCAGGGAATCAAAATAAAAAAAATCAAAAGACTCGAACTTCAATTAGAAGGCTCAGTGAGAAAAATACACCTAGAAACCCTAGGGCTATGAATCACACCGATGAGACAATGGAAAAACAACTAAGAAGAACAAGATTATAGTAGTCAGAACAATCCCAAAAGACTTATTTCAAATCAAAGAAACAACCCAAAGCCAAGAACAACTGACCAAAAACTCAGAAAGAAGGTCAAAGCAAATCCTATAGGACTCGGCGTGACTCTCAGGTAGTAATCCACGCCAAACAGGAGTTGGCTCTACTACAACAAAAGAAGCAAGCGCCAATTGGCGTGACTATTCAAAGCAAACTCACACCAAGCCGGAAAACTATGGGAAAAGGGAAAAACTAGTGAGAAGAGGTAAATCTCGACACTCTGGAGCTAAACAAGAGGATTCCAAACAATAAAGAAAGCAAAAAAAAATATACAAGCAATCAAACGACCAAAGTCGACTTGAAAAGGAAAATTCCCAATAAACAACAAGATGACAAACTCACACTGATCCTTAGTGGAGTCACCAACTTGTTGAGTATGTAAATCCTCTCTGCGGACATAGATGATCCCTCTGTCCCTAGAGTGGGTCCAGCAACAAGGGAACAAGCTAATGTGTAGGTTCCTAGTTAACGAATGAAATATGTTGGGATAGATTGTCCTACCTAGAGTCCAATGCAATTTTCGCAGCTGTAGCAGTGGCGACCTCATGATCTCTGCCTCGATAGGTCGTGGTACTTCGGCAATGGTACTTGGATTCCTGTACAAGATCAAAGGGCATGTGCAACGTACAAGATAATAATTTCATTCATAACTAGCTAATCAGTCAAGGAATATTAAAAATATTGCGTCAAATAAACCATATTAACACAAGATGGGAACCAGACAATAGTCATGTATATATAAATAGAAGAAAGAGATTACAACCGGAGACTTGACGTCACAACCTCCTTCAGCGTGTTCAGTCGAAGCGCGTCTCGAAGGATCATTGGGAATTGGGACGAGGTGGGGACACAAGCCTAATCTCTCTCTCGACAAAGGCCTCTTTCTGCTCTATTTCACCAGCAAGACGTTCAAAAAATTTCTTCAGCTATTCAGCTATAATTGTTCAGCTAGCGTATCAATGGGAGATAGATTTATTTATAGAGGGAGAGGAAGAGGTTGGGATCCCTACAATGGTGGAAGGGAGGCCTTATCCTTTTAGAGGTTTCCCCAAAAGGTGGAAACAAGAGGCCAAAGGAGGATGGTCGTGGTTATTCAGTCGAACCACTTAGGCTGAATCTCCCACGAAGTTGTTAGCATAGAAACTTTGCCTCTATTTTTAAAAAAACATTCCAAAAACAACTTGAAGTGAGTATCTCACTAGGACAGAGTGCCAATGGGCACGGGACCCAGTGTTAATCTTCCTCATTAACGCGAGGACATAACAGTCTACCAACGCCAACCCAAAAACATGTGTTTCTGATGGTCTGCTCAAGGAATTGTCAATAGAAGGGACGTTATCCTCATGGCAAGGGATGTAATGATGGTTTTTTAAAGGAATAACACTTTTATTAGTCATACAAATGGTCCTCCAATGTGCGGGATGGGGATTGCAAGGATGGTGACAAAAGGTTGTGTAACACCATTACTAATTTTTGATATTTCGTATATGCAGGAGTAAGAATATTTGAATGGCTTAATTGGAATTATGACTATACTTAGTTCTATTTATCTCATTTTTTATATTATATTAGGAGTAGAAGAGATATAGTTAGATTAGTTTTCTTTTCTTTTTTCTTCTAATAATGCAGGTAGAAGAATAAGTGTAATAATGTTTGAATCAAACCTTATTACTGTAGTTCTTTTCCACTCTTTCCACATATTATTGCTTGATTTTCCCTAACAAGATCACCCCAACCCTTTTTCTTTTTCATGCTTTTGTTTTTCTAGGATCCCTTTAGCGGGATGATCTGTAGATGCCTTACCTAAATGAAACCACATTAAACTCTAATTGGCCCCTTTGTCGCATCAATTCACAAATCATCCCTATTGTATTACCTCATAAGATTTATATTGAACCACTTTACGCAAGCGTTAGTAAAGGAGAAGTGGGAAAACTAATCACAAATGGGTCCCTCATTATCCCATTGTCATTAGTCCGAAGAAATCACTAGCGGGTGAACCCATTTAATCCACTTGGCCAGTTGGTCACTCCGCATTGATATATCTTGGCATTCATTCCACATAAGTTTTCATTTTTCTCATCCCTTTCATCTCCAAAAAAGGGAAAAACTAGTGTTTAAAATCACTTATCCAGGATATTTCATCATCATGCATGTTAGACTCCTGTATTCATAGTATCACTAGTGACTATGGATTTTCTACAATCTGCTGAAAATAACATTTCTTGACTATCATCTATTTTCAGAAATCTCACTGCCTTCATTAATTTCATTTAACCTATTCACTGTCTCTCATTTTATCCATTTAGATCACTCTCTTACTCTGAAATTCCATGTTTTGATCCTAAACCCCTCATTTCTACCTTTTCCCATTACCTAAAAACCCATTTAACCCCTCCTTTCTCACTCTTTCCACTCTTTCCCTCCAAAACAATGTAAAAATCATTTTTACATTGTTTTATGATAAATTAAAATAATTCGAGACCCACCCTTTTTTATAAAACTCTGTTTGGTTTAAAAATCGCCCCTTATATGCTTTAAACCACCCCACTCTAAATTTTTCAACCCCTCCATCCCCATATAACCTAGGCCCCTATATGATTAATGCACCTTCACTTTAAATACCCCCGGGACCCCTAGTGTATATACCCTGATGTGTTATTTTAGCACCCCCACAATATAAATACCCCACTATAATAAACCCTCTACCATAGACACTCACGGGCCCCACTGTCCAAACCTACCCGCCATTCAATCAAACACCAACCACCATCGGATTGCCTCCGCCAGATCCAACGGTCCACGATTTTTGTCGCACATCCAACCATGTGGGGGTTAAAACCTTTGAACCCTACGATATCGATGATATTACTGCCTGTCCTCCCTGCCACACGTCACGCACCCTAAGGTATCGCATCCCCATGATCCATACTATCTCACCACTCTCATTCCATGAGAAAACCACTTACCACCCTCCCGCCATAAACCCAAAACCACTATCCCCCGTTCAAACGTGTCAAACCCGCAAGTCCCCATCTTCTGGACTCTATCCATAGCAGGATTTAAATTAACAATTTTTTTTAATGTGTAGATGATTATACTTGGCGGAGAATGCATAATTTTCATTTATAAGTCCAAGAATTATTAAATTAAGGTTCCCTGGGTGACGATCCAGTAGCCTTAATTATCAAGGGACCAGGAGCGCAAGGTTGAAGCAGAATCATCAATAGATCATGACCATTGATGATTATTCAAACACTCCAAAGGCAGCAAGAGTTCTCCACAGTGTAGGATAAAGAAGACAAAGATGTTTTCATAGTGGTTGCATAGAGATGCAGGAAAATAAAAAACAAAGTCACCAAACAGTCAAACATTAAAGGTTTAAATCAGAGGTTAAAGATGAAAGACATGATTAAAAGACAAAGGTTAAGGAAAAATCATAGTCAAAAGAAGGTTAAAAGAGAGCTCAGAGAGAAAAGGAAGATTAAAATAATTAAACATAGAAAGCAGAATTAAGGAAAAGGAAAATCCAAGTTTAAATGCAGATCAGAGGTTTAAAGGACAAATCAGAAGAAAATCAACAAAGAAGACATATCTGAATGACAAGGAAAAACAACAATTACTTCTTCCAAACCTCATTTGGCCACCTACAGCCTATTTCTACTAAAAGTAGCTACCTCACTTAGTGTTCCAATCAGAGATATTTCTCAGCTACTCAAAAGTTATTTTAAAGTAAATATTAAAGCCAAAAAGTCAAAAATATCTCAAAAGTTAGCTCAACATTTAAGTTAAAATTTATTGTTATAGTGAGTCAGTCAGTGATATTTTTTCTTGGGCCTTGCATGGTCTTAGAGGTCAAGGTTACATTTAATCTATAATAATGACAATCTGAAACCATAAATTAGGGCAACCTCCTCATTTTGCAGATAAATATTGCATGTATTGTTCATTTTTAGTGTTTTTTGGTTGGTTGGTTGGTTGTTGCTGGTTGCTGGGTTGATTGCTAGGCTAGATTTCGATCAGATTCTGAGTTGCAAAGATTGTTGCATTGGAGTATTGTAACTGTTTTGGACATCAGTAATACAAGCACGTTCACAGGATTCTTGAAATATGTTAATGGTGATGTTATCCTTCTTTGTCAATGTTCTCTCTTACGATTTCCATATTGTCCATCATTTCTCTGATAAAAGAACAGAAATTTTAGATTAAAATATGTTGTCTTAGCACCTTAATTATGTTTGCTTCTTTCATCTTAATGTTTTCTTTTGCAAGGTATGATTAGAGAATTCAGGGGTGTCTTGCTCTTTAGTTATACCTAGCTTGTTGCCTTGAAGTTTACTGAGTAGAGTAAAGCCAAAGAAGTCTATGGTTTTCCCTGTCCTTTGGTTTTTCTTGAAATGTTATTTTCAAGGACTTCTTTAAAGTTTACTTAGTAAATTCTAGCCAAAGAAGTTTATGGTTTGCCTTGTCCTTTTGTTTTTCTTAAACTGTTGCTTTAAAGGCCTTCTTTGAAGTTTGATTAAAGAATTCAGGGGTGTCCTGCTCTTTAATTTCACTAAATGTTATCTTAAATTTTTTCTTTGTCTGAAAGTAATATCTAGAGAATTCAGGGGTGTCCCGTTCTCTATGATTGTTGGATTGTTGTCTTAAGGTTTACTTAGTAGGGTCTAGCCAAAGAAGTTTATGGTTTTCCCTATCCTTTGGCTTTTCTTAAACAGTTAACTAAAAGGCTTTTCTTGTTGAAGCATGGTTAAAGGATTCTTAATTTCCATTTAGCTCTATTGAATTCACAACTTTCTATCATTTCATATGTCATCTAATCTAAAAGATCCACTTGATATAGTTAGCTTGCCCTATGAAAACCCTTGTATACTTTATGTACAATGAAAGCTCTTATGACTCCATAGCCCAATGGATTAATTCTTCTCATATTCTACCTATTCAACTGAAACAATCAATAAATTAATCAAATAATCTATCAACCAATCAAAACAAAAAAAAAAAGTCTTAGAACTTCATAACGAGCCTAGAATTAGAAAACATAAGCATAAAGATAAATCATTTACAAACACAAAAACATAGAGATCCCTCTCTGAGTCCAGGAAGGCTAGGTCCTTGGACTCTAAAGTGGTTTTATGTGGTTCCCTATAGATTTTTTCTTACCAATATTGCAAATCATGGGGAGCCAACATAGTGGTGACCATACTGGGGAACTGAGTTATTAAAACAAATCAATATTCCCTTAAGAACTCAGAAAATCCCTTTTCAAACTTAGATGAATCAAGTGTTAGCCAAGACTGGTATCTGGTTGCTAATGGTTGACAACATCCAACCACAAGAAAGTTGAAAATCATCCACCTGGTGACTCCAATTCAGATCAGTTCTATGCAAATAATCCACTAGAGGAAGGACCTGAAAGCATGACCAGTCATCCTTGGAAGAGAGAGTATTCATGCCCAAATTGGATTCAAGAAATTATTGTTTTTATCTGTAACTATGTTCTATCCTACTTTAATCCTGATCAAGAATACACTGATAAGGTCTACATTGATCATTGGAAATATCTCAAGCCTAAAATTGTAGACCAGGAACGTACTTATACATCTCTACATATCCCAGATACATCTGTGGAAAACCCAGTCAAACATGAGCCTCATGCTACTTCTCCTGCTCTCGTTGAAATCTCAAACAGTCATAAGCCTCCTTTTGCACTACCTATACCCACAAAGGTCCCAGATAGATACAAGCCTCTGGTTTTACCTTCTATCCTCCAGGCCCTCCCTGCAAATCTTGCAAATAATCTGCCCAGTTTTGATGGAGAAAATTCAAAGATCACTGTTGAAAAACACATTAAAAGACTAGAGGATTTCCTTGACCTGTTTGAGGTAGGAGAAGATGATGTGCGTATTAGAATGTTTGCCTTATCATTACAAGGAAATGTTAAGAGTTGGTTTAAAGATCTTCCAGTTGCAAGCGTTAGCAATTTTCATCAATTCACTCAAGTTTTCCTAGATAGGTGGGTGGTCATGGAAAATTTTTTCCTCATCATAGAGGAATGCAACCATTTAAAGAGATAGCCATGGGAGACAGTACAACACTTTTCAACCAAGTTAAACAAGGTATATCATTCTGTTAGACTCCTATACCAATAGGTTTCATCTTTCATGATTGTCTTGATGGAATTATGGAATATGTTCAAACCTTCTTACTTGAGCAAAGGTGTTCCATATTCTTGGAAAAAACCAAAAAATCAAAAAAGTTAAAAAATGTAAAGAGGGTATACCTTAAAAGAAAGATCAAAGGGTAAAAATAATAAAATGGTCAAAAAAGTGAAAGAAATGAACCCCAAGCAAAAATAGACCAAGGAAAGTGTGCAAATCCAAATGCCACTGCTATTTCATTTTTGTAATAAATCAATTGTGTGTAGCTTGTCAAACCTTTGCCACAATTCATGAATAAGTCAAACTGTTTAAACTTGGCTTACTCATATTTCAATTTCATGTTATAGATTAGAGAATAAATATCTAGCCAAACAGTTTAATCTTGGCAGATAAGTAGCTAGGTAGAGTGAATAAAAGGTGCTCAACAGTTTAATCTGAGCCCTTCGATGTAATAAGGGTAGAAATAGATAGATTTATCATGTAAAAAGAAAAAGATTGAAAAGGGTTTGCAAGTCTAAATGCACCCTAATAAAGAAGAGAAAATGGTAGTGTTAAGTAGATAGGGTAGGTAGATGGTGCTTCAAAGTGTTATCTGATGAATGATGCTGCTACATGTTTTTGATCCTTTACTTTCATCATAAGTACTGAAGCAGGAAATACACTGGAAAATCACAGCAAGAAAAAGTCAAATTCATTAACTTCCCTTATCATTTTCCCCTCAAAAGTTTTACTAATTTTCCCCAAAAGTACTAAGGTAATTGGAGATCAAAGGGGCTCAAGGCATTTCCTTGACTTCTGGAGGGACCGGACCCTCGGCCTAATGATCAAAAAGACCTAAGTACTAGAGATAATTCATCATTGTTATCTTCCATTTTTAACTTTCTCCTAAGAAAAATCACATTTTACTTAGGGAACTGATGCATAATTTCATAAAAATACCTCAAGATAAAATTGCTATTCTAAGAAGTGTTGGAGATAAAATGTTGTAATTTACTTCACAAGTGATCACTTTCTTAGATATGTAAAAATATTTTGAGTTTCCTTGTCCTCTGCCATATTAACATTTAACTCTATTATATTAAATCCCTAGTGAAATACCCTTTCCTAAGTATATAACTCCCTTTTTTATGAATATCCCAAAAACCCATTTATTATAATGTTTACCAAAGTATTATATCCCCGCACATTGAAAATAAAAACCCCGCTTTATAAACCCTTTGGTTAAATATACCTTTATAATATAAATCCCGCCCCTATGGTGAATTAATTGTATTAATTCATTCATCATATAATAAAAAATATATATAAAAACTTTAGACATACAATATGTATGTTTAATACCAAAACATGTCAATAAAACTTTGCGAAAGTCTTGCGCCACCGTGGTCCGTCCACGTGGCATTCCACCTAGCCAACTCCGCCGCAACCCCTTTTCTTTTGCATACGGGATTAATTAAGTCGCCTGGACTAATTAATAACTATTTCCGCCAGTTAAAAAGCCCCCGGAGCGATTAAAAACATTTAAAAGTGTTTAAAAGTACGAACGGGGCCCACATGAAACCTCCGCCCATCTTCCCATCGCCCCAGCCGTTGGATCAGCCTCCCGCAGATCAACGGCCCGCGTTGATCCCGCTGCCCATCCCTTGTCAGCAATTTAACCAGCGGGGGATGGGTGGTTTCTGAATAGTCAACCATCCACGTGGCGATTATCCTATGGAATCGCTGCCCCTCCGATAAAAACCACCCTCGACCAAAAGCGGTGCGGGAATACCACTTACCGCTTACCGCTTACCGCCGGCTTACGTCACCCTGTACGTCGATGACGTCATCACCTCGAAAAAAACAAAAATACTTTTAACTTGCGAATAAAGCCATTTTTCGTGTTTTTCCTGCTCTTTTCGTTATTCTGAAAACGACAGAGCTCCCGCGGCGATTTTCAAATTTTCACTGTAATTGAGCATTTCGCCCCAAAATTCCGCTGCGCCAGTGTTGAAGAACAGTCCCGCCATTGCATGTTACCTGTTAAAGAACCAGTTTCCACCTAAAAGCAGGTATTTATCCTTTACGCCCCGACTGCAAGTAAAACTCAGTTTCCTTTGTTTTTTCGCTGAAAAAGTGGTTAAAAATCATCACTGAGTCCTCCCTGAAGATTTTAAAACCTGTGAAATTGCTCCCCGAACCTGTAAATTGTTCCAATTTCCTTCATTTCAAGAATTCCGCCCGCCCGTGAAGAAAACCAAAAAACCTCCATTTTGAATCCACAAGAACCAAAATGGAGGCCCCGGCATCTCTTAATATCACTCCATTGAATGCTCCTCACCGTGAATTAGACTATTTACCTCTGATAGACGAAGATTTCCAAATCAAAGACCTGCAATTCGATGAAAGTCCCCTATTGAGCTATTGTCGCTGCAGAGACGAATACTCAAAGGGGCAAGATCTTATAGGGTTGTGGGAATCCAATCTCCCAAGGTATCTTATTCCTTCAGTCCTTATTTTCCCTGAAATCATTCATTATTGCCAGGCAAACTATGATCCCGCACGGAGGGCTGTAATAGCTCCTAACCAAAGTGTTCTATTTCCCATCACTCCCCAGGCCATCAATGCCATGTTACACTATGAACCAGACCAAGAATTAGCACCATTATCCATAGAAGGATTGATTGAGAAAACCAGACAATTAACCCCAGAGAAGCTAAAATCCATGTGCCAGCATTTCATGCTACCTGAGCATCAGCCAAAATGGTCTCCCCCCTATGGTGTTTACTATTTCAATACATTGGGAAGGCTCATTATAAATATAATATCTTTTGTCCTAGGATTTAACACCAGTGAATATGTAGATGAGATAACCTTGGCTCTGCTATCCATTTTTACTCCTGGGCAACCTCCTGAGATCAAATATGATTATGCTTCTTTCATAGCCAGCAAAATCCATGATCAATTCTTAAGGTTAGATACTGAAATTTTTTTTAAGTACTCCTCAGTTATCTATCATCTCATGATCTTCTATCAGTCAGAAAGGTTCCCTTTCCCTGTACAGAAACTTGATGCCAAGAAGAATCCCAGGTCAATCATTTTTTGGTCCCCCATCATTCATTTTTCCTCTGATTCTGCCTACTCCTACTCAGAATTCATTGATCAGTTTGTATATCCAGCAACAACTTTATTAACAGGAATTTCTCCCCCAAGACTAAGCAATGAAATTAGAAAAACCTTGCAACTGTCAAAGAGTTATAAGATTGGGGATTGGTACTTATACCAAAACCATACAGTCATCAGGATTTATGGATGTGAATTACGTCCATTCAAGTTACCCAAATATGTACCAATGAGAATTTTTTCCTTGGAATACTTTAGGCAGATGAACAATTCAGATGTGATCCATTTCTGTAATGTAAAGAAGAAAGCTCAGTTAAGGATCAAAAGCCAATTAGGTCCTTTCATCTGCAATTCTAGGGAAGCTGAGAGAGAAGCAGAACTTCTATTAGAGAAAAAGTTCCAGACATCTTTCCGTTGGGTTCCTTATGACCCCTTTGGTTTTATTTGTGAAAAGAGATTAAAAAACAAATCATCTCCCTATATACACCACAAGATTTCTGATCTAGAACAATATGCAAATCAAGATGAATGGGTTGAAGGAACTCTTGTTGAAGAAGAAAGTGAAGCAGACAAAATGAATAAGATTATGAAAGATGTTGAGAAGAACTTTGACCTAGAAACGTGTGGTCAAATGCAGGTACCCTATATTGGCACATCTTCAGCAGCCACTCTACAGCAAGCATTACAGGAAGACAGTCCATCAGTAGCAGCAGAACCCAAGGGTAAAGGAAAGGAACCTGTAATCCAGGTTGTTGAAGCTTTGGTCATGGTTGAAAAACCACAGAGTTCCAAAGCACCGGAACAATCTCAAGCTTCTTCCACACCAGCAAAACACATCCAAGTTCCAGAGATGCAAACTCCACTGAATGTGGAAATAGGGAAAAAGAGGCTAGCTCCAGACACCACACCTTCAAAAGGAGCCTCACAGGTTTATCAAGCTAAAAAACACAAATCTGATCCACCTCCAGATGTAGAAATTATAGATAAAGTATTTGATGATGGTAGGGAAGATAGTCAGCAAACAGGCACAGCAAGTGAAACAAACATAAGCCGGAAAGGGATACAAAAGCAATTAAGCACTGAAGTATCTTCTTTCAGACCGCCAAAGACAGATACTGGAGACATTAAAAGAACCTTCATTAATATTAAAACAAAGAATGATCCATTGAAAATGAAGGTATATGATTAGTATATGAAGATGGCTCCTCATAATCAAGAAAGGCTAATGTCAGCGTTTGACCTTTCCCAAGGTAAAATGCTAATGAGCCACTTCAAAGCAAAGGTGCCAAAGCCAACTTCAGAAGCAGATTACATCAGAACAAATTTTGAAGTTTTAGCAAAGGATATCCATCCCCTGGACCAGATAGAGCTACATAGACAAACTGGGGAAATGGTTTATTCTACTCTCACCAACAAGGCCATGGCAGCTTTAACGCTGCAGGATTCTTTGAATAACACTACCGCACAATTGAAAATTGAGAAGGCCTCCTCACAGGCCAAGGATAATAGAATAAAGTCTCTAGAAGAGATAATCATTGGTTTGGGTCACAATCCCAAAGACATTAAAGGTATTGAGGCATTGGTAAAGAAGAAAGAGGATGATATAGTTGCACTCAGAAAACAGCTAAAACTACCAGCCTCGAGGCACCCTCAGACCCAGGAAGTTATAAAAGGAAATTCACAGGAAGAAATGATGGAGTTGCTCCTGAATATGACTGAGCGACTTAATGAAACAGAGAAGGAGTTGGAAAAAGCATTACAGGAACAGGAAATTATCAAGCAGACATCAGCAACAGGTACTACAACAGCAGGACAACAGATACATCCATCTCAGGTGAACACTTCTGGCTTAAGTTCCGAGGACTTAATAAAACCAATGGAGAGTTTGCAACTGAGGGTCACAGAACTCCAAGAAACAAAATTGCAATTAACAAAATTGGAGGAAAAATATGACACATCTAAAAAGACAGCTGCTGATAACACCAGAGAGATAAAAATATTGGAAAAATTGGTTGAGGCTTTGGAAAAGGATCTTTCTTTGGAAAAGCCTCTAAAGGAAATAAATGACATTCTTTGGGGTAACATCATAGAGTTAATAAAGGTCATATGGCCCTCCATTCAAGCTATCTTTGAACAAAATGAGCTGGTTAAAATTGCCCAAGAAGAAATAAACAGGACCAGAAATGAATTAAGAGGCAGGCCTGAGCAGGCCAATCAGCTCATTCAATTTTTGAATTCCAGAACAAAGCAACAGCTTGCATTGTTAGGAATTGATGACAGAACAGGCGCAGTTTTGGAAGCAAAGAGAGTTTTCACCAAGAGGACTTTCATGCAAAATTTAGAAAGAAAGTGTACAGACATTTTGGTTGATATCAACGTTTTTAGAGAGAAATTTCAAGCTTTGCTGGATAGTGGGTTACCAAGTCCCATGCTCACAGAAGATCAAATAGTAGACTTAGACACCTATGAGAAGAGAATAAAGGCTCATGCTAAAAACACAGCTGATTGTTCTACTAGCTCGTCGGAATCAACATTACAAACCGGGAAAAGTATCTATGATAAAGTGAGGAATTTATTTCATCTGGAACATGAAATAAAATATCTATTTCCGAATGAGCCCACCTTTTATAAACTTACTGAAGCAGATGAAACTTTAAGGAAGCTCAGAAGAACTATGATACCAGATGATCAATGGTGGAAGGAAATGTTGGAAATTTTGTAAAAGTTGTTTTCAGGATGAGATTTTATCTTTACTATCAAGTAAATGGTAAAAATAGGAAGACAGATGAAAGAGTATCAGGTGAAAAGGTTAAAGAGTATCCGTGAGAATAAAGAGTGTCCAACAAGCCAAAGAAATACGCAAAGGACAACACCGAGCCCTATTTTAGCACTTACCTCCAGCACGTCCACGAAGAAAGGAACAGCACATCGGCAGTTACACATTATTCTATCCACGAGACCATTTGTCTCTCGTTTGTTTGTAAATAATGCTTTAAGTCAGCCTAGGTTATTGGCTAAGTTAGTGTAAGATTGTTTTAGATTATTTTGTGTATAAATAAACCCTCAAAGAGAGTGTTGAGGGTGGATTCTATTACTCTGCTGTAACATTGAGAGTTTCGGAATAAAAGCTTTTGGAGAAATTTACTTGTGGCTTGTTGGATGACGATTTGAAAGCACTGGACTTGTTGCAGGATTCATGTGTTGGACTACAGTTCAATAAGTGTTTCTACCTTTTGTCTGAAATTTTATATTAGTTTTTAATACCATCATATCCATTTCTGAATAATTTACATAAAAGATTGAATCAAAATTTGCTTAATTGTACTCTGATTTCAAATGTGGTTGTTCTTAATGTTTTCTTCTAAATTAGTTATAAGCATGAATTCTTAAATGCTCTTGCTTTGCTAATTTAAACACTGTTGATTACTATAATAAAGAATTCTTCATTGCTCTTTATTTGTAGTCATCTCATTTCTCTCTTTTGAACATGGTGAAAGATTCTTAGCTGCCTTTCATCCCTTCAAGATCATCCCATCCACTTTAAATTTTAAGGATTGTTCTCTGTCTAGCTATCTTGCCCTGTAATACCATCTGGTGTTTAGAATAGAAATCCAGTAAAGCCATCCTTTGACTCCATAGCCCAATAGACTGAAAGCTCTCAACCTTGCTCTTAGTCTGTGGATTCCACCAATTTTCCCAAAACAAACTTTGAATCTATAACTAGCCTAAAACCTTCCAAAAACAAAGATAAATCATAAAGAGAGAGCCCTCTCTGGATGCAGATTGGCTACATTCTGCATCTAAAAGGTTGGTTTGTGGTTACCTCGGGTATACTTTCCTCTTACACAACTTCTGGGAAAACCTGAGTGATAACACATTCCATACCTACTAAGATAAATCCACCCCCAGGATGGGCTCTCTTGCACTACCCAAATGTCTTTGATCCAGAGATGGCCTTCCAGCTAAGAGAAAGGGACCCTAAAAACCTAGAAGAAATGAAAAATATAGAAATTAACGTGGAATCCAACATGCTAGAAAGAGCGACAAATTTAAAAGGAATAAATAAGAACGAAGTAGATCAAGAGAAACTGATACCTTCAGAGATAAAGCTAGAGACATTGACAGACACAATCAGAAAAATGATGCATATGATTGGCAGGAAGGAGGAACAGTACAAGGTTGAGGCTGGATCTGATTATTCAAAATATCTAGTACTATTTTCTTGGGAAGAATAGACTCAGTCATTACAATGCAAAAATAACAATCAAAATATGCATGTTGAGCAGGATTGCAAAGAAGAAAATGCAGGAAGTTGTCAAGTAAGTACTAGATGCCTACCTGCATCTTGTGCTTGACAATTAAGAGAGAATTGCAGGCAGGCTGCAAATAGAAACAATGAGGAATGCTCTAAAGAATAAGTTAGGGAATAAGTGGATGATACAAACCCTTTTTCAAATCCAAAAGTTCTCCCCATAAGCCAGCTTGAAATCACAGAATCTAAAAAAGAGGAGGAGTCAACACATTTTGAGTCTCTACCCTTATGCTTTAATTAATTTCAGATTATGAAAAGAAATTGGAATCCGGATGATATATCAAAGGCGATTCATGAATTTCATGCTCAATTTAACTATCATGACAATCAAGGGAAGTTGGTTGAGGATGAAAACAATCAGGAAATAAAAGAAATTCCACCACATCCCTATGAAGAGACTAAGGATAATTCATCTGCCCTTTTGTGTGAGGCTCAAGAAGACATGCGGCCTCATGATCATTCGCAAGAGGAAGAAAATGGCTATGGTTTTATCCAAAGAAAATGGAGAATGCCTCCTCCTTTAACTGAAGATGAAATCAATCAGGTTCTGAGCATACGGCCAGCCTCTGAAAATGATTCTATCTGTTCTAATGTTGATTTATGTATTGCAACCTTGCCTCATGAAGAAATAAAAGAACAGATTGATACTGGGGTTGTGCTGCCTTCTCAAGAAGAACCATTGCTATAGAATGCTATTAATGATACCCTTCAGATAGAATTCATCCCACTCAATCAAAACATGTTAGGTTTTCTTGAAGACAACACAAAAGTACATTATGAGGCTGCCAAATTAGATGATCATGAAGAAGAGGTGTAGTTTCTCTCTCAAAGTAACCCCAAGCACAACAAAGTGGAGCAAAGAATAGTCCTGTATGCAAATTACTATTTAAATCCTCAGGGCCAAATATTATTCCAAGATCCTTTTGTAGGTTTCTTGGAGACATCTAAAGAAGGAGTGTTTTATGCCAGGAACAGTTTGTTGTAGAGTGTAAAGAAGATTTTGAGCATTGTTGTTCAAGAGCAAGTGAGATGGGAGTGGCCTTTCTTTTTTTCAGCATACCTAAAGGGCTAAACAAAAATCAATCATGTAATCATTTAATTGATTGGTTGCATTGGAGAAAGGATTTCACCTAGTGTATATATAATCTCCAAGTTAGACTAGGATAGGTAGGTATGAAAATAAGCTCAGTGTTATGAGCATCTTCTCATTTTTAAGTTTTTCATTATATATAACTTTGATGAAGTAAAAATATCAGGAAAAATTGATACAAAAGAGAAGAAATAAAGAAAAGAAGAAAAGAGGGCAGATAAAAAGATAAAAGGTAAACCCCCATACCAAAAAATGAAAAATTATAAAAGTGTGCAAGTCAAAATGCAGTACTTTTGAAAAGGAAGTCTTGTTCAAATCATACAGCCTAATCATGATTGAAAATTTTTTGAACTTTTGCTGATAAGTTATAAGATGAAGATTTTTGAAATTGTTTAAACTTGGCTTATCAGTAGATAGAAAAGACATTGGTTCTAAAGTCTAAATTTGAACCAAAAAAGAAAAGTAAGGGATTAGTGACAAAGAAAAAATTCAAAACCAAAGCCCTTAGTTTAAGTTTAATTTTTGCAAAATAAAATTGTGTATCTTGTCCAAAATGCCAGAATTCATGATGACCAAAATGCTTAATCTTGAGTCATTCATGTTTTAAAATTCATGTTGATATTTAGAGAGTAAAAATATGTCAAACTATTTAAACTTGACAGATAAGTAGATTAGGTAGAGAATAAAAAATCTCATTAGTTTAATCTAAGCCTTTGGAAGTTATAAGGTTAGATTTAGGCAGTTTTCTTTTTCAAAAAGGAAAAATGATGTCAAGGGTTTTTCAGTCTAAATGCACCCAAATGGAGAAAAAAATGCTAGAATAGAATGATGGGTAGGTAGAATTGATCTACAGGAAGCATAGTTGTCAAATTTTTTAAGATCACAGTCATAAAGAGTTGCAACATATCAACATTAGAAATTGGAAAATTAGCCAAGAAATAAGGCACTGATCTACGAAGACCAGAGATCTGAAATCTGAGGTTCTTGACACCTCCTAAAGCAGATGGCCTCCCCAGCTAGAGCCACTATTAGCCTCCTGTATTCACAGTATCACTAGATGACTATGGATTTTCTACAATCTGCTGAAAATAATATTCCTTGACTATCATATATTTTTATAAATCTCACTGCCTTCATTACTTTCATTTAACCTATTCATTGTCTCTCATTTTACCCATTTAGATCAATCTCTTACTCTTATATTCCATGTTTTGATCCTAAATCGCTCATTTCTACCTTTTCCCATTACCTAAAAACCCATTTAACCCCTCCTTTCTCACTCTTTCCACTCTTTACCTCCAAAACAATGTAAAAATCCTTTTTACATTATTTTATGATAAATTAAAATAATTTGGGACCCACCCTTTTTTATAAAACTTTATTTGGTTTAAAATATGCCCCTTATATGATTTAAACCCCCCCCCCCCACTTTAAAATTTTCAACCCCTCCATCCCCATATAACCCTGGCCCCTCTATGATTAACACACCTTCGCTTTAAATACCCCCAGGCCCCATAGTGTATATACCCCGCTGTGTTATTTTAGCACCCCCGCAATACAAACACCTCGCTATAATAAACCGTCTGCCACGTATACTCTTGGGCCCCACTGTCCAAACCTACTCGTCATTCCATCAAACCCCGACCACAGTCGGATCGCCTCAGCCAGATGCAACGGTCCACGATTGTTGTCACACATCCAACCATGCAGGGATTAAAACCTTTGAACCCTGCGATATCGGCGTTATTATTGCCTGTCCTCCCTGCCAAGTGTCATGCACCCTATGGTATCGCAACCTTACAATCTATAATGCCTCACCACTCTCAGCCTGTGTGAAAGCCACTTACCACCCTCCTGCGATAAACCTAAAACCATTGTCCCCCGTTCAAACGTGTCAAAATTGAAAGTCCCCATCTTCCATACTCTTTCCATAGCAGGATTTAAATTAACAATTGTATTTAATGTGCAGGTGATTAGAATTGGCATACAACACATAATTTGCATTTATAAGTCCAAGAATTATTAAATTAAGGTTCCCTGGGTGACGATCCAGTAGCCTTAATTATCAAGGGACTAGGAGTGCAAGGTTGAAGCGGAATCATCAATGGATCATGATAATTTATGGTTATTCAAACACTCCAAAGGCAACAAGAGTTCTCCACAGTGTAGGATAAAGAAAAAAAAAGAGGTTTTCATAGTGGCTGCGTAGAGATGCAAGCAAATAAAGAACATAGTCACCACACAGTCGAAGATTAAAGGTTTAAATCAGAGGTTAAAGATGAAAGACATGATTAAAAGGCAAAGGTTAAGGACAAAGCACAGTCAAAATAAGGTTAAAAGAGAGATCAGAGAGAAAAGGAAGATTAAAAGAATTAAACACAGAAAGCATAATTAAGGAAAAGGAAAATCCCAGTTTAAAGGAATATCATAGGTTTAAAGGACAAATCAGAAGCAAATCAGCAAAGAAGACAAATCTGAATGACAAGGAAAAACAACAATTACTTCTTCCGAACCTCATTTGGCCACCTACATCCTATTTTTTCCAAAAGCAGCTACCTCACTTAATGTTCCAATTAGAGATATTTCTCAGCTACTCAAAAGTTATTGTAAAGTTAATATTAAAGCCAAAAAGTCAAAAATATCTCAAAATTTAGCTCAGCAGTTAAGTTAAAAATTATTGTTATAGTGAGTCAGTCAGTGATATTTTTCCTTGGGCCTTGCATGGTCTCAAAGGTCAAGGTTACATTTACTCAATAATAACTATAGTCTTAAACCCTAAATTAGGGTAGCCTCCTCATTTTTCAGATAAATATTGCATGTATTGTTCATTTTTAGTGTTGGTTAGTTTGTTGGTTGGTTTTCGCTGGTTGCTGGGTTGATTGCTAGGCAGGATTTTGATCAGACTCCGAGTTGCAGAGATTGTTGCAATGGATTATTTTAATTGTTTTGGACATCAGTAATACAAGCATGTTCACATGATTCTTGAGCTATGTTAATGGTGATTTTATCCTTCTTTATCAATTTTCTCTCTTATGTTTTCCATACTGTCCATCATTTCTCCGATAAAAGAAAATAAATTTTAGATTAAGATATGTTGTCTTAGCACCTTAATTATGTCTGCTTATTTCATCTTAATGTTTTATTATGCAAGGTTTGATTAGATAATTCAGGGGTGTCCTGCTCTTTAGTTCCACCTAGCTTGTTGCCTTGAAGTTTACTCAATAGAGTAAAGCCAAAGAAGTCTATGGTTTTCCCTGTCCTTTGGTTTTCCTTGAAATGTTATTTTGAAGGACTTGTTTAAATTTTACTTAGTAGAGTCTAGCCAAAGAATTTTATGGTTTGACCAATCCTTTGGTTTTTCTTAAACTGTTGCTTTAAAGGCCTTTGAATTTTTATTAAAGAATCCAGGGATGTCCTGCTCTTTAATTTCACTGAATGTTATCTTAAATGTTTTCTTTGTCTGAAATTAATAGCTAGAGAATTCAAGGGTGTCCTACTCTCTAGGATTGTTGGATTTTTGTCTTAAGGTTTACTTAGTAGATTCTAGCCAAAGAATTTTATGGTTTGCCCTATCCTTTGGTTTTTCTTAAACAGATACCTAAAAGGCTTTTCTTGTTGAATTATGGTTAAAGGATTCTTAATTTCCCTTTAGCTCTACTGCACAACTTGATGTCATTTCATATTTCATCTATCCTAAAAGATCCACTTGATATAGTTAGCTTGCCCTATGAAAACCCTTGTAGAGTTGATGTACAATTAAAGCCTCTTATGACTCCATAGCCCAATGGATTAATGCTTCTCACAATCTATCTATTCAACTGAAACAAAAAAATATATTATCAAACAATCTATCAACCAATCAAAACAAAATAAACAAGTCCTAGAACTTCATAACTAGCCTAAAATAAGAAAACATAAGAATAAAGATAAATCATTTACAAACACAAAAACAGAGAGATCCCTCTCTGAGTCTAAGAAGGGTAGGTCCTTGGACTCCAAAGTGGTTTGATGTGGTTCCCTGCAGAGTTATTCTTGCCAATATTGCAAATCATGGGGAGCCAACAATGCATTAACCCATGGGGCCCTATCACATTTTTTCTCTAGTGTCTTATTGGGTGCTTGTAGGCCCCATTTTCCGCGCAATACTAGTTATCCATCCTCGAATTTTTTAACGTGCGTCCTTCTTGCTCCTTTAGGGATTCTATTCTTAGGATGACTCAACTCACTCACATGAAATTTTCATATCCTTGCATCACTTTTCATTAGATTCCAACCATCATCCCCTTCCACGTCGGCTTGCTCTTAAATATTTGAGTCCTCTAAACTACATCATATCTTTTTCCCTTCCATAATCCCATTCCTTGGTTGATTTAATCATCAACAACGATTACCAAGACTGATTCTTCTAATAAATTTGAAGCCGCTGTCATGCCTGAGCAGTGGTTACATTAACGCAAAAAATTAGTAAGAACGCACAGGTAAGATGGATTGGTTCTAATTTATTTTTTATTTCGGAATTCTCTTTTGTTTTGATTATATTTATATATTTTGTCATTCTAATTTACACTACGAAAAGTTCCAACTTCTTTCCATATGTGTACATAAATGTTTTATAGGTTGGGACTTTGGTTTTCATTTGATGGGATTTTATGAAAATTTTGGAGCTAATATAAAATCAGAAGAGACAGAGAATAATTGCAAATTCAATTCAAAGCGAATTATTTTTTGGCATATTTTCATTATTTCATTTTCTGATGATTTTTATTTATTAATGATGCTTCAATATGAACTATTTCTTTCTTTGTTAATCCTCACTCTAGTTTAGATGAAATAAGTTGATTATCTTGGGCTCATGAAAATTACATTAAAATGAAACTTCTCCATACTTTTAATCTTAATCAAAAGAAGAAGTTACTTTTTTTGGACAAAATTTGGACCTTTTAGGTAAATTGTAGAGAAATTCTTCAAGGTAGGACTCATATGCTCACTTTCATATGTTAGAATTTTATTTATGCTTTTTATTTTAGTCTTGTTTTTTTAGTTTCGTTGATCCAAATCTCTATTTTTGCATGTCTCCAAGGTTCCCTTTGAATATTTAACACCGTTGGAGGCTAAAATTTGGAATTCATTCTCATCCTTTTGCTTGTTTTTACATTAAGGAAAGCAATTGTGATGCTAGTCAAATTTCAAATAAGTTGAATCAGGGAGTCTCTCAACCTCTATTTTGTTTTCAGAAGCAATATTTTTATTAGCAATCATTAATATGTTTTTCCATGCAAGCTTAATTTTGAAACAAGAAAATTTGCAAGGGGAGGGACACCTTATTTGACTTCATTTTCTCTAATAACTTATATATAGTCTTTATTTGAATTAAAAGCATAATTACCTATAAATCTGCAAGATATAATTCATCAAAATATCAACTTAAGAAAACATATATTATTCCCACATACTTTTTCTTTCATTGAGACATTTTTTATAAATCATCTCGTTGAGGTTTTCTTTCAATTTCAACTTGTCATTCAATTTTTTCTTTTAGTTTTCATTTCCTTTCTTCTTTCATAATTTTTGGATTCTGTTGATTTAACTTTTGGTTTGGATTTGTTTTGGTGGTATTACCAAGATCTATATGTGAGATTTTTTCTTACCCATCATTGGTTGGGATATATGGGGAATATTTACCCTTTATTTACAATAGGATTTTATTTACTCAAAGGTCATCCATATTAAGTTTTCAGTTTTCTTGTACATTAACCATCCACCATGAGGAACATTAATATTTTATTCATGTGGTTTAATCTCATCTTTATAAAGGAATGAAATGTCTCCATTCTTTCCTTTGAATCCATCTCATACCCCTCCACGTATAAAATCCTTTATTTGGGTAGATGAAAAGGAAACTACTGGGGTCAAACTCAACTAGCATCACATATACGGTCTTAAGAAGAAAACCTCTTGTACCACCCCACTCTCTTCACCCAATTGCTAAAAACAAATTTTACAAACAAACTAACTTAAAGGGTGGTAAAAGAAGGTTGAAAAAACATGTTTGGGAAGTGTGTACAAACATGTTGGAGCACTGAATAGGCTCGCTGGAAGCACGTCCATGCATACATGTTACCGATATATCTTCGACGGGGTAATGAACAAGTATGTTGTAAATGAAGCTATGTCGGGAGAAAAAAGGTCATTTCATAGATGTATGCTAATCTTTAACACCACCCAATTTTTTTTTACTATCCAATAGTAGATATGTAATTAAGAGAATGAATATTCCCTATATTTGGATTCATTGTCTTGGAATTAAGCATTCAAGTACTTGTATCTTTAAGAGATTATTTTGCTTTAATTTTTCCTTATTATTGGACCCTTGGGAATGATGCTATGTGTGAGAAAATTTGGAAATATTTATTTTTGATCTTTTGGTGAATTTGATCTTAATGTTTTTAACCTGAGATAATTGCTTCTTCCCCGTGTGTCACCAATTGTTTCCGCCACAAGCCCACCATAAATTTTCTTAAAACAGATATGGGGACCATCCCTGTATATTTTGGTCAAAATTGTTTTTTTGATGTTTTAATTGTGATATTTTCACTTTTCTCTACTTTTGGCTTTAATTATTTCATTGTGTGTGTTTTCTCAACATCTTCCCAATGACTCCAATTTTGATGAATTTGGAACTACGGTTTAAACGTGGCGAGTGTTCAAAGTTTGACTAATTTTCACCACTTAGGCTTAAACATGTAAAAAATGAGTTTTACTTTTATTTGTAAATTTAACTAATTTTATGAAAATAAATAATTTAGTTTTTAAATTAATTAAATTAATTATAAATTTTTAATTAATTTTTAAATATTTAATTAATTATTAATTATTATATATTTAAATTTTATTTAACTATTATATAAAACCACCGCAATTGCAAATTGAGAATTTCTTTATATATTAAAGCTATATACCATAAAAAAAATATTGTATAAATTGTAAATATAATATAATATAAATATAATATAGATAAATGTCTTTTGGATTAATTATTATTTAATATTAATCTGAAAAACATTTATCTATATTATGAATCACAAACTTATATTATGAATCACAAACTTAGATATAGCATAAATAAATATAACATTATCTTGCTTTGGCCCTTTTCCTTTCTACTTTCCCAAAAGTTTAAAATAGTGGATTTTCATGGTATCTGGGCTGACTAGACCATAGGATGATGCATGTAAGACGTATACGAGGAGAAAGTGGGATTGTGTTCATTTTATAGTACGATGTGGGGGAGAGCCCAGTCTCTACGTGTGCTCTTATACACACTGTTTGTTGTAAAGGGACCTATGTATACGCGAGTTTCCTTTGTTATAGTCACATATGCAGACTTGTTGCTCTCTAAAAAAGTGTGTATGCCTGGGAAAATTTGAAAATTTTAGTTTCTAGCCCCTATGGTCTTGTCTGTCTATGTTGAGATATTCGTGTAGTGTCTTGAAGGTCTCTGGACTGTGTTTAAAGTGATTTTCTGTCTGTTTCTTTCTTTCTTGTATGAAGACCTATCCATTTGGTGAAATCCCTATTTTTTTTGTTTGCAATTGTGGCTTGAGCACCAAGATCTTTCTCTGAATATTCTTAGCTTTCTTGAACATTAAGAATAGCGAGCCTTTGCTCGTTTGCTCTTCTTGGCCTTATGCGTTGCTTCGCATTTGAATTTTTCCTTCTTGGTGTAATTTGTTTTATAGATTTCGTAGGACTTCTCTTGTTGCGAATTTTGAAAGATCTCTTTTTGATTTTTTGGAGTTGTTGTTCGTTGCAAGATTATGCTATTATACTGAGTTAATCGATTGAGTTTCTAGCTTATTTTTGCTCAAATAAGCCCCACTACGAAAGTTGCACGGTTGGCTTGAGTACTTTGAAGCCTTTTATTGGAGTTCATGTTTGCTTGATTTAGTTTCTGGATAGTTTCATTATTCATCTTGAAATCTCTTTTCTTTCTTTTATAGGTTGAAAAGCCCAAAAAAATCTTGCGCTTTCCGTTGCTTTTTGCTTCCTGCTTTGTTTACGGTTTCGTTTTCATCTTTTGAAGCTTTTGGTTAAGTTTCCAGTCTTCGTTTCGTGGCTTGATTTGGAAGGAATTCTGCTCTTGATTTCCCTCTTTTATGTCAAGTGGCTTTTGGCATTTTTTATATATAGGAGTTCTGATTTGGAACTAGCCTTGTTGAATGTCAAAATCTGATTGAACCTTTGGTTTTTTTAGAGACTCCCTTTTTTCTTCTTTAGAAATAGCACCTTTGGATTTGCATATCATTGGTTGTTTGCATTAAGTGCATTCAAGCATATTTTAGTATTTTTCATAATTTTTTGAGTTGTGAGTGTTTGAAAAGAAAAAAAAAATGTTTTTTATTAGTTTTGTAGAACCTGTGTAGTAATCACTCTTCATCGAAAGGAAATCATTGCATTTGCATATAGTTTTTTTTCATTGGTTTCTTTTGTGCCTTAAAAACACCATCAGTTTCACTTCTGTGCACCCTTGACTTAAATAACAACCCATCTAAAATAAGCGATATAAATGAAAAGAAACTAGTAGTTTTTGTATTATTGTCATTAATTATACACCAACTAGCTAGGTTGTAGGGCCTTGGATTAGGTGAGTGGAGAGTTAACTCTCTAAGGCCACTCAAACATTTAAACATAGAAGTTGATTAATGAGTGAAATCCAACACAGTTAAGTGGACCGGGAAATCTCTCCTCCAGAGAGTCAAGCGCGAGGGATAGTGCAGGTAGAGAAGAGAGATACTCCCTCTCCTATTTGTTGAATCTTGACCTAAGACCGTTCCCCACCGACTGTCGATATAGATTGGTGCCCATAGTTGCCTATCCTAGGGACCACACAGGTGACTACAGGGGGGAATACCCATGGTACCTGAGGCAAATGTTGCATCACTTCCATCAGTCCTTCTGGAGGGTTCCCTTGCGAAGCTCGGGTACTTGCACTGACAAAGAGTGTTGTTAGGAGGTCAGCATAAATGTTCTGTTACCTTCGTTAGTAGGCCTGGGTCATAATTAGCCCAGACTGCTTTCAGGAGGTCCTATTATTTTTCTTTCTTGTATTTTGGTGTCTGGTCCTCATCACCTGGAGCAGAAATACCTGACAACTACTTGTTTGGCTGGATCTTAGGAATTTTTTAGAGTGTGCTATTTGCTCCTAGATTGCTTAACTTCATATATTTTTTGAGTCTAAAATAAATCTCTTAAAGTGGCTGACTGATCACCTCGTCGATTGATGAGGCTTCGTGGGTTATCACCCACTAGTGCTGAACCTTCTTCAAGAAGGCTTAGGAGTAATTAGGAGGGTGATTTCTACTCGATGGTTTCAGATGAAGCAGAGAGAGATATTTCGTCTGGGCTTGTTGTTTCTGTGGGTAGTTTTGATGTTGTTGTCAGCACAGAGAGGGGTACCTCACTCATCTCGAGAGTTTTATTCCCTACAGAAGAAGTAGAAGTAGCGGAAGTTCCTCATCCTGCTGAGTCTCTTCCGTCTCCTCTTCCTGCTGATCATCCTTTCATCATTCAATACATCAGACCAGAGTCTCAAAGGCCCGCAAATCCTTATCCATCATATTCTCATCTTTCGATGGCCACTGCTGGGAACACAACTTCGGCTGTGAGCGCTACAAGTGTTCAGATCTCTTTATCGGTCGAAGGAGGGGACACTATTGCTATATCAATGATTACTTCTATTTCTGATGTGTTTGGCTCTGGTCACACCCAAGCACATGCTTTGCAATCTGGTCCCTTTTCTTTTGGAATGCCCACTAGTGGTATTCCTTATTTCTCCTTTTCTGTTGCTTTAGCTGCATCTACACCCATACCTTCTATGGCTAGTGGATCAACTTATTTTCAAGGGTTCCCCTTTGGGAGTTGGCATATACCTCATTTGACCACTTCTTTAGGATATTTACCTTTTGCTTCTCAGACTCAGGGTTTCAATCCTTGGTCTAGAAGCCAAAATTCTAATACCGTTACAGGTTGGAATCCTGTTTTTACAGTGATGGGAGCGAGGAATCAATTTCTCTTTGGTCAACAAGTGAATGTTATTTTCCCTTCATCAAGTACTTCTTAGGTGTTTTCTCCATTTGGAAATTCTTGGAACCCTTATCAATGGGTTTCCTCTCCATTCACTACCTCAGTGGGGGGAAATGGTCCTATTTATAGTAACTCCATGTTTGGTGCGGGGGGGTACTTCTCCGAATATTGGGTCACAAGTATTTTCCTATGGCCTAGCATTCTCTACGAACAAAATTTGGAAAACTGGTGCCTCAACAAATCCAGGGTATTCTTTTCAGAATGTTGGGAATCCTTCCTATGGAGGGTGGAATTCCTAGGCTCCTCCTCATTTACCATTTTTGGCAATGGTAAATTTTCCAGATTTGTTGAATTGACTAACGATATGATTCGGTATAGTCCAAGATGGCCTCCAGTCCTCACCAAACTCCCCTCAGACATTCCAGAGTTTGAAGGGAAGAATGGAGAGGATCTGGTAGATCATATCACCACTTTCCATTTGTGGTGTTCATCCAACTCCCTGATTGATGATTCGATTAGGTTGAGTTTATTTCAATGCAGCTTAACTGGAAATGCAACCAAGTGGTATATTGAGTTAACTGGGGGAAGTTTTTCCACTTTTGGAGATTTGGCTACCATGTTCTTAAGCCACTTTTAGTTGCTTGTTCGTTATGACATCGGGACTGACCTCTTGGCCAATTTTCAGCAGGATAAGGAAACTCACATTTCTGATCATATTCAGGAATGGAAAAGAAGGAAGAGGCTCATTGAAGCCCATATTCCAAATGAATTCCTTTTGGAATGGTTTTTGAAGTCTTTGCAGCCATATATTTCTAAATATGTATCCCTGTCAGGGGTATTTTTTGAAGAGTAGGCTATTTTTATGGCTCAGCAATTAGAACTAATTTATTCTCAGTCAGGATTCGTCAATGAAATTTTGTCAGATGATTCTCACTCCAAATTGGACTTTTCAAAAACTAAATCTGGTCCTCATGGTGATGGGCTTATTTGTTCGATCGATAGTGGTGCCGCTAACTTGCTTAGTCAAGCAACAGTTGTCTATACAATCTACTTCTTTTGGTCAGGTTGTGCCTTCCGTGTCAACTCCTTCTCAATCCTTGGAAATTAATGTTGTCTAAAATTCTAACCCCAAAGGAAATAAAAAATCCGATGGGAAGAAGAAAGGACGAAACAAAAAAAATAAAGGAAAGGATGGGAAGGGGAATGCAAAAAAAACCAACGATCATGTTGGAGAGGGTCAAAAGGGAAATAAGAGGAAAGTAAAGTTTCCATGAAAGTTGTGCATTGGAGACCATCTTACGTACCTTTGCCCTAAAATTCATGATGCGCAGCGCTTGTAGCTCAACAGGGTTCTTCCAATTCCCAGGTAGTGTTAACAAACCCTTTTCCCCAAGGGCAGAAATTGATTGCTGGCACAAATCAAAATATTGGGGCTCCCTTTGGGGGCAGTTAGGAAGGGGAAATCTCGTCAAACATATATATGACGAGTGCTCACACATATATCGCTACGAGATCTCATGATTACGGTGAAGTTGAGTCTTCAAAAGCTAAGGGTACTCTTGATAGTGCTAAACCACTTCATATCATGAAGCCTACTATTGAGCCTATACCTTGAATGCCAAAGGCATATTTAAAATGTATGACAATTAATCCAAATGCCAAGGCCGCTCAGAACTACTCCATTGTAGAAGATCTGGCTCGAAGTCCTTGTGCTATGTCTGCATTAGAGGTGCTCCAGTCTTGTCTTGCTCAGTGAAGTGCTTTGCTCACTGCTATTGGGGCTATAGATCCAAAGAACTCTCTTATGATTACATTTGATATGTCAAATTTTAAAAAGAGACTCCCTCATCATATGGATTTCTGTATTAGATTGAGTTATCAAAAATGTAATATCTTTCGAACGGTTGTTGACAAAGGTGCTTCCACGTGTGCAATGTCACTTGCATGTGGGAAGGCTATTGGATCTCCCACAACTATTCCTTCAGCAACTCTTCTGACTGCATTTGATAGTCATTCTCACAAGCCACATGGTATTGTTCTGGCTTTGCCCATCTGTGTTGGGGGAAAAACTGTTAATATTGAAGTTGAGATAGTCGATGCAAGCTTATACTATAGCCTTCTATTGGGGCGAAATTGGATCTATGAGATGGATGCCATTGCATCCTCTTTATTTCATATTTTTTGTTTCCCTCATGAAGGGAGAATCATCATAGTTGACCAAATGGATTGTTCTCTAATAGATCAAAATGCATATTCTGACTCAACCGTTCCTTTGGTGAATGATACCAAGGCACCTATTGAGAATTTGGGGGTTGGAATGTATTCTTCTTTGATGGGTACTTTTGATATTTCGCCTCCTTCGGTTCATATCAATGCAATTTCATCCTCCAGGGTTCCCATTCGAAGAGAGTTTTTCAGAACTCGTTATTTATCGGACCCTTGGACCTTACCTTCTCCTACCTCCACATTAGCAGAAGGTCAAGTGGGTCGAATGGAATTTCCAATGTCTACAGTTGATATTGTGTATACCTCTATTGTTGAATCTGTAAAGTCCATTCTCGTTTCTCTTTCACAGGAGGAATTGGATGGATATGTGGCTCCGTCTTGGACTCCTAGTTCATCTTCAGCCCAAGATTGTCTTGATACCACTCTTCCATCTAAAGAGGCCATCCTGGAAGAAATGACTGTTATAGAGAGACTGTGGGATGATTTGCATCATCGGTCTTACTTTCTACCAGATTTGAGCGGAGTTGAATCAATTTTTCCTAGTCCTCAGCCTTCTGGTCTTGTTCACCCGATCCTGATGCCTTTAGCACTAACACAGGTTTTTGCTGAAGGGAACATGGTTGTGATTTCTCCTACTATCCCGGTGAAAATTTCTAGAGATCCTAAAATTATCGAGAATATTTTCATCAGAGCTGAATGTTCCCTTGAAGAGGATAAAATTTATACCGATCTATTTCGAGAGTTTAGGGATGTGTTCACTTGGTCTTATGATGAAATTCCTGGTATAGATCCATATATTATCTGGCATGAGATCAAGGTGTACAAAAATGCTAAGCCTACCAGGAAAAAGCTTCGTCTGTTCAACCCTGTGAAGGCAGCAGCTATCAAAGCTGAGGTGGAGAAGCTGCTTAAGGCAGGATTCATTTTTCCCATTCCTTTGACATAATGGGTTTCGAATCCAGTTCCTGTGGACAAGAAACAAGGAACAATTTGAGTTTGCATCGATTTCAGAGATCTAAATAAAGTATGTCCTAAAGATAATTACCCCACACCATTTATAGATCAGATTATTAATGAGTTTGTGGGAAATGAGATTTTCTCCTTCATGGATGGTTTCTCTAGATATAATGAAATTATTATTCGTCCTGAAGATCAGCATAAGACTACATTTATTTGTCCCTGGGGTACCTTTTCTTACAAGAAAATTCTTTTTGGCCTTAAAAATGTTGGAGCTACTTTTCAATGAGCTATGTCCTATGCCTTCAACGACATCAAGCATATTATCGAGGCATACTGGATGATTTAGCCGTTCATTCTTGTAAGAGAATTGATCATCCTTCTCACCTATGTCAAGTATTTGAACGATGTCGGTATTACAAAATCTGGTTGAATCCGAACAAGTGTGTTTTCGCTATCACAACCGATCGGTTGTTGGCATTTATTGTGTCTACGGAAGAGATTTAGGTAGATCCCAAAGTTGAGGAAATAATTTAGCTGCCTCCCCCATCTTCAATTCCTCAACTTCATAGTCTGCAAGGAAAAGCTAATTTTCTGTAGAGATTCATCGTAAATTATGTCGAGATTATGAAAGGGTTTATGAGATTATTAAAGAAAGGAGTTCCATTCTTTTCGGATGACTTTGCTCAGCGCTGATTCGATGCTTTGAAAAAAGCATTAACCTCTGCTCCTCTACCGAGTCCACCTGATTATAGCAAGGATTCCCTTTTGTATCTCGTGGTAGCAGAATCTACCATTGGTATGGTTCTGGCTCAGGAAGACGATTCTCTTTCGGAGCATGTTATTTACTACCTTAGTTGAGGCTTGGTAGGACCTGAGCTCCGGTACTCTCAGATTGAGAAGTTTTCTTTAGTAGTTGTCCATGTTGTGCAACGGCTCAGACATTATATTCTTCTTCGAAAAACCTGTGTTTTTGCAACAGTAAATCCATTTCAGTTTTTTCTCAGTAGGCGACTGATTGGGGGAAAATACAACGATGGATTGTGATTTTGCAGGAATTTGATCTTGAGTTTATGTCTACCAAGTCTAAGAAATCATTGGTTTTTGCGGAAATTATTTCTGAGTTTCCCTATGGAGAGGAGATGGTTTATGACGAATCATTCTCAAATGAACATCTTTTTCTCATTTCTTCACAGGATCCTTGGTATGGGGATCTCATAGTATATCTCCAGACTGCAAAGTTTCCCTCGACTTTTTCGAAGGATGAGCGTCATAAGTTACGTCACCTAGCTAAAAGTTACTTGATCATTGGTGAAACCTTATATCATTTCAAGGTTGATTCAATCCTTAGGTGGTGCTCAACTCTCGAAGAAGCTGAGGTTTTGCTTAATGATTTCCACAGTGGAGCTTGTGGTGGTCATTTATTTGGGCTTGCTACAGCCCAAAAAATCTTGTGTGCAGGATAGTTTTGGCCTTCAATTTTCAAATATTGTATGAATCGGTCAAAAGGTGTCATCCATGTTAGGTCTATACTGGAAATATGCATGCTCATATAGCTCCCCTCTTTCCCGTCATCACTATCAGCCCCTTTACAAAGTGGGGTATTGATTATACTACTTGTAACCCGCCTTCGACTAAAGGTCACAAGTACATTATTGTAGCCTTAGACTATTTCAGAATGTGGGTCAAGGCTATGACTAGTTTTGGGAATGATGGTGAAACAACAGCCCTTTTCCTTTTCAATCAAGTCATTTCTCGCTTTGGTATTCCCAAAGGGATTGTCACTGATCATAGCAGTCGTTTTCAAAACAGCATGATGGCTGAATTGGCTCTGAAATTAGGTTTCCAGCAGGAACACTTATCTCCGTATTATCCTCAGGCCAATGGGTAGGTGGAAGCTGTAAACAAATCCTTGAAGAAAATTCTTCAATGAACAATTGATAAATCTTGATCCAATTGGCACATTATGTTGTATCCTGCGCTTTGGGCATACCGAACGTCAGTCAAAACTGCAACTATTTTTACTCTGTTTCAACTAACTTATGGGTTGAAATCTATATTTCCCATTGAATTTGAAATTATCTTAAGTTAGTTGTAGAACTTCTTCTTGACACCTCTAGTCTTGAAGAACATCTCCTTCATCTGGAACATCAAGATGAGTAGTGTCGGGATGCCGCCACGATGAATGAGGCACATAAGAAATGGATTAAGGTTCAGTATGATAAAGCAGTCAAACCTAGGGTTTTCTCTGAAGGAGACCTTGTCTTGGTTTATGCCCAAGAGAAGGATGACCTAGGGGTAGGCAATTTCAAATCTATGTGGTATGGCCCCTTCATCGTTTAAAAATTCCTAAAAAGAGGAGCTTATGCCTTGATTGAATTTGACAGAAATGAGTTGGTGGAGCCCAAAAGTGGGCTCTATTTGAAGAAGTATTATGCCTAGGCTTTCGCCTAGCATTTTTCTTTTTTTATATATTTTTTGTTTTTTGCACATATATGATTTTTCGGTTTTTGATGTGATTATGATGCATTTGATCTTCTTAGGCAGGTTGTATTGGATGTCATGAGTCATTTTGGTTTCGCTAATGGTGCTAGTAGACATACTCAGAACTTAGCTTCTGCGGCTTGGGTACTTCATTATCCATCCGGTCAGTTGTTGGTTTCAAGAGGTGTCTGCATTGGTCTTGCTTCGAAAAATGTAGCAGAATACACTGCAGTAGTTTATCTACTCTTGAGAGCAATATCTTTAGTTGTTGATTTGTTAGTAGGTTTCTTGGACTCCTAGCTGGTGGTTTTTCAGTTGAAAAACACATATCAGGTTCGAGACCCATTTTTGCACCGATTATTTTTGAGGGTATGTTTGTTACATAGATTATTTCAATTTATAACATTAATTCACATTCCTTGAGCTAATAATTGGATGGCCGACTTATTGGCTATTCAAGCAATTAATTGGCATATTCATCATTTAAAATTTTAATCAATACATCAAATACATCATTCATTTTTCATACGTTTGAGTCATCACATTATATAAATCATTGTATATATATAGTTAGAGTGTTAAAAATATACAAAATATGGACCTATTTTTCCTACAAAATTAGGGCTTATGCCGGATCATGTTCGGTATAAAAAATATATTAGTCATCTGGTAAAATCTATATATCTAATCCTATGGTCCTTGCCCAACATTTGTGTTTCTATAGAACAGGATAGCAGTCGCTACAAGGCAGAATAATCGCACCCAGCCTCGTGGTACTCCAACTACCCATCTCTGGATAGCCTTTGGTAAGTCCTCTACTACATACATAGTCACTTGGCAAGTCAAACTCTCCAAGTTTCTCTGGATGGCATGGAGGGTCCTACCCAAGTCTTAAGCATTCACGTCACCTCTACGACGCTTATGCCTTGGGTATCCCTAAGGTCTGACTGGTCCCATATCTGTATCATGATCATCAATAATCTTGTAAGTGATTTGAGTTCAATCAAAAAATATTTTTTCATTATCATATTTTGAAAAAATCCAAAAAATCATATAATCAAAAAATCAAAACTTGCAATCTCACCGATTGCACCCCATGCTGCACTGGGTGGAAGGACTAGACCTAGATCACCGTGAAAATCCATCCCAGCATAGGGATAATTTTTCACAGCAATAACTTGTTCCTCCCACCATTGGAAGAACTCATCATCCCATGTGGTTCGGGGAACTTCACTTCCCCCCAGTCTCTTCATCAGATCAACCCATTGGGCTATTCTTGGATCTCTGGGGCTACTGATGGTTGAGATGACTTTGGACCGAAGCCCTGGAATCCTCTCAAAGAAAAATGTCATTAAAATTGTTCCATACCCAAAGTGTTTAGTTTTTTCCTTCCAGATCAAAGTCAACTATCTCTTCATGTTTCTCAGCAATGTTGTGCACCAATCAAAGAGGTGAATCAAACATTCTACCACAATACTCATTTGAGTCCTCGATGCTTGATGTAAGGAAGAAAATCCTGCTACCCGGCCAATGGTGAAAAGGAGAATCTTCATATGTAATTCTTTCAGATCTTTTATTGCAATCTGAGTCCCTACTTTTTGAGACCCCTATACATAATAGACTTGGATGTAGTCTTCCACAGTAAGCCCTCCCAAAGGCTTTCTGTGAAAATCTACTGGATCTCCTCTCCGAGAGAGTTCCAGTAATGAAATATATGTCTTCCACCTCTCTGCGTATAGGAATTTTATCTATCATGAAGCAGTATTCCTCCAGCTCCTCGTGATCTACCAAAATTTGGATCAATCAGACATTAATTTTCATATTTGACATTTTAAATAACTTGAGAAATCCACAATTCCGAAGGATATCAAGTGAATTTTGATCTTCTATCACTTCATTATCAACAGCACTATGTTCATGCTCTCTCCACCTAATTGAAATCTTGAGAAAATTCATCAAACCATGTATTAGGTTCATTTTTTAAATTCTCAGTCTGCACATATGCGGCTTTGTTTACACACAATCACGTATCATATGCAGGTTCATCCACAAGAACCCACGTATGCGCAAAGGGTTTCGTCAAAAAAAAAAATTCCTACAGTTAAATTTCTAAATTTTTATCTTAAAATGGAACAAAATTGATGACAAAGATGAATTAAGAGCCTACCTGACTAATTCGACGTGATTTGGTGGATGATTGCTCCTGTTCTGAGAAAGGGAATTTTTTCTCCAAAAGTTCCTTCTCCACTTCCGCAATGTGAAAATGATCCAAATATGAGGTAAATGGTGTATTTATACCCAAAATTTGAATTTTTTTTGCCAAATTGATTCGTGCTAATTTTCAAAATCTATCTAAGGCCATATAACCATGTTTCTTGTAAGTGTTGGGTAAGGTATTTTTTCAGGGACATTTTACTGAAGTTGAGATTTTTTATGGTTTCTTTAGATCCATGACCGCTAACCTGTCATGGCAGGTATATGATTCTGAACTGGCATATAGGTTAGGGAATTCACTTTCCGTTGCATTCTGCATACTAGAATCCATTCTGATCACTTTCCATAGGGTCAATCCCATATTTTTATGAGTACTTCACCCATTTCACTCACTGATTTTTAAATCATGACTTGGTGGTAGAGACTTCCTTCACATGGGCTTATTAGTTAGTTCCTCGCTAGCATTTGTCACCCATGCTGCAATTGATGTAGGCTCGGGAGTCCTCTTTAGTCCCGCCATGACATACATGTTTGAAGCTTCATTCTTCTTCTTCACTATCATTTTTCTGGCCATTACCCTAGAGGCTCCCTTTTGTTGTCAAGTTGTATTTCTGCATTGCATATTGACTACTTATTTATCTTGGCCTTTAGCCAGCTTCATTTGGACTCAATGTTTAAGCCATATTTTGACCATGAATTTCTGTACAAGTTAACCTTGCAATCACTTAGCTACCGTGACTTAACACCTTGTTACCCATGGATGGAACATTCCCCTGAGTATCACTTACCAGTTTCCACCACCTTGCATTGAGCATAGGATTGTTCCCATCCTCGGAACTAGTGCATCTGTTTCATGATACTCGTTCTATCCATTGTATTATAGAATTATTTTATTCTTTTTCAGGCTTTAAATATGAAAAATACAAAAAAATTAAATATGTGAAAAAGTGCAGGAACAGGATATTACTTCATATTTTGATGGCAGCTACAATGTCAGTTTTGTCATCCTTGAACAAAGAACAAAAAAATATGTCTTTCCTTCATTTGGGATGGTTATAGTTTTGACTTAGGAGAAGCCATAACCTTGTCACATGCGTCAGTTATCCCCCAGTTGGTTATCTCTTCCAATCACATGGAGGGTTTTTTCGTGCCTCCTGCATGACAAACTTATACAAATTTATCATTTGCTGCCATAGTCAACATGAGTCGTGCTTTTGTTCAAGGGAAATTAACATGATTCGGCCTTTCTGCGGTGTCTCTTGACTCATTTTTCAGTCGACCTTCCCGATATTTTCAGTATCTTATTCTATCACATCAGATGTTTGGTCCTATGCTCATGCTGGTTTGAGAAGGTCTCCATTGACTTCTTGCTGGCAGGTTTGTCTCTTATCGACTACGACATATTGCTCTAAGAGCAAACCTAGAGTTGCACCTTGGCCCTATTTACATCATTGATAGGTTACCTTGTGCTCAATATTTGATCATCATCATGGGTATTTTAATGAGTGGTTTCCCTTGTGTTCGACATCAGCTCACATTATCACACTTGGGATTCGTGCAGTACCTTGATTTCCATTTGACCCTATCGGTGGATATATTGCCTCTTTGTCAAATTTCATTATTGGTTGGTTCAGAGGGTTTCTGTCGTGCGCTAGTTTCATCTTGTGCATGCCGAAAACGTACTCTGGGTTTGTTACTTCACTCTTCTTCATATGATTCCTTCCAAATTTTGGCCTGCGGGTTACACTCGTGCTAGACTAATGTGGGATGCCTTAATTCCTTCCTTCCAGCAGCTCTTTTCCCATCGATTCTGACTCATTTCTTTGGTAATAAGGTCTAGAGTCCTTTTGTCAGTACCTTAGAGTTTGCAGTCATCAGTGGCAGATTCTTCGCCATCGATAGTGAGGATACATCATTGCCTCATCATTGGTGGATTCTTTCAAGTGTTTGAATTCAACCCATTTATTTGCACTTGTTGGATTATACTGGGGCACCTTGACAGTCATTATCATTATTGGTGGGTTGTCTCGCGTTTGTCAATGGTATACATCAATGACTGGTAATTAAACGATTTATCACATGGTTGAATTCAACTCATTTATTCCCATTGTGTAGAATTGTGCCATAGTGATTAGTGAAGACCTTGGGTTTGCATTAACATGATTCGGTTCACTTAGACAGCTTCTTCATTTTCCTGCCGATGATACCATACACCCTTATATGTTGCAATTTCACCACAACAACATCTTATATGTTGGCTCCAGAGTTGCGTGTTGTACCATTTGTTCCACCACTTATGATTTGGTACTTGGAGATTCAGTTGTGACTTCTATGATCAGATATCTATTGTGGCATCATTGATCAGTCTTCTATATGTGATACTTGGACCTAATTTTTACTTGTACTTCCGGGCAATGATCAGTGATCAGATGATTCATTATGTACATTACATTTTTTTAGCTATAATTGTATAAATTTTGTATCTGCTCTATATTTCATATGCAGACATATTTTTCTTTCATTGAGAATGGGTATGCCTGCCTCAGACATGAGCTATCTCTTTGATTTATCTCACTAGTTTTTTGGCAGGCTGAAATCTGGTGAAGTCCTCTCTAGTCCTTGCAAGGTTCTTTCTATGCACATAATACATTTCAGCCATCATGTACCCCTTATGACCTCATATATTAGGGGGAATCTGTTACAGTGTCATTTATCACCTTCATGTACTTGATGATGTACACTTTGGCCTTGGGCACCCTTTCCCCCAGACTTGAACATTTTCTCAAAAGACAAAATCTTAAAAACCATACGCGACTCTGCCCAAAATTTTCCATGTATACACGCGAGTCCATTCATAGAGATTCGCATATACCTTTTTAATTATTAAATAATATATAAATTCCCTATATTTGAGGCGGGTTTGATGGTTATTCCAGTAATTCAACCACCCTAGCCCGTGGCCTAACAGCTCCTAACTACAGAAAATAATTTGAGGTAGTATAAAAACCCCTCAAAGGAATGGCCTAAGGGGGAGAGAAAAGATATAGATATTATACTTTGTTGGATCCCTATTCAAGTGTGGTATTCCCGTGCCTCCTGCACTTCCTAGTTATATTCATGAAACCCTTGTTTCCTTGAGATGTTCATCATCCTATAAGACATCTATTGTGCACACATCTTGGAAGAATTCTTGCGAGGCTAGGGCTGGATGGATCCAGAGGATGGTATGTTCAAAGGCCGTGGTAGGATTTAGGTGATTTCTCCACGTTTTGATTACTATTTGTGTCATTCATAATAAGAAGAGCCATCTTGTTCCCAATTTTTATGTGTTTATGATGCTTTATACATGTGTAATAATTGTTAATTGAACATTTCATATTGTTTTTATGATATTATACATGGTTTTCACTGACATCTAGGAACCATATATGTTGTACAACTAGGTTTTTGTGTTTTTTCTTTGTGGATTTACAGGTTTCAGAGCACAATTTGTTGCAGGGGGTTTGCACCCCGCGGAATCTACATCAACCGAGGGATTTTCGAGTAAGTTCTGCAACCAGTAGGATCTAGTTTTCAGTATAGAAGTTGGTTAAAGTGAGTCCTTCTTGAATGGCATGCCCCTGATCTATGAAGGTTTTCAACCCAAGACCTTTAGGGTATTATTTCCTGAAACAAATATTCCAAAAAAATATAAGTTGGATCTACGAATTTGCAACTAAAATAAATTTTCTGAGTTTGTTTTGAGACAATTTTCATTGGCCCAAAACACCTCATTACTAAAAATTCATTTGAGATGATCAATTTTTCCAGAGAAATATCCATAGTAAGTAATGCAAAGCATATATCCCTTTTATTTTATTTATTTATTTTTATTTCAAATTAGAAATTTGATGAGAGAGTTTTCATCTTTTTTGTTTTATGCACAAGTTTAATTGGATTTAATTTTGATTTGTAATTTATTTTTGGTAGAGTTGTTGCAAGGAGATGAAGAGAAGGATTTGGAGAAATGTGATTGCACTGGTAGATAGGGAAATTGAGGATTTGCAGCTCCAAAAAAGTATGAATTTGAACTACTTCCAACAACTCTCCTTTTGGTATAATTTTGTAAATTATAAATAATTGTTTTGAGTGTTGGGAATCACGATTGCCATTAGACCAAAACCCGCAGGTGTTAGTCAACGATCGCATCACCAGAGATAAGGATCCATGAGAGGCGGTTAGCCATGTTGCAAAATACATGGAGAGTTTTTTTATATCCAATGTCCAACAATCTCCCCCCCCCAATGCGAGCCGGGTGTGTATCGAACTCGTGACCTACGCTCTGATAGTACTTGTTGTTTTATTTTCGCAGGGGGCCACATGAGAGCTTATTCATTATTTTAGACTTGCAACACCCATTTTTTCTCTACACCAAGAGAACTTATGAGTGCTCACAGACTTCATCAATGCATCTACAAAATTCTTCAAAGTGTCCACCTTTACCAGCAACACCTTTTTATCCTCAACCATATCACTCACAAAGTGATATTGAACATCAATCTTCTTTGTATTTGATGATAAGTAGGGTTCCTAGTGAAGAAACTTTCACTTTGGCTATCATAGTCTATCGTTATAGCTCGTTGCACCAACCCCATACTTGAACACAATCTCTGCAACCAAAATGCTTCCTTTCTTTCATGAGTGGTTGCCATGTATTCTGTCTATGTAGTTAAAAGAGCCACTACAAACTGTCTTTTACTCATCCAAATGACTGCATCCCCAAATAGGCTAAACACATACCCACTTGTAGATCTTCTTTGGTCCATATCTCCAACCCAGTCTGCATCAATAAAACCACAGATGTCCAAAACTCTGTCCAATCATGGTCTTCCCTGGTAGCACAAGCCATAATCACTAGTGCCACGTAAATATCTAAAAGCCCGCTTCACTGTTGTCTGATGATCCTTCCCTGGCTTTTACATAAACTTGCTTAATACTTCCACTGCATGTGCAATGTCTGTTCTAGTACAAACCATTGCATACACTAGGCTACCCACTACACTTGCATATGGAGCATGAGACATACCCTCCTCTTTTTCCTGTGTCTTAGGACACTGTTCAGCAGATAGATTTACACCTACAGGAATAGGAACCTTCATTTATTTACTATCTTGCATATTGAACCTCTGCAGTATTGTCTCAACATACTTCCTTTGGTTTAACCAGAGCTTCCTCTTTTCCTGATCTCTCTTAATTTCCATGCCAAAAATATTGTTTGCAGCACTAAGATCCTTCATGTCAAATTTGGAGAACAATTGGGTCTTCAAATATTGGATAATTTATTTGTCATTTCTAATCAGCAACATATCATCCACATACAAGACCAAATAAATAGCACGATAACCAATTAATTTAAAATACACGTAGTGATCCTCTTTGATTCTGGTGAAGCCAAGTCCCTGTATATAGGTATCAAATTTATGATATGACATACTTGGCGAATGTTTTAACCCATACAGAGAATTTTTTAATGTGTGTACCAGTTCTTTCTTACCCTTCACCATAAATCCTTCAAGTTTCTTCATGTAGATCTCCTCTTCCAAATCCCCATGAAAAAATGTTGTCTTCACATCCATCTGTTCTACCTCAAAATAAAATATAGCAGCAACAGATAAATGTAATCTAATAGAAGTAACCTTGGCAACCGGAGAAAAAATATGACCAAAATCAACTCCTGACACCTGGGAATAACTTTTTGCTACCAAACGAGCTTTTTCTTTCTCCATCTTGCCTTCTACATTCATATTCTTATTAAACACCCATTTTCTCCTGATGGGCTTCTTTCCAGCCGACAATTCCACCAGATCCCATGCCTCATTTTTGTGCAATGATGCCATTTAATCAACCATGGCCTCCTTCTAGATTTTTATAAATCCACAATCTCCTTGACAGTTTTAGGATCATCATCAGTGATAGTTAAATAAAAATTTGAACAGAAAGTGGATGGACTATACCTTTATGGCTGCCTTCTTTCCTGAATTGATCTTCTCACAACTGGAGTTTGTGGCTCCTCCTCTTCTAAATCTTGTTCTATTGTAAAGTCTAATTCATCCTACTTTAGCTCAAAATATATCTTCGCAGGTTCCTTTGGTAGGAATTCATGTTTAACAACATCTTTCACCTCTCTAAACACCACATCTCAACTGTACACAACCTTCCTCGTTTCTAGGTTCCAAAGCTTGTAACCTTTTAAACCATCCTTATACCCAATAAAGATGCACCTTTCAGATTTATTATGTAACTTGGTCCTTTTCTCCATTGGAACATGTACATATGCATCACATCCAAATACCCTCAGATGTGAAACAAAGGGTTTCTTACCAGTCCATACCTCATGTGGAGTCTTATCCTCCAACACTGATGAAGGTGATATGTTAACTAGGTAACATGCAGTCTCCATTGCCTCTGCCCAAAATTCATGACCTCACCTGGTACCACTGAGCATACTTCTTTCCTTTCCCATCAACGTTCTATTCATTCTTTCCACAACCCCATTTTTCTGAGGTGTGTATGGAGTATTATTTTTTCATGCTATACCACACTTCTTACCGAACTCTTCAAATTCCTTCTTGCATAACTCCCCACCATTATCTTTCCTCAATTCCTTTATCTTCTTCTCTGTCTGGTTTTACACTAGAGCCTTAAATTATTTAAATATGTCAAATAATTCATATTTCTTCCTCAAGAAATATATCCATGTAATCCTTGATAATTCATCTATGAATGAAACATAGTACATAGACTTACCCAGTGATGGAACCGACACAGGTCCAAACACATCACCATGCACTCTAATATATGGTTTTCCCTCTTAGCACCAGAACGAAAAATCACCGGATTCTACTTCCCATATAAATAAAATTCACAGAAATCAAAATATAGAGAGAAATTAGACATACCTTCTACCATACCATTACCATGTAGCATCCGAAGGCCCTTCTCTCCAATATGTTCAAGCCTTTGGTGCCATAACATGGTCTTTTCTCTAGATATAGCTAGGCTTTCCGCTCCACTTTCAAGAACCACAGAAATTTTTCACCCATCAAAGACAGTGCTATCTTGAAGCTTGTACAGAGTTCCAATCCTTAATCCCCACATTAATAACAGTGCTCCCTGAACCATATTGCAGGTATCTTTCTCGAACACTATTTTTACACCTGCATCATCCATCTTCTTTCAGATTGACTTTTCCACATTCGACGAATCTTTCCTTCCTATCATCCCCTAAGAATACATCACCACCATCATACTTCTCATACTCACAAAACCACTCCATATGGGGGGTGAAGTGAAAGGATGCACCTTATTCAATCAAGCGCGCCTCATCATCTACATGTGTATTTGAAGAAGAAGACAAATACATATCCCCACCTTCATCTGAGGTATTTTTTTCCTCTGCAGAAAGAGCATCATCAAATTCCTTTATTTTCTCAAGATATTTAGATCTGCAGTCCTTTTTTTAGTGCCCTTCTTTTCCGCATTTCAAGCACACCTTTACAGGATTTCCTGGAGATTTAGATCTCCCTCTAGGTTTATATCTCCCACTTGAAAACTTATTTTTATTTATGTTATGGTAACTTCCTCGTACAGATAAGGCATCTCCATTCTGACCCTCCATATTTCTCCGTCTCATTCCACCGACAACAAGGCTGAGACAATTTCATCAAAATTCAAGGTAATTGTATTGATACCTATTGCAATAACCAGATTATCCCACGAATCTGGTAGAGAAGACAAGAAACTGATGCAGTTATCTTCATCTGAGATTTTAATATCAACAGATGACAACTGACTTACCAAAGTATTGAAGGCGTTCAAATGATCTGTCACTGAGTCTTTATCCTTCATCGTTTGGTTATAAAACTTTTTCTACAGGAACAATTTATTCACCAAAGAATTATATTGGTAAAAATTCCCTAACTTGACCCACAAATTATTCATTGTAGCTTCCCCAGATACATTCAACAATATCAAATCTGAGATACATAATTGTATTGTGCTCTTTGCCTTTCGATCCAACTTCACCCAATCTTCATCTGACATTATCGTTGGTTTAGTACCCAGATCTACCATAATCCATTGATCTTTATCCACCACTAGATGCTCCATCTTGAGCTTCCACAACTCAAAACTTTGACCATTAAATTTCTCGATATCTATATTTCCACTGCTCACCATCTTCTTTCATCACAAGAATCGATCCCATAGATCTCCCATTGAACAGGGTCTACCATGGGCCCAAGAAAAAAACCCCTCAGAAGCAAAGGCATCCCCTTGAAGCCGAAACAACTCTGATATCACTTGCTGGGAATCATGATTGCCATTAAACCAAAACCCGCAGGTGTTAGTCAATGATCACATCACCAAAGATAAGGATCCACGAGAAGCAGTTAGTCCATGTCATGAAACACATGAGGATTGTTGGTATATCCAATGTCCAACATTGAGAAGGAGGAAAAGGTTTCACTTTTCTGCATTTTTAAGACTCTAAACACTTTTGTAAGGAGAATTATAGTTGTATATTGAGAGGAATACTCATATCTAAGTGTTTGGGGATTTTTTTTTTGAGATTTGGTCCTTCTGTTTAAGGTAGAGCTTGCACTATTGAAACTATTTTCTTCAGTGTCAGATATCATGATCTTAGAGGGATTGTTGAGCTAATTCAATATAAAATTGACAAAATGTTTTAATGTTTCATTTTTATTCAGTTACTAGTTTTTTTTAATGAAACTTTTATCTTTTTAATGGAAGATCTATATCAATGGTTTCATGTTTTAAACTCTTGTCAAATTCGAGAATCATTGTCCACTAGATCAACTACCTTATCTAACATTTTTAGATATTATTTATTTCTTTCCAATTTTCTCCGTGCTTAATCAAATTTATGAGTAACTATTTACCCATAAATTTTCCATATTAAATTGATTTAACTATCATTGAATTGTATGAACTATTTCTGCATTTTAATGGCTTATCTTTCATGGTTTTAAATATCTGAACTGAGCATGTATTGTAATAATAATATCATTTTTTAGAACTATTTCAATAGCATGATATTAATCACAAAAGAGGCATATTAAATCCCCATTATTTAAAAACACTTTTCTCTTGATTTAGATTAGGTCTAAGTCTAGTTCCAAGTGAGATAGGATAGATTATATTTCCCTTTTCTGATTTCATTCAAGATTAATTTCAATTTTCATTTTAGAATATTTTTTAGAATACTCCTAATGCAGGATAAACCTTAGTTGTGATTTGGATGAGCCATTAAATAAGCTTAGGTATTGTTTTCTTGTATGTGCACTACATGAAGATAAGTTCATTCCTCTTCTTATTGGTTGTAAATTACATACATCATAAGTTAGCAATAATGGTAGGGGGTAACTGGAACTAATATAACCAATAGAAACCACCATTCCAAATGCAAAAGGGTCTAATTTGGGGCCTTGACCGAGTGGTCTCCTTTGATGTTGATGTGGGGACATCAACATGTTCTTGTATATATCTTTCACAAAGGTTCTCTAATCAATCTATAATTTCTAATGAATGTGAGGTATATTTTAAGTGATTTATTATATTCTATCGCCATCTAATCCATGATAATCATGCATAAGTCTCAACATGCCTCAAGTGAGACTTCCTTCCCTTGCGTGAGATTAGATATGTCAAATTTATGTTAGACTACAATGGGATATTTGTTGGAACCCTATGGTAGAACCTTGGGTCTCTATAATAAACATTTGTCTCCAACATTTCTCCAAGGTAGGTCTTAACCAATGTTGATGCATGTCTCTATATTTTTCCTTCCTTTTTAAATTATGTTCAGAGGATCATATACCCACTCTGCTCCCTAAGAAGATGTAGTTATTTCAGCATCTTCTATATTGTCTCTTGAGCCTTTCCAGTTTTGGCTATGAATGACCCAACTTCATGTGGAAGATGAAATTTTATTGCCCTATTTCTTAGTTAAAAGTGTAACCAATCATTGATGAACCATTTTGTTATGAATTCTAGTGCAAAAATATGTGGTCTAATGAAATTGGGCAGTAAGTATGTCTTATCTTTACAACCATAAACACCAATTATACTGTCATCTTCCAGGAAATACCTGTCTCCTATCTTCCATATTTAATTCATTTATTTAATTTCAAGGATGACCCTATGTAAAGTATTTTCATGCACCAGTTGGTAAAATATGGACACTAAATACTAGAGGTAGTACAAAATTCCCATGTTATCCGAGGTTTTCTTCACTAAGTGTATCCACTCAATGGTAGGTAGTACTATGTTGGAAGAATAAAATGACCTTGGGGCTAGGTGTTCCAAGTAACCTTAGTTTTGGTGCATGAAAATATAAATGATATATGAGTAATATCTGAATCCATTTGTGAAACATAAGTTTCTGAAGTGATGGTGTATGGTATATGATATATATTATGTGAAATCAAACAATTAGTAAGCTATGGTGTCAGTGTGACACATAGATACTAGGAAACCTAGCATTTTCTCATCAAATTCTAAGTATTTTTCCATGTCAAGTACCTAAGTAATCATGGATATGATTTCCTTTACTTGTTCAAAAAATTTCACTATGTAGTAAGGTGGAGGCCCTGTTGGAGTGACCACTACTTCAAGCACATGCTCTTTCAACATATTTTCCTTCTATTCTTCAGTGAGGACCTTCCATTATTCAAGTAAGGTGGCCCCATATAGATTTTGTAATATAGCTTGGTATGTGAAATATAACATTGTTTATATGGCTTCTAGAGTCACTAACATAATCACTTTGGATCTTGTGATAGATGATATAGTCTTGTTTTTAGAGCTGTAATGAAGCACAATCTAGGTGATGATTTCTAGGAAATCATATATTTGGGGTACCACTATTTTCAACAAGTTTCTTCTGAATTTTTTTTATAAGTCGAGTCCTACCTACACATTTTAATAAACATACCACATGGAAACATACATATCTTCACTATTGAGGGAGGGATCATGGATTTATGCATGGGTGTCTATGAGTTCTTCTTCCTGTGGCTTCTAAATTATTGGGGAAGTCACTAAAGTTGGGTTGTGTGACATATTTAATTTGGATTTTTTTGATTGGGCTTTTGATGGAACTTGAAGGTTGAAGGGGAATGCAATGGGGCTAATTTGTTGGTTTTTTTTTTAGGGCTAGGGGACCAAAATTTCCTCACCAAAATTTGAAAGGGAGCAACTAAGTTTGAGATTGTTGGTAGCCTTGGATAATTGGGATCGAGTTTAAATGGGAGATAACTCATTGTGAAAGTAAGTGCGGGTTTGGTGGGATAATAAATTCCTAAAGAGTTGTTTTGTTGATGTTTAGGTAGCACTGATTTTCTTAGCCTTCATAGTTGGGAACATCGTGCGAGTGGCTAAAGTGTTTTATCAGGGTTTATGTGGTGAGGGGGGCTCAGAGAGGAGGAGGATCGACATCGATTAAACACAAAGGATGTTGTAAGCACCAGTCAAAAATATACCTCTATAATTATTTTTATGACAAGAATGATTAGAATGGGGCCCCACCAGTTATTTTATAAAAATTACTTTCTTGAAATTCATGCAACCATGTGTCTGTTTATGATTGGGTGTGATGATATCACCATACTATGGTGACATAATTTTTCAAGGGGTATGATGCTAATGTGGAGCGATGATTTGGAGTTAGTGAGGCTACGTTGAGGCATATACAATGTGGTGGGGTGTCATGGAGTGGATTGGAGATGTGGCAAGGATGGCGATGTGGAGGAAGGTGGTGGACTAGTTGATGTTGCAAATTACTTGACGATGTCATGGTGGGTACACCCTCCTTCTCCAAGTACTTTTTACATGGTGGGGAGGATATTTTGGCACACCACCCTCTATGGCACACAAAAAGGGATGGTCTTCCACGCATCCCTAGAAGTATTCCACCACACCTCCTCTAAGATATCAACGTCGCACAGGCCGATGGTGCATGCAATCCATGTCATTGATCTACATCGACCATGGTCCATTCGATCTAGGGATTGCAAGACTTTTGTGTTGGAATCATCATTTTACCCTATTGACGTATGGGTGATGTCACATGACATAAATGTCACACTGACATCATATGATGTAAAAATAAATAAAACAAACTAAGATAAAAAAAATTAATAAATCAATAAATAAATAAATTGTGGAAACACCTTCCATAGTCTCCTAAGAAAAATTAGCACCAAAAAGCTCCATGAACTACATTGGGTAGGCTTCTAATTTTCTATGTCTTCTCAGGATCTTGATTTATTTTTTATTTCTTCCAACATCTTCTTGTACTCTTCGAATTGAATTTCAGTAACAAACATTTTTAAACTACCTTTTCCAAGGCTTCAATTTTTAGCATTCTTTCCTTGGTTGCTACTTTCTCTTTCTTTAGATTTTTCTCTTCTCTATTATAGTCTTCCCTTTATCTATTTAGTGATGAATTATTTTTCTAGGCTTCATTGTATATGAAATCATTCAGAGCCTTAGAAAAAATGTAGGTGTCAGGGAAAGGTATTTGGGATAGATCGAAAGTGATATGAGTGGCTTCACTATCTTCTGCAGAATGGAATTCCTTTCCATTTGCCTTCACGACTGCTAAATTAAACTTCTATCCCTTGTAACATAATACACTTAGTAGTCAAGTGTCCAACATATTTCCAGTATCAGTGAGTTTAAAGTATCTTTTCATTTCCTATTTATAAATATTTACTATATTTTCAAATTTCTCAATGGGGGATGATAACTCCTTCATAGTTTTAATGTGAATGGTGTCTATAACCTTTGATGAAGTTAGATTTATTGATATATTCTACACTATAACTAGTGAGCCTTTATGTATCATAGGTATTCTTGGTGGACCTAGAATAATATCTGCAATCACTATCAAGGCTTTATCAACACCCTCTTATTCATCGTCATCCTATTCTCTTTCTATTGTTTTTAGCTTCTTGGAGTTGAATTCTGTCTCTTGATCTATTTCCATTTCATTAGTCATATTTATCTTAGTACCATACATTTTAGAACATTGTGTGTAGGATGGGAGGAGTACTTCTTTCATTTCTTCAAAAACAATTTTGTTTTATATTTGTTCTAGGAGAGGCCTTGACTGGTGTCTATGTATACCTATGTTGTTGTATTTCCTTTGATCGTAGATTATTTCTAGAGGATCATAAAACCATTATTCTCCTTGGGAAAATTGTAGTTCATTCAACATATTTTGTACTTTCTCTTGAGCCTTTCTAGTTATTGACATGAATGGCCCAACTTCTTATCGAAGGTGAAATGTTATTGTCTGTTTCCTTAATGAAAAGTGTAACCAATCAATAATAAGCCTTTTTCTATTAAACTCTATTGAAAATATCCTAGGTGTAATAAAACTTGGTAGTAAGTATGGCTTATCATTGAAACCATAAACCTTGATTACAATGTGTTCTTCTAGGAGGTACTAGTCTCCTAATTTCCACATTTCATTAATTTATGGGATGACCTTGGTTAAAAAAAATTCATGTATATGATGGTAAAATGTGGACACAAAATATTGGAGATAGTATTAAATTCTCATGTTATCTAGGGTCCTTCTTACAAATGGTATCCATTCAATAGTGGTGAGCATAGTGTTTAAATAATTAGCTAGACTTAGGGCCAAGTGTTCCAGGGAGATATAATTTTGGTGCATGAAGAGGAAAATGATGTATTAATAATATCTAAATGCATTGGTGGAATGAAAGTTTATAAACTGATGATGGATAACATATGATATGTACTAGGGGTAGTCAAACAAGGATTAATTTGTGGTATCAGGATGACATAAGGCTACTAGAAAACCTAACGTGTTCTCATCAACTTCAACATCTTTTTCCATTCCTAGGATATGTGAAATCATAGTGAAGCAAACTCTCCAATATATGAAAATTAAATATGTTGATCCTATTCCCATCAAGGTTGAAAACACTTGTGTAAATATAATTTCCAAAACTCATGTTCTCCACTATAAAAAATCACATTCCAATAAAGTATTGTTTTATGTGATATTGGGTTGCTAATCATGTTGTGAGATTGGAATATGTGGCAAAAAATGAGGAAATTGTAGATAATTTTACAAAGCCTCTTCGAAGGGAGGTATTTGAGAATCTTCGATAACAGCTGTGAGTGGTGCCTTTCCAAGGCATTAAGGTGTTTCTATGGAGTTAGCAGTTGGTCAAATTTTGTCTCAATTAGCTGCAAAAATGTTTCCAATTTGGTGGTGGATTCTTGGTCCTATGTGCCTCGATTCAATATGTACTACTTTTTCTTCTTCCTTTTATCTCCTCAAAGGACCATGATTTTTCAAATTTGCAGGGGGGGGAGTATTTAATAGCCTAGGGGGAGTATATATGGCAACAATTCAATGGGAATATGTTCATTTCTCTCAGCCTGCATGATTGGAATTACACTTTCTCATTTCCGTGTATTTCCTTTTCCATTGATATCAAAGGGGGTGAGAGTGAGGAGATTACTTTGAGAGGTAATATTTATATGGAATAATCAATTGCATATGGAAATATTAGGTTCAATTTGGCTCCACAGGTTGACATAAATTCCAAACGGGGGAAAGTGTTAGCATTATAGTGTTGGCATTGATTTCCATGGGAAATAATTAATGTAATTATTTGATGCAATGTAATCCTTGAAACATACTTTAATTTTTCATGGTTATGACAGAGGTAGGAAGCAGTAATAAATCCTTTTTGTTGATACGTTTGAAGATCCTTTGGGGTTTCTATGTCTACATATATTGTCATATTAGTACAACCGTCACAAAGCAAAACTACCACATTAGCTTGGTATTGTCATGGCTTGCACACAACACTTGCTAAAGGCTTTCTAGCCTGTTCCCATGGCACTACTTGGAGGGTGAAAAATGAAAACCTTATGAAAATTCAGTGGTATTCTACCATGGTATTATTTTTACCAAGTCAATGCACATTATACCTCATCAAAAGCATGTGATTAATTTTTAAATTATGTCTCATTCATTGAAGAAGATGGTGGATTGAGTCAAGAAGAAAAAATTCATTGTACTGAAATAAATCAATAATGTATGGATAAGAGGGTTTGGCTCTCCACTTATTCTTGTAGTTATTATTTAATCACTCCAAAAATTGCATCTATATGATTACTATTTGCGAAGGAATGGTTCTATATTTTGAGAGAGTGAAGAATTGCAATACATTGTGACCCAATTATGCAAGGATATTTTTTTTCTCAACGGTTATAGCAACTTACTAAAGAAGATCAGAGATATAAAAAATATTTTTGAGAATATCATATAGAATTTTTTTATTCTAGCATGTGAATCTTTTAAGTCTAGATTGTGATGAAGATTTGTCTCCATTCTATATATTTTTTTGAGGCACCATTAAGAGGCAACTGAGGGGTATTTTACAGAATTTATAATTATTTCATATATGTTGTTTCTTGTATAAGTTCAATGATATAATTTCCTTGTATTTTCATATAAATTTCTAGAGTTATAATTGTTGAGGTTGTGGCCTCAAGCAAGTGGGCACTTGATTAATTGTTGTAGGGTGGTGTCTCCTTGTTGGTAGTGGCCAATAGAACCACATATAAGAGTGGTTGATCCTAGCTAGTTGGGGCTAGCTTATATATGTAAAAGATAATATTCAATGATAATAAAAGAAAATAATAAAAATAATCATGGTGGTTTTCTTCCCCTCTAAAGTTTCCACCTAAAACTCTAGTGTTCTTGTATTGTGCTAATTATGCTTTCATTATTTCATTTTTTTTTATTTGTTTCAAAATTTGAAAATCCATAATTTTGTAAACATTTATGCAACATTGATTAACCCACCCCACACCTCTCAGTATTTCTTGATCCCAACATTATCCAAATGTGTGACCAAGTATAGAAATGTATATGTATTGGATGGAGAGAAAGAGGGTCGTTGTATGGGAAAAATGGAAGAGATGTTGGGAGTGGACTCTCCTTCACTTCCTTAGTAAAAGGAGTACGATATATATATAACACCATTTACTTCACACAAGTTGCACATAATAATACAAAGTGCTATTCATATATAGTGAAATCATAGTGGGAGTAGTCCATTAGCAGGACAAGTTACAAAGACAAATATTTTATTTCCAAGGAAAGTTATGTTTTCCTCATGAGAGGTAAAATAATGGAAAATCATAGGGAGTAGTGGCCATGTAACTATTTTCCATTAATGTCAAAGGGAGAGAAATAAAAATTGGGAGAAATGAGTGTTGGGAGCTTAAAAATACTGAGAGGGGGGTGAATCAATACTGTGCCATATCAATCGTCTTTATCACTTTTAACATTTCCTTCCATTATTTGAATCATTCAATTAACCACTAGCATAATTTATCATTTTAGATAACATAAACATAATCAAAATATAAGAGAAACATTACACATGAGCATAATATAAAGCACATAGAACAAAAGGATACTAGATATGAGGTTAACACCATTTCAAGAGAAAAAACATTGAACATTTGTCTTCCTATTCTTCTTATCATAATTTTTTTGTTACAATGTACTAGCACTAGCCAGTATGCAAGCATCAACTTGTGAGATATATGAGTACCCACTCACTCCAGGACATGACTTGATAGAAGCACCCACTTCCATATCTATATGCAGACACCCACTTGTCGGAGGCATTGACCCCCAAATAGTTCCTCAAGCACCCACCTAAAGGAAGCCATTGTTCTCTAATTAGCAAGCCACCACTTTCCCTAAAGGAACTAACCTTCTATAACCACATTGAACCTCAATTTCATTCATTTTAATATTGGATCCACCTCTTCTCAATATCGAAATAAAAACACTAAAGCCAATTTTCAATACAAACCACTTAGCAACACATCAACAACCAACGTTTCTTAACAACTCATACTCAATGTCAAACCATAGAAAAAAAATATAGATCAATACTCTCTCAATCCTCCTATGAGTAGCATACACACAAGTAATTTTCCATCAACACTCTATCAGTCCTCTATAGCAATACCCTTGCACACAAAATCCACATTTTCTACTCGTCAACAACACAACTCAGCATATACAATCCTCATGCCAAGGCAAAAATATATGGAAATATAAGGCTTATGAAAATACATGGTAGATACAACAACACACGAACATGATTTCAAGTTAGAACTTGACACTAGAAACTTTGTCCATTATCCATAACACAACAATACAAATACTCTGAAACTAGTAGAATCAACATAACCTCACTCAACCATACAAAAAACTAGCACTAGAAATGAAATATTATTAGAAAAATATAAATCAATAGAAACCACATATACAAAATTGCATCAATATAATGTTCTAGCTCGAAAACATTATCCCCTGCAATAATAGCAATGTTAAAAATACATAAGGAACCCCTAGCAATAAACAACGAACTCTATCATAGTCTCCATTACATAATGTTGATTGTTTCAACATTCAAAATGAACTTCCTATAGAATTATGGGGTTAGCACTAGTGGAATTTCTCTTTAGTTTTAATCTCATACACACCACTCAGGTCTACAAATTTTATCTCCTAGACACACATAGGTTACATGCATTATCACAATGCAAAGTCACTCCTGTAGCATCATACACACACTGGAGTCACAAAAATTTACCAAATATAACGATATGAGATTACACATTATGGTGGATGGTTCAACATTAAAATGCATACAGTTTTCACTCAAAATCACATAACATACAACATAGACCAGATTCGAAAACCATCACTCCACTTAGGTTACATGCATAAAAAATCACATACAATAATCACTCGAGCTCAAATCAATTCATAAGACTTTGATTTACCATCCTTTGTTTCAAATCGATACAATTTATCCAGTTTATCAATTCCAACTGAGGGACAAAAACACACTCCAAGTAACCATACTCATTACATAGCATTACACTACAGGCTGCCAAAAGATATTTGTACAAGGTTTATTCATCAACCTATAATCACATTGTATCTTTGGTTCTATTTTTTCTCCATACATACATTGTGATTTACTTACACAACCGGAGAAAAATCATGCACTCTCAAATCCCTTACACCAACAAATCACGTTATTATTCTAACACTCCATCATTGTGTATACACACAAAATGGTATCGTGATCACTCAAATAACACCTTGTCTACTGGTTAGATTAACATTTATCACTTCAATCCAAATAACATAATTGTGATAAAAAACCCTCAAATTGACCAAATCCAGAATGAATTTATTATATTACACTTGATCAAAGAAAATAAAACATATGTTAATCATTTATTACATTGACTCATTCTAGATCAATTAGTTATCAAAGGAAGGCCAGTTCAAAACATTCAAATAAAATTGGAGAATCTGATGGTATAGACCGTGGATTTATTTTTTCATGCTACATGACATAGACACATATTAATCATTCATAATCTGGGCTACATCTACCATTTTTACACTGAAAATCTAGGTCACATCTATCAATTGTGATTTCTTAATCAAAAACCATTTCCTAATTTGGGGAAAACTAAAAAAGGCTTTCACCTAGATTTTTTTCACACCATCAACTCAACATCTTCAAGCACCTTTGCAACACCAGGAAAACTCGAACATTCATCAGGCCAACATGCACACACCCTACATTTTTTTACATCAATTCCCATCACACAACTGACTAAAATATTAATATCAATGACAACACCATGCTACCAACAATCTCCCCCTTTGGAATTGATGGAAATATCATAGCCACATCACCAATTGGCTCTCTCCACTAGCTATTTTTGTTCTACATTGGGTGGCCAGTTTCATTCTCCCACTTTGATGTCAATGGAAAAGGGAAACCCAATCTAATTTCACTCTCCCCCTTTGAATACCATGTTGAAAATATATTTTTCTGATGAAATATTTGACAGGTATGGTCATCTACAACGCACTTGCAAATAGACATTAGAAACCAAGGAAAATTTGTCGTTCACTCTTGTAGCTCCTACAAACCATGTGACATCAATTTCAACCATACCAACAATTATATTCTTGTGGAATAAGAAAATGATTAGATATTATCCCCTTGACCATATGCCATGGATGTTCACAATCAACTTTCCAAGGTTATTTTTCAATGAATTCATTGGTACTATTCTCCATGCCTCCTTGCAACATGCAAGAGACTACACCTACTCAACCAAGGACTTCACAACAAACATTACCAATGAAAAGAAATGAGAGTATAGGGATAAGTAATGGAATTAAATGATTATATCTTAACACTCAAATTTGCATACATGGCTAGAAAAAATGACTTCCTTTTGTACATGGATAAAATAAGAGCTACTAAACCAACTTTCCAAATGATAAGAAATAACATATACGGCTTATTTAAATTCTCTTCCACTAATGGATACAACATATGGATCTGCTATAAAAATGTAGTAAAACAAAAATGAAAAATAATATGCAACCCTTCAACCCTAAGCTCATTTACCTTCCAAGCTTCTTACTAATCACGTGGACCTATTTTTTCTATTAGGCTCTTGGTCAAACCATGCTTCTACTACAACTCATCTTCATTCCTTATTCATACAATCCATGATGTTTCCATATGCTCCCCATGAGACAATGTAGGCCTCATATTTCTCTTTTATATTCTTTTTTGAATATACACCAGGTAAGAATGGGCTATAGTGGGATTGTGCTTCATTTTCTCATAGTCTGGAGAGGAGGAAATTGTTTTTACCATCTTAATGTTTCCTTCTCTTCATTTTAACACATTCACATTGTCTATGGTTCTTATTCCTCTCACTATCAATATATTCTAGAATTATTTGTAGATACTACACCCTTTGGAATCAAACATGGCTTCTTTTCCTCCATAAACCATGTGAATCACACTCGAAATATTATGCTTTAATCCTTCAACTAGAAATGCATCAACTGCATTTTTTATTATTATCCCCAAGGTTTCAATTACCTTTTCCTAACACCTAAGTTGGGGAATTATATCCAAGAATAACATGGACACCTTTTATTTTCTTCAAGGAGAGAAATATACTCTTATCTCATAACACACTGTTGAGAATGTTGGAAATCCGTCAGCCAAGGGGGACCTCCCCATTACAAAGTCCCAACTAGACCTCACATCATTTGGAGTAGGATCCCCAACTGGATAATATCAATTTCCATTAATATCCTTAGGAAAATTCCTTGGTCATAATTATTAACATAAGAGATTATGCAGAAAATATTTGAAACAAGAAAGTTGACACTGTGAGGCATACAATTGCAATGCATATGAGGTACTTTCACGGAAGGGAAAAGAGAAATTTCAACTCTAGAAGAAGGGTAATAGTACTATCCTAACAGAGACACATAAGAGCATGAAAGAATCATTTATTAACCTGAAAATTAATTCACAAAATAACAACGATAATAAAATAAAGTAACAACGCACATTAAACAAGTTACATACCAAAGTGATCTGAAAGGATTGTATTATTTTGTTGTGCTAAGTGTATTTTCAGTTACAAAACATGTACATATTTGTCTCCATTTTTTTTCTTAAGGATTGAATAATTTAACCATGAAAAATTGATGAAATTTTGAATTTTAAGCATGAAAATAAGCCTAAATAACACTAAAAAACAGTGTATAAGAGAGAAATAAAACCACATATAAGATTTACACAGTAGGCATGATGAAGCAGTTCACCCATCCTAGGCTACATCTGCTAGTCCAGCTCCCAATGGCATGTCCATCTTTCATTATGCTCAAAATTTTGCAAATACATGTGTTTACAAGCCTCCAATGGTTTTTTTTCTCTAAACCAATGGCTTAAGAATGCTCAAATTAGTCTAGGTAGGCTCTTGTTTCACCAAAATTGGTCAAAAATTGACCCTGCTAGGCTTTTTCCCAATATCTACTACAAAACCTCCACTAAAAATGGAGGATTGCAGTTAAATAGAGTTAAAAATGGCATAACCTCTAATATTGGAGGGCGCTCTAAACTCCCGCTAGTCAAAGTAACCATCACATTTAATTTCAAAGTTAGGGGAGGGGGTGGCCACATGCCAACCCCCTTAATCCCCACAGTCACATTTAAACTGGAGCGGAACCCACTCCGCATGTTATGGTAACCGTGCATGTGATAGGGTTGTTTTAAATTCCACTGTCTGTGAAGGTTACATAACCGATGGAAGATGTCGTGGGTTTGAACGTAGCATGTGATTAATCGTCTGGGACTGTCAGTGGGTTGGGACCACTGGCGATCTCCCCGTATATATATACTTTGTAAATAATATAAGGGTGTGGCACCCTTAGATGGTAAGAACTACATGGTATCTTAGATGGTAAAGAGCCTTGTGCACATGGCGAAGGTCGTGGGGTCAAACCCCCCATACCTCAACAAATTTTTTTACCACCAAACAGGGGACATGTGGCAGCCTCAGGGCTGGCAACATGTCACCCAACCATTGGCCCTCAAATATATGTGCAACCACATCAAACAAACCAGAATGTGCCACTTGGAGAAATATTATAGGATTGGGAAAATAGAATATTCTCAGGAATGCTCCCCTTTTTGCTAACTGTACACCTACATGTTGACTGGCCATCCCAGTCAAACCTATCGCAATTTTGGCTATTTGAGAAATCGACCAGAATGTGATATCTCCCTCATACGACATCGGTTTTTTGAACCGTTCATGGTGCTAGAATCAGAACGACAAGATCTACCTAGTCGCTCAGGTTTGGTATAGTTTCAAGCACTTTCAATTTTGAGCAAAATTCATGAATTCTTGATCACACCTCCCCATTGGGAAGCTTTTGGACCCTAAAAGACTTGATTACCTATTCAATAGATGAGGTTATAGCTCCCTCACCTTTCCAACTTCCATCCACTTTGCCTTGCTTTTCTTACTGCCTTTCAGCCCAACTCGAAGGTAGTCAACACTTCCCCTGTTAGATGCTCTTGTCCTCCTGTCAAGAATGGTATCTTCCTTGAGCTCATCCAAAAATTTTGGTGTGAAATATTCAATAGAAGGAATTTGAACATCACTTCTGTTAGCCACCTATAATAATTTGTCAAAGAAAAAAGGTGGCTAAATATGTTTCTGAGCCTTCAAGAGAAACATTTCCTTTGTAAATCTATCAATCTTGAAGCCTTCATGAGTTTTCTATCCTTTAAATAATCTTCACTATTGTTTCCATTAATGAACCCTGCTGTTTACCAAAGGGAAGAACTGTTCGTGAGGCCCCATTTTTCCACCATCTCACTTCTCTTTTCACTCACAAAGAATCTCCATTTTTCATCCTTGTTTCCTTCAAAAATCCAACAAAACCCCTCCATTTCACCTCTAAACCACCTTAACCCCCTTTTAAGCCTTATAACTCCTTTTTATTTGGTTTAAAACACTCTATTCTAGCCTACCGAAACCCCATTTGGCCTTAAAACTCATTATTTTTGGGCCTAAAGTAGTCTTCCGCAATATAAAGGTTTTTAAGCCCCCAAGGGCTTATATCTTTCAGCCCTCCAGCTCATATAACCTTGGCCCTGCAATCGGGCGCTGAAGGGTCTAAACATCCCTTCGGAGCCTTTCTTTCTTTCTATTTTTTTTTCGACCTTATGTTATTAAAACAGATCTTGACCATCCATCCTGATAAATCTGACGATCATCGTATGCCCCGATGATTCAAACTCCTTTACCCCTTCTATTTTTCCACCTTCGACGAAAGTTGTCCTCAGCGTATCTGGACCATTGATCTGTAGAGATCAACAACCATAGGGCCTCCCTTACTCTGCCTTTCCGGCTCCCGTCCCTTTTCTCCTTTCAAACTTTCCGCCTCATCCTTAGATCTCAGCCATTCGTTTATGCAGATCCGATGGTTCACAATCAACCCGCCGTTCACCCCGCGACAAAGAAAATCACATCACCCATTGGGCCCACCAGTCCTTCCGCCTGTGCATCTTACCTCTCGTCGCATGCTATCTGAACCGTCCGATATATCACCCCAGATCCGACGATTTAAACTCTGTTTCGTAAAATTTTTGTGCCCAAGAGTTAACATTCCAAAATTTTGTGAAATGGGTGGTATTGGGAGGGACATGTGTCATATGCTGTATCTAATCATGTTCCATTCGCTCAAAACCGCCTCCCCCCATTTCGCCACGCAAAAACCATTCCTGGTTTTTCGCCATACTGCCCTTCGCAACGTCATTTTCACTTTTGATCACAACCATTGATCTCTGAGATCAAATGGCCCATGTTATATCGTGATTTCCTTCATCTACCATTCATCCATTCTTCCAATGAATCCATTGAAAGATCTCCACCGTTGATAGTGCTAATCCAATGGCTCCTGTTCGTCGTCACGCCCAAACCTCCATTTGCACCTGGTTAGCTGCTCTGCCATGATTTTTCTCCATCGCTTGTATAGGCACCTCCTCTGCAATCACTCCTCCACCACCTCCTGAGCCCTCTAAAGCAGTTTGAAGCCTCGCACAGGTTTTATTTAATTGGTTTGTTTTATGTTCGCAGGTTTAATAGCGGTTCTTGCTAGTTATCCCACAGTCACAGATAAGTGACCAAAAGGTTCCAGGGTGACAATCCTGAGCCTAAATCAATGCAGAAAGGGGACCATCAGGGTTTTAATTCCACGTTTTTCAATGAATCATGATCATCGGCCCACGAACAAACCCTCCATATCAGCAAACCCCAGACATCTGTACAGAAGAAGCAGCAAAGTGTATCAGAGAGAGATTAAAGTTTTAATCTATAATACTGAAGGCTTAATGCTTATATCCAATGTTTAAGAGGATAAAGACACAAGCCAAAGACAAATATGGTCAAAGAGGCTTAATGAAGCCTAAAGCACACATCAAGCCATATCAGTGACTTAAGATCAGCAGAATGTTCTTTTCTAAGAAAGGACCAATTCCCACGACCTACTCCATTCCTCATCGAGCCTAGAGCAGCTACTATTCTTACAAAGAGTCATAAGAACTGTGAGTGCATTAGTTACAAAGCATGGAAGACCTAAAAGACAAATTTTCACCTTACTTATCTCAGAAGACAAAACAGAGTACCAGCAGCGAAAGAGTACTTCAAAGAAACATACCTGAAGTTAATTTTCAATCTGACAAAGACTTCCAGACCAGGCTAAAGGGTACCAAATAGTTAATGTATAGCTATTAAGCAGAGTGGGCATTCAAATACTTCATCCCCTCTGTCTTAATGAATCATTTAAGTTCATATCTACCACTACTCTCCATTCTCACCTATAAGAACTCCTTGAAAATACATTGTAAAGTGTTGGTTGGTTGGTTGGGATTTTATTGATTGTTTGAACTGTTATTGAGGGGAAGTAGTTGAGTCGTTTGTAATATAGTAGGCTGGGAAGAAAATTTTGGACTGTAAAAAGCCACTGAACTCAAAGTATGTGACTGGTTTTACACATCAATTGAACAAGCAGATTCACAAGATCACGGTCTATATTATTGGTGATGTTTTCCTTACTGTAATTATCTCCTTTCATGTTTTTCATACTTTCCATTATTCTCTGATAAAGAACAACAAGCATAGATTAGGACATACTGTTGGAAGTACCCTAAATCTCACTGTTAAGCTTTATATTTATGTTTTCCTCTGATTGTGTATTTAAGAATAATTCTATAGAGTATAACCAGTCAAGGAAAGTTGGTAAGCCGATGTCTTGCTATGTAGAACTTGAAACATTGTTCAAAAATTATATTTTCATTTCATGCTAAGTAAATATTGAGCTAAGGAATTCTATGGTTAGCCCTGTCCTCTATTTTCTTCTCCAACAGTTTGTCTTGAAAGTTTCCCTGTGAGTTGGTGTCAAAAGAAGAGAAGGTTAAAAGTATTTCTCTGATCTTAGGCCTTTCTCCATGTTTAATCTTAAATGTTTTCTACTATCTGAAAGCGGTTATGAGGACTGCTGGATTGTTTCCCTTGAGAGTATGCTGAAAGCAGGTTAGGTTAAAAGTCCTTACTTGATCTTAAACTACCCTTTGTTTTCTTTACAGAGAGTTTCCTTTGTGAGTATGTCAAAATCAGGATAGGTTAAAATTCCTTACCTGATCTTAGGCTGCACTTTGGTTTCTTTCTTTCACTTCACCTCTTAATGTTCCATCTTACCATCTATCTAAAAATATCCTTTGGTATAGATGACTTTCCCTATGGAAACCCTTGGATAGTTGTTATGAAATTAAACCCTTTTATGACTCCATAGCCCAATGGATTAGCACTTCTCTTGACCTATCTTCCCATAATGAAACATCCTTCTACTTAGTTCATTCTTCACTTCACATAACCTTCTCAGTTAATGATCTCAAAACAAACAAACAAACAAAACCCTTGTGCTTCATACCTAGCCTAATACCATAAAATGACCTTAAAGATATTCTTCACATTTATAGAGAGATCCCTCTCTAGATCCAGGAGGGCTAGATCCTGAGATCCCAAAGTGGTTTGATGTTGTCTTGTCATTTGGTATTGCCAAATCTGCCAAATCATAGGAACCCTGACATAATGGTGACTCCATTGGGGAATTCTGAGTGAATTTCATCTTAGATACCCTTAGGACCTTAGAAAACCCTTTGATTCAATAATATTTGGTGTGTTAGCCAGTTGAGTCACCAACATAATGGCGACTCCGTTGGGGATTTATGAGTGAATTTCATCTTAGATACCCTTAGTATCTCATAAAACCCCTTGATTCAAGAATATTTGGTGTGTTAGCCAGTTGAGTCACCAACGTAATGGCGACTCCGCTGGGGAACTTCTAAGTAAACTTCATATTAGACATCCTCAAGAGCTCAGAAGACCCATAATCTCTTTAGATTGGTATTTAACTGCTAATGGTGTATAGAAACCCTCATTAAAACATTGAAAATCCTCCACCTGGAGACTCCACAATTCCTAATAGACCTAAAGACTCCACTAGAGGAAGAACCTCAAACATGACCAGACATTATAGAAGGATAGAACATTCAGGCCTGATTTGGTTTCAAGAACTCATTGCTTTTATCTAAAACTGCGTTCTATCCTACTTCAAGCTTGGCCAAGTGTACAAAGATGAGATCCACATTGATTATTGGGAATATCTCAAGCCTTAGATTTTAGACCATGAGCAGGCCTATACACCTTTGAAAAACCTAGTGAAACAAGAGCCTCATGTTGTATCTCTTACCCCTGATGAAACCTTAAAGGGAAATAAGTCTCTTGTTGCACTACCTATACCCACAAAGGTCATAGAAAGATATAAGCCTCTATTTTTTCCTCTTATCTTCCAACCCCTTCTTGCAGAACTTACAAATAAGCTGCCCCTTTTTGATGGAGAAAATACAAAGATCACTGTTGAGTAACACGTTCAAAATCTTGAGGATTTACTTGACTTATTTGAAATAGGAGAAGATGATGTGTGTATTAGAATTTTTGCCTTGTCATTACAAGGAAAAATTAAGAGTTGGTTTAAAGACCTTCCAGCTGCAAGCATTATCAATTTCCATCAATTCACTCAAGTTTTCCTTGATAAATGGGAAGTCCTGGGAAATGTTTTCCTCATCCTAGAAGAATACCAGAATTTGAAAAGACAACCAAGAGAGACAGTACAACACTTTTCAGCCAGGTTCAATAAGGTATACAATGCAATACCTACTAAGATAAAACCACCCTTGGGATGGGCCCTATTGCACTATCTGAGTTCTTTTGACCCTGAGGTGGAATTCCGGATAAGAGAAAGAGAGCCTTCAAGCCTGTAAGAAATGCAGAACATAGCAATTACTGTCGAATACAACATATGGTACAGGGAGAAAAAATTAAACGCAATAAAGAAGGACCAAGCAGAGCAAGGAAGGCTGATCTCTGCAGAAACCAAGCTGGAAAAATTTATAGAGACAACCAACAACTCGATAAACATAAAAGAGGAAGAATATGAGGGTGAAACTAGAAATGCTTATTCATAAAGACCCACACCTTGTCCTCAGGAAAAAAAAACCAAATCACTGTAAGACATAAACAACATGAAAAGCATGTATGATAAGCAAGATTTTAAATTAGAAAATGAACTTGCAGATTATTTTGAAGAAAGACTTGCTGAGAATCCAATAGGTTTGATTGGTAACATTTCTTATAATTATGAATTTTCTAATTTTGATCTATCTAATGATGATTTTTTCCAAATAGAATCTAATCCTGCAGGACCATCATCAGTAGATTTGTGGGAGGAAGATCATGTCCATCAACTTCAAGAAAGTAATGAGCCAATGCAGGCTATTTATGATACTGATAAAGAAAGTTATGAAAGCCTAGTAGCAGACGAAGATTCATTGAATCTTCGCTCTGATACATATTAGATAATCAGTAATAATTTCCATGAGGATGGAAGTCAGCAGCCTTTTAGCTCAGAGGACGAGGAGGGAAGCAATGAAGAAACTCTTGAGCAAGTTGAATATCCTGAACCTTCTCCTGAAAGGGTTGAGGTAATCAAAGAAACCCCGGCTCAAGAATATGTTAATATTTTCACAGAGTTCAATCCACTCAAGCAGAACCTACTAGGGTTACAAGAGGACAGAACTGCCAAATATAATGATTCCTCCAGTTTAGATTACAATGAAGATGAGGAAGATTTTCTTTCTCAAAGGAATATTTTTCTTGATCCAGTGGAGGAAGAATTAATCCTGGTTGAAACTTACCTGCCAAATACTCCCAACTAGGAAAAGGATGATTGTGATTTCAAGTGCCACACTATAGATGTAGTGATCAAATATGTCAAGGATGCAGATAGCCTACCAGTTATGGAAGGCCTAAAGGAAGACAATTTATATCATATTTTTGCTGATCCTATGGAAGAATATATGGAGGCCCTGATTGGCTCAAGTTCCCAAGAATTGACCCTTTACAAGAACCAGATACATCAGGAGTGGTCACCACTGGTGGTGGCCTTGGTTTTGAAGACCCACATTCAAAGTACCCTATGGTTATCTCTGACAAGCAGTCAGATTTTCTATCATTTTTTGTTACTATTTGACTGGCTGCACTGGAACTATTGTATCATATAGAGCATCAGTGATTTTCAAGTTAGAATAGGGTAGGTAGGAATCTCAATAAAGCTCAACCTATGAGCATTTAGTTAGTTTTTTATTTTACTTTGAAAGAAAAATTCAAAAAATACAAAAACATTAAAAGAGAAAGGTTCAGACAAGCTCAAATCTTGAACCTATGGAGTTCCAAAAAGAATGGCTCAAATTAGATCAAAACCTAAGCCAAAGGAAAAGGAAGAGAATTGGTTCTAATATGCTCAAAACTTGAACCAGCAAAGGAAAAAAAGACAGCTCTAACAAGACCAAAACCAGAGCTGAAAAGAAGAAAGAAGATGACTCTAAAAAGCTCAAAATCTGAGTCATGAAAGGAAGGAAGGTGTTTTCAATTTTTGGAACTTAAAGCCTTCCCAATTTTGTTTTAATTTCTACAAATTTCAGCCCATGTGCAGCTTGTATTTATGCCATGGACCCACAAAAAATCAGATAGTCTAATCTTGGTTTGTCTGTGTTTAAATTTCTGTTTTAGAATGTAGAGAATGAAGTCTGTCAGATAGTTTAATCCTAACAAATAGTAGATTAGGTAGAGAATGTATGAGTCCAAATACTTAATCTGGTCTCATGGAGGAATAAGGGTAGAATTAGATTAGTTTTTGCTTTCAATAAAAATAATTATGTGAAAGGACTGCAAGTCTAAATGCACCTTAAAGAAAAAAATGTTAGGACAGTAGGATGGGTAGGTAGTTGTTTGGGAGAATGTTTTCTACTGATATAATGTCCATCATGTTTGTAGCAGTTGATCAAGAAGGAAAGATGGTCAAGTTCCAAGATTTTGCCTACTTCCAAAGATTAGATCTGTGATTCTTGACACCTTTAAGAAGATTCCATCCCCATGTGGAGCCACTGTTAGCCACCTACAATAATTTATCAAAGCAAACAGGTGGCTAAATATGTCTCCGAGCCTTCAAGAGAAACATTTCCTTTGTAAATCTATCATTCTTGAAGCCTTCATGTGTTTTCTATCCTTTAGAGAATCTTCACTGTTGTTTCCATTAATGAACCCTGCTTTTTACCAAAGGGAAGAATTGTTCGTGAGGCCCCATTTTTCCACCATCTCACTTCTCTTTTCACTCACAAAGAATCTCCATTTTTCATCCTTGTTTCCTTCAAAAATCCCACAAAACCCTTCCATTTCACCTTTAAACCACCTTAACCCCCTTTTAAACCTTATAACTCCTTTTTATTTGGATTAAAACCCACTATTCTAGCCTACCGAAACCCCATTTTCCCTTAAAACTCATTATTTTTGGGCCTAAAGCAGTCTTTCGCAATATAAAGGTTTTTAAGCCCCCATGTGTTTATATATTTCAGCCTTCCACCTCATATAACCTTGCCCCCACAATCAGGCACTAAATGGTCTAAACATCCCTTTGGAGCCTTTATTTCTTTCGATTTTTTGTTTTTCGACCTTATGGTCTTAAAACAGATCTTGACCGTCCATCCCGATAAATCTGATGATCATCGTATGCCCCGATGATTCAAACTCCTTTACCCCTTCTATTTTTCCACCCCCAACGAAATCGGTCCTCAGCGAATCTGGATCGTTGATCTGTAGAGATCAATGCCCATCGTGCCGCCTTTCCTCTACCTTTCTGGCTCCTGTCCCTTTTCTCCTTTCAAACTTTCCACCTCATCCTTAGATCTCAGCCATTCATTTATGCAGATCTGACGGTTCACACTCAACCCGTCGTTCACCCCATGACAAAGAAAATCACATCACCGATCAGACCCACCAGCCCTTCTGCCCGTGCATCTTACCTCCCGTCGCGTGCTATCTGCACCGTCCGAACTATCACCCCAGATCTGATAGTTTAAACTCCATTTCACAAAATTTTTGTGCCCAAGAGTTAACGTTCCAAAATTTTTCAAAATGGGCAATATTGGGAGGGACACGTGTCAGATGCTGTATCGAATCACGTTCCATTCGCTCAAAACCGCCTCCCCAAATTTCGCTGCGCAAAAACCATTCCTGGTTTTCCGCCATACTTCCCTCCGCAACGTCATTTTCACTTTTGATCACAGCCATTGATCTTTGAGATCAAACGGCCCATGTTATATCACAATTTCATTCATCTACCATTCATCCATTCTCCCAATGACTCCATTGAAATATCTCCACCGTTGATAGTGCTAATCCAATGGCTCCTATTCGCCATCGCGCCCAAACATCCATTTGCACCTGGTTAGCTGCTCTGCCAGGATTTTTCTCCATCGATTGCATTCGCACCTCCTTTGAAATCACTCCTCCACCACCTCCTGAGCCCTCTGAAGCAGTTTTAAGCCTCACACAGGTTTTATTTAATTGGTTTGTTTTATGTTTGCAGGTTTAATGGCGGTTCTTTCTAGTTATGCCACAGTCACAGATAAGTGACCAAAAGGTTCCAGGGTGACGATCCTGAGCCTGAATCAATGCAGAAAGGGGACCATCAGGGTTTTAATTCCACGTTTGTCGATGAATCATGATCATCGGCCCACGAACAAACCCTCTAGATCAGCAAACCCCAAACATCTGTACAAAAGAAGCAGCAAAGTGTATCGGAGAGAGATTAAAGTTTTAATCTATAATATTGAATACTTAATTCTTATATCCAATGTTTAAGAGGATAAAGACACAAGCCGAAGACAAATATGGTCAAAGAGGCTTAAAGAAGCCTAAAGCACCCATCAAGCCATATCAGTGACTTAAGATCAACAGAATGTTCTTTTCTAAGAAAGGACCAATTCCCACGACCTACTCCATTCCTCATCAAGCCCAGAGCAGCTACTATTCTGACAAAGAGTCCTAAGAACTGTGAGTGCATTAGTTACAAAGCATGGAAGACCTGAAAGACAAATTTTCACCTTACTTATCTCAGAAAACAAAACAGAGTACCAGCAGCCAAGGAGTACTTCAAAGAAACATACCTGAAGTTAATTGTCAATCTGACAAAGACTTCCAGACCAGCCTAAAGGGTACCAAATAGTTAATGCAGAGCTATTAAGTAGAGTGGGAATTCAAATAGTTCCTCCCCTCTGTTCGAATCTACCACTACTCTCCATTCTCACCTATAAGAACTCATTGAAAATACATTGTAAAGGGTTGGTTGGTTGGTTGGGATTTTATTGATTGTTTGAACTGTTATTGAGGGGAAGTAGTTGAGTAGTTTGTAATATAGTAGGCTGGGAAGAAAATTTTGGACTGTAAAAAGCCACTGGACTCAAAGTATGTGACTGGTTTTGCACATCAATTGAACAAGCAGATTCACAGGATCCTAGTCTATATTATTGGTGATGTTTTCCTTACTGTAAATGTCTCCTTTCATGTTTTTCATATTGTCCATTATTCTCTGATAAAGAAAAACAAGCATAGATTAGGACATACTGTTGGAAGTACCCTAAATCTCACTGTTAAGCTTTATCTTTATGTTTTCCTCTGATTGTGTATTTACGAATAATTATATAGGGTATAACCAGTCAAGGAATATTGGTAGGCCCATGTCTTGCTGAGTAGAACTTGAAACATTTTTCAAAAATGATATTTTCATTTCATGCTAAGTAAATATTGAACTAGGGAAGTCTATGGTTAGCCTTTTCCTCTAGTTTCTTCTCCAACAGTTTGTCTTGAAAGTTTCCTTGTGAGTTGGTGTCAAAAGAAGAGAAGGTTAAAAGTCTTTCTCTGATCTTAGGCCTTGCTCTGTGTTTAATATTAAATGTTTTCTACAATCTGAAAGCGGTTATGAGGGCTGCTGGATTTTTTCCCTTGAGAGTATGCTGAAAGAAGGTTAGGGTCAAAGTCCTTACTTGATCTTAAGCTACCCTTTGTTTTCTTTACAAAGAATTTCCTTTGTCAGTATGTCAAAAGCAGGATAGGTTAAAAGTCCTTACCTGATCTTAGGATGCACTTTGGTTTCTTTCTTTCACTTCACCTCTTAATGTTCCATCTCACCATCTATCTAAAGATATCCTTTGGTATAGATGACTTGCCCTATGGAAACCATTTGATAGTTGTTATGCAAGTAAACCCTTTTATGAATCCATAGCCCAATGGATTAGCACTTCTCTTGACCTATCTTCCCATGCTGAAACATCCTTCTACTTAGTTCCTTCTTCACTTCACATAACCTTCTTAGTTAATGGTCTCCAACCAAACAAAAAAACCAAACCCTTGTGCTTCATACCTATCCTAATACCATAAACTGACCTTAAAGATATTCTTTACATTTATAGAGAGATCCCTCTCTGGATCCAGGAGGGCTAGATCCTGAGATCCCAAAGTGGTTTGATATTGTCTTGTAATTTGGTATTGCAAAATCTGCCAAATCACAGGAACCCCAACAACTTTCTTAATCATCAATCAAAGGTGGCTCATACAAACATAAGTTTTCAACATTAACAACTGAATACATTTGCATATATGAAGGCAAGTCAAGTTGAAATGCATTGTTACCGACTTGCTTTATGATCTTGAATGGACCATAGTGAATGGGCTTGAGCTTTTTACCTTCTCCTTGCATCCTTTCTTTGCTTATGTGCAACCATACATCATCTCCTTCTTGAAACGTGTGATCGACTCTATGTTTCTCATGCCTCTCCTTGTATTTTCTTTGACTCTTCTCAAGTTTTTCTTGAACTTGTTGATGAATAAGCTAAATTTTCTCAATGAAATTTTGAGCCTTGTCAATATCACTATGACCATCAATTGAAACATCATTCTCAAAGATGAAGTCGAATGGCAATTTTGGCAATTACCCAAAGCATGCTTCAAAAGGTGATTTATTTATAGAAGAGTGATTTTCCTAGTTGTAAGTGTGTTGAATGTAATGCAGTTGTTCATCCCACAACTTGGGATGTGTTAGCGCTCGAATCTGCCTCAGGCTGAAGAAGGCAAAACTCGAGGCAACATCAAACCAAGCTCAGCCTCGTAGCTAGCCCTACGAGGATAGGAGAGGGCTCTCTCCAGTCAATCTCAATAAAATGAGCAATAGGGTGCGAGATGACTTAAAATGGGAATTGATTTTAGGCTAGTAAATAGATAGGAAAGGGGTTTTTGATAAATGGATGAATTTTCTGGGCAGCGTGGGATCAAGAAACAACATGAAACAAAGATTTAATCAAATGCACAGGGTATTTCATACGGCGAGATAGGAATGAAGTTTAACAATCAAATTTGGAATAATATGGGGTGAAAGACTGTTTAAAAAGGCTGAAAAGGGCATTAATCAATGAGTCCTTTACAGACGGAAGAAAACATAGAACATCTGAACACCTCAAGGCAGAGCAATGACTGAATTCTACCTTTCTAACTGTAAAGTATTCAGTTGGAAACGATTATGAATGAGCTATGAAACATTACAAAAGACATATGAAACAGAAGAAAAACATATGTTAAACTTCACACCACAAGAATCTTATAACTCAGAGATGTACCATTTAATTATTCCTCCGTCAAGCTGTACAGTGAGAGCACTGGGTTTTTCCTCCCACAGCTTTTCAGAACTTTCCAATCCTTTACAAATGATTTTTCATACAATAAATAGACTCCTTCTAGGAGAAAAAAAATCGACCAGAAATAAGGGATTTGTTTTATCATCATTAAAAAAAAAGACTAAAAAGCCAATCAGCTTTTCTGAAGATAGAATAGCGCTCCACTTGAATCTCTCTCTAATGACCAATTAAAGAACAAAAACAAGATTTGAATTGGAACTGAAGTTAAAAATAGGCAAATTGCTCCTATTTCTCTGCCACGGTGGATATCCTTGTTTAATTTGGGTTTTCGGTTCTTATCCCTCTGCTGTGGCAGACATTCTTCATTTAATTCTCGGACTATTTGCTTCCACTTACCGTTTGAATAAAACCAACAAAAATAGAATTTTAAACTAAAATTCCACCGGTTCCCGCTGCAATCACCAGCGAACACATATCAATGACAACTAGGCGCATGATCAAACTTTGCATGCCACATAAACGCTCGTGAAAGTACCATATTTAGAAAATCAAGCCTCTGCAACTGTTCAAACCACGCTAACCATAAGCTAGCATGCACGTATACAAGGAAATTCCTTGCTCCTCCACGTGTCTTGAAACTGGTTAATCAATTCATTTGGAACTGCTTCTCAAGGGGCCTGTTGAAATTGTATTCACTCTTATGTTGTAGCGTCTTCCAGCTTCAAAAGCAAGCACCCTAGTGTCACTTTCCAGAGCAGATTTTGCAGAACTTATTCCTCCACCGTATCCTGGAATGATCCTTTCTGATGCAATATATGTGTGAAATATAGTTGACCCACCGGAATTTATTATTGGCAGAAAATGTTTTTAGCAATGACACAAAGGAATAACTCGAAGCTGAAACAGCTGCAGGGTACCCCTTTCTTGATGTCTCCAGAAGAGGTTTACTGACCTCCGGACCATTTGCAAGTGAGTGCACGAGTATATCAATGTTTCCAAAGTCTTGTTTTACAGACTCTACAACTTCCTGAACGGTCCAATTTGAGACTCCTGCATACCTTTTGTTTTTTTTTACGTCTTCAGGAACATTGAAAACATAAACACCCTCAGATTCCTGCATGTTTTTCTTCTCTCTAGTGTTATAAAAAACATATTGCAGCTTCATCAGAATCTTTATTGATGATGCGAATCTTCAGAGATTCAACAATACACTTGACCAAAGTACCGAAATGTGTTTTTGTCTTCGTTAAGCATGCAAAATGTTTAATACGCAATAGGCATTCATTTTTGCATACAAGTACACGGTTTATCACGATGAATATGTTGAAAGATTGGCCTCTTCTCGACGAACAGGAAAAACTCCATCACTGTCCTTTTCAAACTGGCAACTTCGTGTTTTCAATTGAAGAAGACGGTTTTACTTTTACAACAAAAACGCTGTTTCCCACAACTGATATAATCCCAATCTGCAAGCTTGCTATAACGTTGTTGTCGATTTCGCCCCTGTATCGTTATGGCCACCGCTTCTGATCTGCACACTTATTCCTCCTTTCAAAATAGCATGTTCGCACTTTAACTGTCATGGTTCCAGCGGCATTTTTAATTGTGTTTTGCAGCTTGGCAATTATTTTTAAGCAGAGAAGGACCAGCCTATATTGATATCAATAAAATCAACATTACACTCTTGCTCGATTAGCTCCATTGCACGTGCAACCATGTCTGGATATGCTGCACAAACAAATCTTCACTGGAATGCCGTCTTAACAATGCCCATTCAGAAGCTTATCCCTGTATATGATAGAAGGATTTATCACAAACTAAACTGAATCAATTTGATTTAATTTGGAGCAGAAGGGCCACGAAATTTTGAAATTTCGTTGAAGTAATGAGAAATTTTGAGATATCTGCCCGGTGCGCCGCGCGAGAGGCCCAATGCGCCGCGTGCAATGGATGCGCCGCGCATGTGTATTTTTGCACTGTGCAAAAGTGCTCTATGCGTCGCGCCCAATGACCAGTGCGCCGCGCGCTCCAATTAACACACAGTCGGCCTTCATTCAATCTTTTAGCTGGAGGAGCCTCCAACATCGTGCGTTGCACTGGGTGAACCCATCCACCTTCTATGGTAGTGCTATCAACTTTTCAAATATCTAGCCATCAAGTCCACAAGCTCTACCACAAACATCTCATGTCCTTGAACATATAATTCACCCAGGCTTACGCAAAACAGTTTCATAAACTAGGAATGCTGATTTAAAATCACTCATGGGCAGTTTCCCCTTCAGTTTGCTTTGATGTTATTTGACGTAAAAATGAGATGTTAGAACACAGAAATGTCTCTTATGACAGGGATTTGACTTTCGGTTTGTGCACACCCTCTGAACTTTAGCACGTTATAAAATATACTCTGTCTTCTTGTTTCCTCTGACTTTTGGACTGATGATGAAATTAATTTTTCTGCTTGTAGGGATTGGCATTGATCTTTGGCAAAGTGACTAGAACCTTAAATGGAGAAATGTTACGGATGAAGAACATAAAACTCACATGGCAACATGGCAGCTTATTTACATAAAACAAACCTGAAAATTTCTTCTTCAAAACAGGGTTTTGAAGAAGAATCAATCTCGCATTTGATAACCATCTTGAAATATAAACTCACTGAACCTTCTTCTAGCCTGTAGGAATCATTCGACATGTTTGAAGACCAAATATAAGACCTTGACTCTGAAATGACTCTTTTCTGGACCACAGTAACACCAATGACTGCAAATGACGAGAAATGAACTTTGGAGAATCTGATTCTGACAAGGGACTGACAGGACGGAGTCTAACATTGGCTCCAATGGGGATGGCAGCTGCCGCTTCTTGGAGGTGCCAAGAACTGCAGAGCTTTGGGAGAGCAGACAGTGCCTCCATCCATTGGGCAATGGAATTATTATTTCGACCAACCACACAAGATTTTGACTCATTTATTAATTGAAACTGACTGAAAAGACTGACTCGACAAATGACTCAACATGACTAAGACCTGAACTTACAACTTAAAACATGATGGCAGTATATAACTGCCTGTGTTTCTTACAAGAAAATATGCCATCAAACTATATCAAAATGCCAATGTAACCAATCAAGCAGATGCCTTCTTGATTGATTTCCCTGATCAGATCTGCTGGTCAACAATAAATAATGGTAACTGGGCATTAAAAAACACAACTGACCATGATCTCCTTCATCATTGAATACAGTAATAATCACCTTCGCTGCTGACTGTAACAAATCTGCCATTGGATCCTGAAAAACATGAAGATTTTCTTCCTGCTGAAGAAACAAGGTGTCTTTCTCTCCTGATTCTGATCTGTCTTCATCATGTACTTCAGTAAAAATATGTTCCTGGGCTTCAAACAACTCTGAACAGGTAGATGAATAGATCTCCTCTTGTAAAAACATTTCAAAACAAGAAACATAGGAAGAGGAATCTGAAAAGGAATCCTGAATGATCTGATCTTTTGTAGTCTGAAAATATGATAGTTCATCTTCATATGATAGGACAGCCAGATTTTCATTACATTCATCAATCATAAGGAAAGAAACTTCAGCTGATTCTTGAAGCTCAAACATGACATTTTTATCATCTACCATAAATTCATCCAAAGGATCTGTTTCACTTACTTGAATGAAGATCTCATCTTGTTTTTCATGGACTGACTAGATTGCTTCTTTATGAAGGCTCTGTTCTAATGAACTGAAAAAATTTGGATCCATAATTGTGTCTTCTGCATCCTAGATGATTTCAACAGAAAAGTTCTCCTTGATGGGTTTCAGCACAAGATATGCTTGGTCATTATGATCTGAATTTGAAGTAGCTGACTTGACTGCATCACATTCTGAAATTGAATCTTGACTTCCCTGCATGCTGTCTTCTTCTGTGGGCAGATCTGAAACGACACTTTCTCTTTCATCGCTTTCAGCCATATAGACCTCTTCAACCTGCTGATCTATTTCATGTAATTCCTGTTGACTGTCAAGATGCAAAATTCCTTCATCTTCCACTGCACTAAAATCTTGATCCTGCTGCAAATTTTCATGATCGTCTTTATGCTGCTGAAATGGATTTTCATATAGGGCTTCCATGATCTCATCATCCATGAAATTATCATCTTCATAATATTTCTCAAGGCTTTCAATAAAAGTAGAAGCATGTTTGCAACAGTCATGAACTAAATTTAATGATGGGTAAGATACTTGATATCTTTCAATGAACAGAGCATGAAAATCCTTTAAACAGTAAATACAGGCCAGCGGCAAATTTTCATACCAAGATTGGGCTTCACCTTCCAGAGTAGCTAGGAATATCTTCATCAAGCAATCTTCAAGAAAATCCACCTTCAACTTGTGAATATGCATGTGAAATCTAACTAGATGTAAAGTAGCATCCTTCTTACCATCATTGTTAAACGTAGGCAGATTCCTTGACCAATCTACCTTGGGCATCTTATTCGGAAAACCTAGAATGTGATCTCGGCTCATGGGAGCATATCTTCTTGTGATTCGGTCCATCTTGACAATCTTGAAGCTACTGATCTCCCTACAGTGAAATCACCATGAAGCATTGATTCCTGGGTTTGTCAGTGAATGAAGTCGCCAGGTGAATGATTTCAGCCTTGCGGTGTCTGATCGTTGTTCACCATCAACGATTAGATCTAAACTTTGTCATCCTGTACCGGGGAGGACTTCCCCAGTATGGTCGCCACTATGTTAGCGCTCGAATCTTCCTCAGGCTGAAGAAGGCAAAACTCGAGGCAACATCAAACCAAGCTCAACCTCGTAGCTAGCCCTACGAGGACAGGAGAGGGCTCTCTCCAGTCAATCTCAATAAAATGAGCAATAAGGTGCGAGATGACTTAAAATGGAAACTGATTTTAGGCTATTAAATAGATAGGAAAGGGGTTTTTGATAAATGGATGAATTTTCTGGACAGCGTGGGATCAAGAACAGCATGAAACAGAGATTTAATCAAAGGCACAAGGTATTTCATAAGACGAGATAGGAATGAAGTTTAACAATCAAATTTGGAATAATATGGGGTGAAAGACTGTTTAAAAAGCTGAAAAGGGAATTAATCAATGTGTCCTTTACAGACAGAAGAAAACATAGAACATCTTAACACCTCAAGGCAGAGAAATGACTGAATTCTACCTTTCTTACTGTAAAGTATTCAGTTGGAAACGATTATGAATGAGCTATGAAACATTACAAAAGACATATGAAACAGAAGAAAAACATATGTTAAACTTCACACCACAAGAATCTTATAACTCAGAGCTGTACCATTTAATTATTCCTCCATCAAGCTGTACAGTGAGAGCACTGGGTTTTTCCTCCCACAGCTTTTCAGAACTTTCCAATCCTTTACAAATGATTTTTCATACAATAAATAGACTCCTTCTAGGAGAAAACAAATCGACCAGAAATAAGGGATTTGTTTTATCATCATTAAACAAACAAGACTAAAAATCCAATCAGCTTTTCTGAAGATAGAATAGCGCTCCACTTGAATCTCTCTCTAATGACCAATTAAAGAACAAAAACAAGATTTGAATTGGAACTGAAGTTAAAAATAGGCAAATTGCTCCTATTTCTCTGCCACAGTGGATATCCTTGTTTAATTTGGGTTTTCGGTTCTTATCCCTCTGCTGTGGCAGACATTCTTCATTTAATTCTCAGACTATTTTCTTCCACTTACCGTTTGAATAAAACCAACAAAAATAGCCTTTTAAACTAAAATTCCGCCGGTTCCAGCTGCAATCACCAGCGAACACATATCAATGACAACTAGGCGCATGATCAAACTTTGCTTGCCACATAAATGCTCGTGAAAGTACCATATTTAGAAAATAAATCCTCTGCAACTGTTCAGACCATGCTAACCATAAGCTAGCATGCACGTATACAAGGAAATTCCTTGCTCCTCCACGTGTCTTGAAACTGGTTCATCAATTCATTTGGAACAACTTCTCAAGGGGCCTGCTGAAATTGTATTCACTCTTATGTTGTAGCGTCTTCCAGCTTCAAAAGCAAGCACCCTAGTGTCACTTTCCAGAGCAGCTTTTGCAGAACTTATTCCTCCACCGTATCCTAGAATGATCCTTCTGATGCAATATATGTGAGAAATATAGTTGACCCACCGGAATTTATTATTGGCAGAAAATGTTTTTAGCAATGACACAAAGGAATAACTCGAAGCTGAAACAGCTGCAGGGTACCCCTTTCTTGATGTCTCCAGAAGAGGTTTACTGACCTCCGGACCATTTGCAAGTGAGTGCACGAGTATATCAATGTTTCCAAAGTCTTGTTTTACAGACTCTGCAACTTCCTGAACGGTCCAATTTGAGACTCCTGCATACCTTTTGTTTGTTTTTACGTCTTCAGGAACATTGAAAACATAAACACCCTCAGATTCCTGCATGTTTTTCTTCTCTCTAGTGTTATAAAAAACATATTGCAAATTCATCAGAATCTTTATTGATGATGCGAATCTTCAGAGATTCAACAATACACTTGACCAAAGTACCGAAATGTGTTTCTGTCTTCGTTAAGCATGCAGACTGTTTAATACGCAATAGGCATTCATTTTTGCATACAAGTACACGGTTTATCACGGATGAATATGTTGAAAGATTGACCTCTTCTCGATGAACAGGAAAAACTCCATCACTGTCCTTTTCAAACTGGCAACTTCGTGTTTTCAATTGAAGAAGACGGTTTTACTTTTACAACAAAAACGTTGTTTCCCACAACTAATATAATCCCAATCTGCAAGCTTGCTGTAACGTTGTTGTCGATTTCGCCCCTATATCGTTATGGCCACCGCTTCTGATCTGCACACTTATTCCTCCTTTCAAAATAGCCTGTTCGCACTTTAACTGTCATGGTTCCAGTGGTAGTTTTAATTGTGTTTTGCAGCTTGGAAATTCTTTTAAGCAGAGAAGGACCAGCCTATATTGATATCAATAAAATCAATAGTACACTCTTGCTCGATTAGCTACATTGCACGTGCAACCATGTCTAGATATGCTGCACAAAAAAATCTTCACTGGAATGCCGTCTTAACAATGCCCATTCAGAAGCTTATCCCTGTATATGATAGAAGGATTTATCACAAACTGAACTGAATCAATTTGATTTAATTTGGAGCAGAAGGGCCGCGAAATTTTGAAATTTCGTTGAAGCAATGAGAGATTTTGAGATATCTGCCCGGTGCGCCGCGCGAGAGGCCCAATGCGCCACGCATGTGTATTTTTTCACTGTGCAAAAGTGCTCTATGCGTCGTGCGCACTGTGTGCGTCGCGCCCAACGCCCAGTGCGCCGCGTGCTCCAATTAACACACAGTCGGCCTTCATTCAATCTTTTAGCTGGAGGAGCCTCCAACATCGTGCGTTGCACTGGGTGAACCCATCCACCTTCTATGGTAGTGCTATCAAATTTTCAGATATCTAGCCATCAAGTCCACAGGCTCTACCACAAACATCTCATGTCCTTGAACATATAATTCACCCAGGCTTACGCAAAATAGTTTCATAAACTAGGAATGCTGATTTAAAATCACTCATGGGAAGTTTCCCCTTCAGTTTCCTTTGATGTTATTTGACGTACAAATGAGATGTTAGAACACAGAAATGTCTCTTATGACAGGGATTTGACTTTCGGTTTGTGCACACCCTCTGAACTTTAGCACGTTATAAAATATACTCTGTCTTCTTGTTTCCTCTGACTTTTGGATTGATGATGAAATTACTTTGTCTGCTTGCAGGGATGGGCGTTGATCTTTGGCAAAGTGACTAGAACCTTAAATGGAGAAATGTTACGGCTGAAGAACATAGAACTCACATGGCAGCATGGCAGCTTATTTACATAAAACAAACCTGAAAATTTCTTCTTCAAAAAAGGGTTTTGAAGAAGAATCAATCTCGCATTTGATAACCATCTTGAAATAGAAACTCACTGAACCTTCTTCTAGCCTGTAGGCATCATTCGACATGTTTGAAGACCAACTATAAGACCTTTACTCTGAAATGACTCTTTTCTGGACCACAGTAACACCAATGACTGCAAATGATGAGAAATGAACTTTGGAGAATCTGATTCTGACAAGGGACTGACAGGACGGAGTCTAACAGGATGTTTTTTGAAATATCCTCTCAATAGGTGCACAACGGTTCTATTCACCACCTCGGTTTTTCCATCAGTTTGCAGATGAAAAGAAATACCTTTTTTCAAATTTGTGTCCATCATCTTCCAAAGATTGGATAAAAATTCCCAATGAACTAGAATCCCTGTCACTAAAAATATAATTTGGCAATCCATAATGAACCCGTACATGTTGAAAATAACGTTTAGCAGTTTGTTCAGCGGTTATGGTTTTCTTGCGTGTAGACCTCAAAAAACGTCCATGGAGACACTCTCCCATGGCCTCGATGGTACTGGTAGTGGCATGTACAACCCAAGATTCCTATTTCTAGGCTTTTTTTTTGCACACATAGAACAACCTCTTATAAAACACAACACACTATCTATCATGCAAGGCCAATAGCGCTACCTCTGTAAATGTGCCATCGTTTTGCTTAACCCAAATTTTCCAAAAATAAGAGATGAATGAGCCTCTCTCATGACACTTAGCCTCTCTCCTTGTGGTATACACAACTTGCCCAAATGAAACAACAAATTGTTATGCATGTGATAATCATTTTCCTCAACTTGATTCCCTTCACTCAAACTAGCATACACATCTTGAAAATCAACATCATGTGCATATTGTTATATGTAAATAATGTACAATAGAATCATTTTTAAGTAAAGTAGAAGCACTTATAATCGGCCTTGAAACCATATCAGCAAATTTATTGAAAATACCTTTCTTGTACCTTATAACCAAGTGAAACTATTGAAGGAAACCCATCCACCTGAAATGTCGTGATTGTTGCAATTTTGTTTGCGACTGTAAGTACTATAATGGTTGGTGATCGATATGTATAATAACCTCTTTACCCATCAAGTATTCTTTCCACTTATTTATGATTTGTACCAATGCATACAGCTCTTTGTCATATGTAGGATAATTAGTTACAGCACCATTGAATGTTTCAGAATGAAAAGCGACAGGCTTACCATGTTTCAAAAGAACTGCACCCATGGAATAATTTTTGAACCCTTAGTTAAACTGAGAGGGGGGGTGAATCAATTTAATACATTCATGGTCTTTTAAAACTTTCCTTAAAACTTATTTACACCTTCATTTCATGATCAACTTACTACATAATGTAACAACAATCTTAATATCTTAGCAGAAAGTATTAAGCAGATTAGATACACCATATCAACACATAAAAATCATGCACATAGAAAATAGATATAAGTGGAAACCCATAAGGGAGAAAACCACATCTTACTATTGTTGTGATGCAAAGGCAAGCTCCAACTCCCTCTCACCACTGATTTTCTGTAGGCTCCAACCTATAGGAGGCCACTACCTCAATTCTGCAAGCTACAACTTGCAAGGAAGCTCCAAATCCCATCTATTTTCTGCAGGCTACAACCTACAGGAGGCTCCTACCTTAGTTCTGCAAGCTACAACTTGCAAGGAAGCTCCAACTCCCATCTATTCTCTGCAGGCTACAACCTACAGGAGGCTCCTACCTCAGCTAGCTACAACTGGACTTCTATCAAGCTACAACTTGATATGGAAGCACCAACTTCCTCACACTACAATGAAAACACATGCTGATTTACCTGGATATCAGCTCTGTTCTGTTCCTTCATCACTGCTGTCCACCAGCCTTCATATCTGCCTTATATCATCTCTGAATCTTCATAGCTTCTCTATCTTCTCCTCCTTCTTCTTACCCTCTCTTCCTCATTTATCCATTATCTAACCTCTCTATGCATATGTTTATAACATTATTTATGGAGATCATCTCATAACTGTTTACATTCCACAGGGAATTCAAAATGAACAGCAATGACTCTTTGCCTTCCACCTTCTCATTTCTTTTTGATCTTGTTCAAAATAATATAGTAAAATGTACATATTTTAGTTTTACAGTGGAGTTTTTTTTGCCTACGAAGACTTTCCTTTTCATCACAAACAATATAAAATTAATTAAAACATTTACATTTGCAAGAGATATATCTCATTCAACCCTTTCAGTTCTTGGCTCACTGTGTGTTTGTCTTTTCTGCTGCTGTAGCGTAACAGTTCTGCATACTCTCCTTCTTTCTATGCATGTACCCCTGTTTTTTTTTCTCAAATATGGTAGTTTAAATTAATGCTGAAGCTTTTCCATCGACCTTCATGGTTTGGCTCTAATGCTTTACTAATTCAATCTTTGATTCAAAACCAAAACCAATTCACAATACTCATATGTGGTTCTTTAAACCTTGATTTAAATTCGGGCTTCACCTTTCCACCGTTCATAAATCTAAATATACAGAACTTATATAATAGTCCACATTATATATCATGTACCTCTATCATTTAATGCATATAAAATGCACACACCCATTTAATTTCTGAACTGGGAAAATTTAAATTAATGTGTAAGCTTCCCTTTCAACACTTGGGGTTTAAAACTTTATAATAAACCCTCCTCACAAAATTGAAATCAACATTCCATCCACGCATTATATACCCAAATATAATGGTCAACATGCTCTCATTAATACGAATACTATTCAGACCCACATTTCCTTAAGATATACATATCGACCTCATTATCATTCATGCTCTACATGAAATATCGCTTTGACTTAACTCAAGGTGCCAACACATATTAATATCCATATTTAATATATCAACTCCTTTGAAAACTCAAACATAACTAGTTATTCGGGCCCACACTTATATATATCGACCATATTAGCGATGGTCACATTACTTCACACTTTCGTGGAGTTTCATCAACCAACTTTATGCATTTCAAACTTTATTAAATCTCGACTTTGATTTAATACAAAACCCAACAAACAATGATGTCCGCTCGGTCCCACATCTTGGTTAACATACCTTGCTTATCGTTCATGCAACTTGACTTATAATCCCACTGTCAATCTACTCTCGTGCTCCAACAATACTTTGGACGCACATCCAACGGATATCACGCAATTTAACTGCACTCTCTTTAACCTCTCAAAATCACGCGATAAAAAAGGTTTTTGAAAACCACTTTTTTCCATGCATCACATGAAGAACGATATCGCATTCAAAAAGTGAAAACAACTTACCACTCTAAGAGTTGTGCGATACCGCCGGTTTGGATGGAGAAAAACCACCCTTACTATTCATCTTTTACGGTTTCATCTGCGTCGCTTACTCAAGATTCCATACCTCCTTGATTTTGTTTCGCTCCTTCACTAGTTATCAATTTCTTCTATATATATCGACGACCATCTCATAGCTATCTCTGGATTCATAAGTGCCAGTGCTCCATCTCATCATTCACGCTAACAATCAGTCCATGGATTGTTTTTTCTTCAATGCTATCAAGTCAATTTACCCTCCTTGGTTCGACACAAGTGCTTCAACCTGTGCCTTCGTGCCTTCTCTACTATTCGATTTTTTTTCAAATTGAACAGTCTCCAATTTCTATTGTACCATCACAATTTCACTCCTCTTTTCAATGCCAACTCCTCTCAATATTTTATTGACTTGTGGCTTAATTCCGTCGACTAGACTTTTGTATGCTCTCCGTTGTTTACACATTCACGGCTTCATATTCGATTTTGTTCACACAATCAGTTTGTTTATGGTTCTGCCTTTGTTCAAAGTGAAACCCTTCCCACAATCTCATTGATCTTTGGTTCTGTATCCAACCCTTTCACCATTTATTTCAGTCTCAACCTGAATCACGATTGATTTAATATACTCTTGATACATGAATCCAAATAATGTTAAATGCTGAATTTAAACAAATAATTTTCATTCATGTATCATCGATCCTTCCAGTGATCGATGATAGAATTAACACACATCATTTCATGTACTTCTCACACAGAATTAAATCAACCAATACACATAATTCAGAACATGTATCTAGCTTGATCTTCAATCAAATGGCCCTTCTCTAACTCTACCTCTCCAGCTTTCCAGGTCTCTGCTTCTTCCTGGTGTCTGAGCTGCCTCTGCTGCCTTTGCTGTCTTTGCTTCTTGTCTAATGCTGCTCCTTGCTTCTCCTTTGCTATCTCTGCTACCTCTGCTTCTTTCTCTACTTCATTTGTTTCCTCTAATGTCTCTACTGCCGCTCTACTTTGGTTGTTGTTGTTCCTTTGTGCTCCTTTGTCTTGATGATAATTTAGGTGTTACTCCTGTCTTCTCCTTTTCCATCAATGACAATATTTCCAACAGTCCCCCCCTTTGGAATTGATGGAAATACTCCACCAATGATCCAATACTTCCTTCAGGACTTCCTCCCCCTTTCATTATGAAAAGTGTGTTTTGTCTTCCTCTATATATCTTATTTTTCTTGCTTTTCCTCCCCCTTTGACATCAATGGCAAAGGGTTGCACATCTCCCAATGTAAATTCTATCTTTTCATTTCTTTTCTCTGAGTTGTGTTTTGGCCTTCTTCTTTTGACTTTATACCTTGCTGCTCCAGACTGGTGTACAAGAGTTGTTGGGAGAACACTTTGAGAATCATTGAAATACACAGTAAGCTGATACCATCCCAAAGCACAGACTCCTTTCACTTGTATAAAGTTTAAAGTGAAGATAATGAAACTTCATAGAACAGACTTATATAGTTAGACTTATATGCTTAGAGATGCATCATTGGATCAATACTTAAAGATTGTGAATGCTCCATGTGACATATCAAGTTTTCTCCAACTATACTTCATCTATATTATAATCTTCATCTACGATGCATATCTATTAAGGAAGGTTATAGATGGAGTAAGTATTTTTCTGCAATACACATCTACAGTACACATCTATTCAAATATGATGATGCCAATATATCTTTTGTGGTTGTGGTTCACCTTTACTACCTGTTGTTGGAGATATGTGCTAGACTGCTGACAGGGATATTACACTTAAATACTGAATGGTCCTTGTTACTGATGTGAACAATGAATCAATAACAGACTCTTGAGCTTTAAATGTAAGATCAACACCACTAGTCCTTCATAATTCAGATACTTTAATTGTTCTATCATGATGATCTTCCGCAAAAACATATTCAAGATGTTTAATTGAAATCTCAGCAAACATACTTCACACAGTGTTATGAATGATCTTAAGAGAGAGCCCTTGAATATATATATGTACTGACATCAGGAAGGCATGCAGTTATATATAGAAATAGAAACTGCTTCAATGCTCAATATAATGCTTCAAGTGTAAACAAAATAGTGATCATTTAGCACTGTTATTAACCTTTTCATGCTTTAGTGATGCAAATAACGCTGGGAATACTACCATGATGTACTTCTGATCTTGAGAACCTGTACCATACCACTGCTCCATTGATGACACTTGGTATTCTACTGATAGGAAAAATTCTTGATCCAAATACCAATTGATACTAATTTGATAGACTATGCAGTAATTTCACTTCAGCTCGCACTTGCACCCATAGTTAAGACAACCTTCATGGTTTCTACTATTGAGCTTTCCATTGTTCTCAACAATAATCATCAATATACTGAATTTGATCTTGGCATCATTAACCTTTTTCTTATTCTGTCATTCTAGTTTAAAAGAATGTCACTGCATTTTCCTTTCTAGGACTGCTCCAGAATCATTGCTGCTTTATATACAAATCAACCGTTCTAACATAATGATCTTCAGGAAGACATCTTCAATTTCTTTACTTGGAATCTTCATGAGCAGACCACTCAAATATTTGTCATTTATTTAACTTCATTCCTCCAAGGGTACTTTTCATAGATGAATAATGTAATGATATACTAATGATAAACATTTCCCTTACTCATCCTTCTTAAATTTGATTCATTGTTAATTCTTGCAATGTGTTGCACAGTGTGATCATCCTCTATGGATTTCTTCCATTTTTATAGTTCGAAACATAATTTTTGTGATTTAACCATTCATCACTTAGTGTGTTTTTGTCTTCTTAGCTTACATGATCTTGGTTGATGTTCTCTCTACTACCATGGCTTCTTGTTGCCTTCTCTTCTTCCATCAACCTGTCAGCTATTGAATGCTTCAGATAATCTTCTTCCTCTATAGTTCTCTGTTAGAGGAATTTTCCTCTCCCTTCCTGACCTTTTAGCTGTTGTTATTTCATGGAGCTCTTCTTAGACTAATTTTATGGGGACTATTTATGAACTGCTCTCCCCCTGGGATGTTGCTTCATATCTATCACTAGTTAGATATTTGCCTTGCTTCCTAGAGAAACTCCCCCAGAGACTATGATGGATTGATTATGTTATTGAGGTAACAGGCTCCCTCTTTCTCTTTTTCTTCCATACTTTATTGGGGTTATTCATAATGTTTTCACTTCTTTTTGATTCACAATTTTGTTTGATTTGATTAGATTCCATCATCTGTTTAGAGTTCTTTAATGTATATGGCAGTATATAGTCTTTTTCTTTGTGACCAAGCTTGAGGCATACATAACATCTTATTTTACCAAGGTACATTTGAGCTGATGTATAATATTTTATGCTCCCTTTTGAACATAATTTACATTCAACAAGTTTATGTCCAAAATTATTGCATGCATAACAGTAGCCATGGAAATGATTTATGTACCTGGTGAGAAATTGTCTTTTCCATTTTCTTGCTTGAGGGGTTCCTCTCATTTGTTGCATATTTTGTTGGTTAAATTTGTTGTGCCTTGTCTTACAATGTGCTGCAATATGTCCTGGTTTATGACAAGAGAAACATGTGATATTTTTCATACGAGGAAAGAACCTCCTTTGATATCTTTCGAATTTGTTCAATTCATCCTTAGGAGCGTATGAGCCTTTAGCAGTTAATTGTTTCATCCTCTCATTCTTTGTCCTTTCATGTTGCTGCTTGTTTCTGTTTGTTTCTTTACAAATCATGTTCTTGCTGGCTTCTACTTCTATAGGAACCTTCTGAGCTGCTTCATTATCCTTTATAGCTTTTAAAAAAATGATATTCCTGTTATCTTCTACCTTGGAATTACTTGTTTCTCCTTCATAGCCTATCCCAGTATTTATGAGAGGAGACCTTTGAGAATTTAGAATCTTGTCCAACTGTTTAGAGCTTGTCATTTGAGGAGTATTCATTAATAATTCTCTTTGGGATTTTTCTAATTTATTTCTCAGGCACACTACTTCTTCTTCCAATTTCTCTTACTTCTAAATTTTACCCTTTATTTTATTTAGTAGAGTGTCTTCTACTTTCCTTGCTTCTTCAAGTTGTGTCTTTAGGCCAACAATTTCTTTCTTATCTTCATATTCTTTCTCATCACATATTTGCACCAATTTCTTCAGGTCTTTGTTTTCATTCTTCAATCTTCCTATTTCAGTCAAGGAAATGTCAAGTTTGGTTTGTTCTTTCACTATAATTTCTTCATGGAACTTACTTCCATTCACACTAGTAGGTACCTCATTTTATTGAACATTTTCCTTTTGACATGAATTTTTCTTCTTCTTGATTCTCTTCTCCTTCTTGACAATGCAGCCCCTAGTGTATACTTCATGCATGAAATGCAATATATCCCATATTTCTTTTGTAGAGGTTAGATCCATTATTAAATCAAGATCCTTGTTATGAAGACTGTTATATATCACACATTTTGCCTTGGCATTCCACTGTTGTTCTTGCACAGAGGTAGAGTCTGTATAATAACCATCACATACAAGCTTCCATACCTCAGGTTCATAAGCCATTAAATCTGTTTTAACCTTATCTCTCCATTCAGGAAAGTTTGTTGTATTTAGCACGGGTACATTTTGATAGTCCATGACTCAACCAGATCTCCTTCAAGCTATAAGGCTTACACCAAAGGAACCTGCTCTGATACCAATTTTTGAACCCTTAGTTAAATTGAGAGGGGGGGTGAATCAGTTTAACACATTAATGGTCTTTAAAAACTTTCCTTTAAACTTATTTACACCTTGATTTCATGATCAACTTATTAAATAATGTAATAGCAATCTTAATATGTGAGCAGCAAGTATTGAGAAGATTAGATAAACCATATCAACACATAAACATCATGCACATAGACAACAGATATAAGTGGAAACCCATAAGGGAGAAAAACACATCTTATTATTGTTGTGATGCGAAGGCAAGCTCCAACTCCCTCTCACCACTGATTTTCTGTAGGCTCCAACCTATAGGAGGCCACTACCTCAATTCTGCAAGCTACAACTTGCAAGGAAGCTCCAAATCCCATCTATTTTCTGTAGGCTACAACCTACAGGAGGCTCCTACCTTAGTTCTGCAAGCTACAACTTGCAAGGAAGCTCCAACTCCCATCTATTTTCTGCAGGCTACAACCTACAGGAGGCTCCTACCTCAACCAGCTACAACTAGACTTCTATCAAGCTAAAACTTGATGTGGAAGCACCAACTTCCTCACAATACAATGAAAACACATGGTAATTTACCTGGATATTAGCTCTATTCTATTCCTTCATCACTTCTATCCACCAGCCTTCATATCTGCCTTATATCATTTCTGAATCTTCACAGCTTCTCTATCTTCTCCTCCTTCTTCTTACCCCCTCTGCCTCATTTCTCCATTCTCTAACCTCTCTATGCATATTTTTTTAACATTATTTATGGAGATCACCTCATAATTGTTTGCATTCCATAGGGAATTTGAAATGAACAGCCATGACTCTTTTCCTTCCACCTTCTCATTTCTTTTTCATCTCGTTCAAAAGAATATAGTAAAATGTACATATTTCAGTTTTACAATGGAGTTTTGTTTGCCTATGGAGACTTGCCTTTGCATCACAAACAATATAAAATTAATTAAAACATTTACATTTGCAACAAATATATCTCATTCAACCCTTTCAGTTCTTGGCTCACTGTGTGTTTGTCTTTTCTGCTGCTGTAGTGTAACAGTTCTACATACTCTCTTGCTTTCTATGCATGTACCCCTATTTTTTTTCTCAAATATGGTAGTTTAAATTAATGATGAAGATTTTCCATCAACCTTCATGGTTTGGCCCTAACACTTTACTAATTCAATCTTTGATTCAAAACCAAACCCAATTCACATTACTCATATGCGGTTCTTTAAACCTTGATTTAAATTCGGGCTTCACCTTTCCACTGTTCATAAATCTGAATATACAAAACTTATATAATAGTCCACATTATATAGCATGTACCTCTATCATTTAATGCATATGAAATGCACACACCCATTTACTTTATGAACTGGGAAAATTTAAATTAATGTGTAAGCTTCCCTTTCAACACATGGGGTTTAAAACTTTATAATAAACCATGCTCACAAAATTGAAATCAACATTTCATCCACGCATTATATACCCAAATATAATGGTCAACATGCTCTCACTAATTTGAATACTATTCAGACCCAAATTTCCTTAAGATATACATATCGACCTCATTAGCATTCATGCTCTACATGAAATATCGCTTTGACTTAACTCAAGGTGCCAACACATATTAATATCCATATTTAATATATCAACTCCTTTTAAAACTCAAACATAACTAGTTATTCAGGCCCACACTTATATACATCGACCATATTAGTGATGGTCACATTACTTCACACTTTCGTGGAGTTTCATCAACCAACTTTATGCATTTCAAACTTTATTAAAACTTGAATTTGATTTAATACAAAACCCAACAAACAATGAGGTCCGCTCGGTCCCACAACTTGGTTAACATACCTTGCTTATCGTTCATGCAACTTGACTTATAATCCCACAGTCAATCTACTCTCGCACTCCAACAATACTTTGGAGACACATCTAATGGATATCGGGCAATTTAATTGCGCTCTCTTTAACCTCTCAAAATCCTGCGATAAAAATGGTTTTTGAAAACCACTCTTTGCCACGCGTCACATGAAGAATGATATCACATTCAAAAAGTGAAAATAGCTTACCACTCTAAGAGTTGTGTGATACCACCAGTTTGGATGGAGAAAAACCGCCCTTACTGTTCATCTTTTACGGTTCCATCTGCGCCACTTACCTCCTTGATTTTGTTTCGCTCCTTCATTAGTTATCAATTTCTTCTATATATCTTGATGACCATCTCATAGCTATCTCTGGATTCATATGTGCCAGTGCTCCATCTCATCGTTCACGCCAAAAATCAGTCCATGGATTGTTTTTTCTCCAATGCTACCAAGTCAATTTACCCTCCTTGGTTTGACACAAGTTCTTCAACCCACGCCTTCGTGCCTTCTCTACTGTTTGATTTTTTTTTCAAATTGAACAATCTCCAATTGCTATTTTACCATCACAATTTCACTCCTCTTTTCAATGCCAACTCCTCTCAACAATTTATTGACTTGTGGCTTAATTCTATCGACTTGAATTTTGTATGCTCTCCGCTGTTTACACATTCATGGCTTCATATTCAATTCTGTTCACACAATCAATTTGTTTATGGTTCTGCCTTTCTTCAAAGTGAAACCCTTCCCATGATCTCATTGATCTTTGGTTCTGTATCCAACCCTTTCACCATTTCTTTCAGTCTCAACCTGAATCACGATTGATTTAATATAATCTTGATACATGAATCCAAATAATGTTAAATGCCGAATTTAAACAAAGCATTTTCATTCCTGTATCATTGATCCTTCCAGTGATTGATGATAGAATTAACACACATCAGTTCATGTACTTCTCACACAGAATTAAATCAACCAATACACATAATTCAAAACATGTGTATGGCCTGATCTTCAATCAAATGGCCCTTCTCTAACTCCGCCTCTCCATCTTTCCAGGTCTCTACTTCTTCCTAGTGTATGAGCTGGCTCTGATGCCTTTTATGCCTCTGTTTCTTGTCTAATGCTGCTCCTTGCTTCTCTTTTTCTATCTATGTTGCCTCTTCTTCTTTCTCTGCTTCATTTGTTTCCTCTGATGTCTTTGCTGCCTCTCTACCTTGGTTGTTGCTATTCCTTTGTGCTCATTTTTGTTCATGATAATTCAGGTGCTACTCCTATCTTCTCCTTTGCCATCAATGAAAATATTTCCAACAATAATCACTAGCATCAGTTTGTATCTCAAATGGCTATCTCAAATTAGGTAATGCATGGACTGGAGCTGAAATGATATTGTCATTTAATGCCTTAAAATATTGGTGTTGTTTTCCTCCCCATTGGAAGCCTTTCCTCAAACATGTCACTGCATGCATAGGAGTTCCTATGGCAGAAAAGTTAGCAATAAACTTTCTCCAATACTGAGTTGCACCTAAGAAACTTCTTACCTCAGTTGTTGTTTTGGGAGTGGGCCAATTCAAAATGGCTTCCACTTTATAAGGATTATTTCTCAACTTGCCTCCTCCTACAATGTGTCCCAAATAAACCTAAGAAGTCTTTCTGAACTCACACTTTGACATCTTAAGAAATAATTTCTCTTTCTTCAAAACATCAAGCACCGTATTTACATGCAAGACATGTTCTTCTCTTGTTTTTTTGAAAATCAGTATATCATCTAAATACAAAATCACAAAGTCATCGAGAAATGGATGCAAGACATTATCCATAACACGCATGAAATTTTTTGGTGCATTAAAAAAACCAAATGGAATTACCAACCACTCAAAGAGTCCTTGTTTGGTTTTGAATGCAGTCTTCCATATACCACTTTCTGCAATTCTTACTTGATGATATCCACTTCGTAAATCTAGCTTAGTGAAAAAAATTTCTTCTTTTATTAGATCAAGAAAATCATCTATCCTTGGGAGTGGGTATCGATTCTTTACCATTATCTTGTTCAAAGCTTTGAAGTCTACACACATGCGCCAAGTCCCATCTCTCTTCGGAATCAAGACTATGGGTGAACCGCATGGAGAAGTGATTGGCCTTATGAGTCCCTTGTCCAACATGACTTTGATTTGAATCTATATTTCAACATTCTTCATTATCTACATGTGATACATGTCGATGTTTGGAAGATGACAATCTTGCTGCAACTAAATCTCATGTTCAATATCCCTTTTTGGAGGTAATCATGTTGGATCCTAAAACATCTCATGATGTGCATCAACTACATAATATAAATCTTATTTCAACTTAAGATCACAATCCTCAAAAGATTCATGATTAACAATAGCTTTAGTCTTAATCATTAGAAGAAAAAAATTCTTACTTGAATTTACTAGCCTCTTTACCCATCCAACATTTACCATAGCAATATTTGTCTTCTTGCGATGTGCTCTAACAATGTACTCCTTTCCATATTTTAATAAATGGTATTTTTTCTCATGGAAATGGAAGATTTCTTTAATGTCATACAAGTAAGGAATTCCCAACACAATACCTATAATGTCAAGCGAAACCACATCTAATTCAACCGTGTCAAGAAAATGTGCAGTTATTGTAAACCGCAATATACACTTCTTTGAAACCTATAAATTTGCATCCTTACAAATCCAACCAAGTGGATATGGTTTTGGATGTGTAATGGTCTCAAGATTAAGTTTCTTGACCAATTATTCAGAGATTAATTTTTCTTGTGACCCACTATCAAACAATGTGTCAATCTTGGTATGTTTGGATATGACCCTCACATGAAACAATTCAATTCTCTCTTCTTCATTTGGAGTTTGTATGTGACAGTTTCATGTATTAGTACTGGGTTTATTTTAAATTTATTTCCCCTTCATGTTCTTCAATCCCATCACTGTAATTTTAGATTCATCACCTGAATCCTCTCCTAAATCATGTTGAGTTGTAGCTGTATTTTTATGTTTCCCTTTGTTTTTCTGATGTTTGAGCCTCTTTTCAGGATGTAATTTCCAAAAATGATTTTCATCATGGCTTTCTTTTGAACAATGTTTATAGACCACTTTTTCTCCATATTTCTTGGTAGATGCATTCTTTTTTCCCTTACCTTTTGAGGTCTTCTCTTTATTTTTCCCCTTAAAAGGTTTGTTTCTACCCTCATCAGAAATTCTTTTTCCCTCTAGCTTCTAGATGTGTGGCCTGAACACATACCTCATCTAGACTTGTGGGGTTAAACATGAGAATAGTATGTCTTAAGTAGCTATGTAATCCTCCTATGTACTTGAGCAAAGTATCTTGGCTCTGCAAATCTACCCTAAATAAGAGATATCTTCTCCTAAATTCTTGGGTGTAAACTTGCACATTCTGCCCTTTCAATTGTCTAAAGTTTTGCCAGTTCATTATGGCTTTATGCATATGAAATAATGGATAAAAATGTTGTTTTACTGCAATAATGAAATCAGTCCATGATAGAATAATCTTACCATGCTTATTGATCTCCTCCTTTGTCTTGGCTTCACACCAAAAAAGTGTTGCACCTTTCATTCTCAATGAAGCTAATTGGATTTTGGTATCATCATCATAAAGGTTATGAATTCTCAAATAGACCTCCAATTGCCTAATCCAATTATCAACATTTTCTACATTGACTTCACCATTAAACATTGGAAATTCAAACTTAACATCAAGTTTTAGAAAATGAGTTTTACCAATTTTCTTTGACTTGTGTGGTTTATGTACTAAAGATAAAGTAGAGGATGATGATGATGAGGGTGAGGATGGTGACTTTCCACTACCTCCATTTCCTCCATTTCCCCGCTTTGACTTATCTTCATCATTTTTACCTCTTGATGATCCTTGCCCTTCCTTGTGAATTTTTTATCCTTCTACTTCTAGTCTCTCATTCCTTTCTTGATAAAATATTCTCACCATCTCATTCATGTCAAGGAATGCTTTCCTGAACACTCTTTCTTCCTCTTTCGGATCCACTTATTCATGGATTTCCTCTTCCTCTGGAGGCATGTTTAATGTTTCTTATGCTTATTTAGGTGGCGAACTAGGTGGTGGAGAATGTGGAAATATTTCCCTCCTTTGTTGTGGCTCACTTTGAGACCCTCTTTCTTCCACCAATTTTCCTTCTCCTCTCTTGAGCTTGAGCCTAGTAAGCATGTGAAAACTTGCAAACAGTTAAAAAAATATTTTCACACAACAACACCAGATAATAAACTCTAGCTCTAATACCAAGCTAATCTGAAAGGAATATATTAGTTTTTTGTGCTAAGTGTCTTTTCAATTACAAAACATGTACATATTTGTATCCATTTGTTTGCTTAAGGATTGAGGAATTTAACCAAGAAACATAGATGAAATTGTGAATTTTAAGTATGAAAATAAGCCTAAATAACACTGAAAAACAGTGTATAACAGAGAAATAAAACCACACATAAGATTTACACAGCAGGCATGATGAAGCAGCTCACCCCTCCCAGGCTACATCTGCTTGTCCAACGCTCAATGGCATTTCCAGCTTTCATTATGCTCAAAATTTTTCAAATACATGTGTTTACAAGTCTCCAATGGTTGATTTCTCTGCACCAATGGCTTAAAATTCTCAAATTAGTCTAGGTAGACTCTTTCTTCACCCAAATTGGTCAAAAATTGACCCTGTTAGACATTTTCCCAATATCTCCTACAAAACCTCCACTACAAACAGAGGACTGCAATTAACTATAGTTAAAAATGGCATAACCTCCAAAATTGGAGGGCACACTAAACTCCCTCCAGTCAAACTAACCGTCACATTTAATTTAAAAGTTATGGGAGAGGGTGGCCACATGCCAACCCCCTTAATCCCTACGGTCACATTTAAACTGGAGCCGAGCCCACTCCGCATGTTATGGTAACTGCACATGTGATAGGGTTGTTTTAAATTACGCCGAGTGTGATGGTTACATAAGAAAAAAAATATTACAATAGATGTCGTGGGTTTAAATCTATCATGTGATCAATCGTTTGGGGCCACCAGTGGGTTGGGACCACTAGCAATCCCCCTCCCCTCCCCCCCCCCACCCCCAATATACATACTTTGTAAATAATATAAGGTTGTGGCGCCCTTAGATGGTGATAACTACATGTTAGCCCAGATGGTAAATAGCCTTGTGCATGCTCTGAAGGTCACAGGGTTGAACCCCTTAGGCCTCAAAAAAATTTTATACCACCAAAAAGGGGACACGTGGCAGCCTTGGGGCTAGCCACGTGTTACCCAACCATTGGCCCTCAAATATATGTACAACCACATCAAACGAACCAGAATGTGCCACTTGGTGAAATATTATAGCCTTGGGAAAACATAATATTCTCAAGAATATTCCCATTTTTCCTGATTGTACACCTGCATGCTAACTGGGCATCCCAATCAAACCTGCCGTAATTTTTGTTTTTTGGGAAATATATCAAAATGTGATATCTCCCTCATACAACATTGATTTTTCGAACCATTCGCAGCACCAGAATCAGAACGACAAGATATACTTTTTTGCTCATGTTCAGTATAGTTTCGAGCACTTTCAATTTTGAGCAAAATTCATGAACTCCTGATTACAGAGGCAACGTAATAGTTCATTTTCATTAGTGTGTGTAAACATAAACATACATTGCAAACAATGAAATAATAGTATCACAATCAATCATGACATATGAATAAAAGTGTGCTAGATCAGAGAGCTTCATATATTAATTTAAAGTGCCAAGATATACAAGTACAATGTTTCCACACTAGTCCCAATAGTGGAACATTAAGTCACCACTTTCTCCTCCAAAGAAATATCTTATCTCCTATGCCAAGCTAGAGAAACCAAGGTGGAAATTCCAAAGTCCTAAGCCATTTTCTCTTGAGCTATGAAGGTGTATTTATAAAAAGTGAGGTGGCTCTTCACCTCCCATATGACTTGTGACCTCCCTCATGGATCTTGAGCTCCTATTATAACTTTTAAAACTCATATGTCACCTTTCAACTTCTAATAAATCTAGAAATTTCTAGTGACTTTCCGTATTCCATATGGGCCCCTTGGTCTTCCACACATTTTACATTTTCTCATCTATAAATACAATAATTGCGTTCCAAAAATTATGTGGCAAGATACTTTTAAACATGAATTTGTTATGAAACTTGGAAAAAACATGACTTGGAATTCATGACATGGAACTTCATTGTGATGTGTTTGCGCCAAGCCTTTCTCCTAGCTTCCATATTTGTATATTCTTCATCATGGATATTTTCTTGTTCTTTATCTTCAACCTCCAAAGGGTCATGATGAGTATCAGAACCTTCCAAGTTAGCATGAGTTTCCATGTCTTTATATTATTCCCATATTCCTTTAGGTTCTTCAAGATGGTCCCTTTGGTGCTTCTTCTCTGCAAATTCTCTCTTGTAGCCTCTCCTTGGCTTCTTATTTGAGCATGATATTATTATGAAAAAATAACACTACCTACAAAAGGAATTCAATCATCAGAAGACAACATCAATCCCAAAATATCTTAGTCTATATTGTTCCTTATGCAACATGTTCATCATGCCAGGACATATTGCATGACTGAGAAGAAGGATCAATGATTTAACAATGCATAGTTCTAGGAGGAAATGGTGAAGGTCTAGTCACTGTGATTTTGGAATGCACAGTGGCTAAGAGATTGGAAGAAATAATTGTACATTTGAGGGAGATAGTGATGGAGTGATGTAGGCTTTCTCATTATGATTGTGCAATGTATAGTTCAAGGAATACTAAGCCAAGTGTTTGCATAGTTCCATAGGTCAAGGAGACAGTGAGGCCTGAATGTTGACTGGGACTACACAGTGTGTAGTGGAATACTAATTGAGAGGGAGAATTGAAATTTTTTTAAGGACAAGAGGTAGATATTGAGCATTGTTATTGCGTGTAGTCCTAAGAGGCAATAAATATGGAGTGCATAGTTTGAAGAGGGAATGATGATTCATTGTGAATTAAGACTACACAATGCGCATTTCTAGGAGGGATTTAAGAAACTGCAAAGATAATGAATACTCTAAAATACATAAGTGTGAGTTCAGTCAAAGAAGATAGAGAAAGACATTCAAAAAAGCCTTGAAATAGTGATATCACACTTATAACATGAACACAAGACAAGATAATGAAAAGTACTCAAAAAAATTAAAATGATAGTAAAGAAATACTTATTTCTAAGTGCGAAAATTGAAACAAAACTTTGCAAAACTTAGAATACAAGTTATGACAGGAGTGTCAACTACAACCAAAAGTGCACTAAGATATGGGAATGTGTCTAGAATATGATCAAATAATGCAAAATATTACACTATAGATGTCTCTAGTGATGCACTAAAATGTGACACACATAGGAGTTAAAATAGTTGAAAGTGAAACTTGCGATGGTAAGAAAAAGTGAAAGAAACACTTGCAAAAGCTAGAAAAAAGTGAAAGTGAAAAATGCCAAAGAAAATAAAGAAAAAGTGACACTTATTAAAGTGAAAACAAGTAGAAATTATAGTCACAAAAGTGAAAGAAACACTTATCAAATTGAATATGTGAAAAAAGAAACATTTGAGAAAACTCACTGGAATGATGATACAATTGTAATTAAGAGTGGGAGAGATTGTCAATCGAGGTTGTGTACTAAAAGTCGACGTGTATTGTGTAGTTACTAAACTTATCAATTACACAAACACTATCATCAGATTCTGTGCAATGGCTAGGAGTTGTGCAATGGATACCACTAAAAATTATGCAATTAGTATCTCTAAGAACTACGCAATCATTTTTTCTAGAAACTATGCAAGAAATTTTTTCAGAGATTGCGCAATACTTGTTACCAAAGATATGTATTGATTTCTGAGCTTACATAGGAAACGTGTGGTTATGAATACATCAAGAACTATGCATATGTAAGAAAGTGGTTTTGATAGTTAGAAACAAATATGAATACTTGAACGTTTAGAAAAACTTCAACCAATCATGAAGCAACTTAGAATGAAATATCATAGGATCACAAGTAGGATATAAAATTTAAGTGCGGGAAAAAATTTGGAGGGTGTTTGTTGCAACGACAACAGTTGGTGACACACTGCAAGAATTCCAGCTTCTCTTCTTATGTCTATATTTGACCACAAAATATTAGTATTTCAGGAAGTATTGATTCGCCATGTGGATTACCTTAGCTTCCCCAATTATCTTGGTTATGGATGTAGTCTTTCCTATTCCCCTTTCTCTAATAAACACATTGATAAGGCTTACCATAACTCAATTTTTTCAATCCCAGAGAAGGATAATATATATTCATGTGTTTGAAATGATCAATGATTTAGTTCCAGCTTTGGCATTTCTCCGCTACTAGCAGGCCTTTTTTAGTACCTGGTGGAGTCACTTCAGGAAAAAAAGCATTGATTTGCTACCATTGATATTGTTCAGTACCCCGGTGACGTTACATGCTTCACCTATCTGCGTAGGAAGACTTTCTCTTCTTTCACCACTTATTTTATTTCAATATGCTCATTGGAATTTTATCAACATTTATATTTCCAGGGTGGAAGAGGGGTCCCATATTATTGAGAGAAAGAGTTCATTCCTTCAGAGACTATTATATACCTCTATAATTAATATTCTCACCCTTACTTTTATCCTTTATATTATATACTCAATTGGATTGTTAAGAGAAGCATCATTTAATTATCATGTTGAGTCAAGGAATGAATATCCGACAATAGATATGGGAATCAAGGTTCTACATATGGATTTCCATTCGAATGGATTTCATTTTCCATTTAAACATCATTGAATTTAAAATATATGTATGCCAAAAAAAATAAGAGGAAGATAGATTAAGCAAGAGTTTCTCATCATCACTATTGTCTATTCAAAACATTGCCACATTTTTCTCTTGAGCCAAAAAGAATAAGTTCTCATGAATGGTCTTGTTAAACAATATGCGCAAGAGAATACATGAGACAAGAAAATCAAAAGCAATAGAATAAAAACATGTAAGATTTAAAATAAAATAAACATACAAAAGAGAAGGAAGGAGACAAATCAAATGCAAAAAACTAGATGTGAAGCAAAATGCAAGGTTAATGTAATACAACCATACCTACTCCTAATATAAACGCCTATAAGGTCAAGGTTAAGTGTTATGTAATTTCCAATGTAGTCATAGGATCTGCTAGAAACATGCAAGTACAAAGATACGAGAAATTAAAATCCATATAAAATAATTTGCAAAAGAAAAGATAATGATTTGAATAGCTTCCACAAAAAATTGAACGTCTTTATTTTGTGCCATAAATAAAAAAACTTGCAATCATACCTTTTTTCTTAGAGAAAAAATGAGACAAACATCGAAATAATCTTGTGATGCCATTTTCCATATTTTGTTTCTTAGAAAACATAAAGACATATCGAAACTTATTATTTAGGATAGATCTTGCTAAGTAACATGTTTCCAACCAATAATAGATCCAGTCATGGAATTCAAAAGAATTCTCTTGAAAACCCAATTTTTTCTTAGAATATTAACTTTCCAGCAACCTAATCAGATTGAATAGATAATGTTGTAGGAGAAATTTTATATGATCATGTTAAGAAGCTTTGTCAATATCGTGAAAGTCCGGTAGGACCATTAGAAAGGGATGAAATGATTCAACTACTTGATAAGTATCTGAAAAATGAAAAGATGAATCATGGAATTTCTGGCCATGATGGAATAAAAAAATGTAAACAAATTAACATAATATACACCAATGGGATCATGATCAGTTGAATGATAGGTGTTAATGCCATAATTATGATCAAATGGGTTGTTTAAGGCATAAAATTCTCTGTTATTTGAAATGGCGATGGATCAATTTGAGTAGCTTCACAAATTATTTGAATAATAGAATCATCATCCTCACATCCTTATATATAATTACAATCTAAAATAGCATCATAAAAATAAGAAGAATTAAAAATGAATTCTAGCATAGAAAATATAGGAAACTATTCAGGATACAACAAATCAACATATGTTGAATCAGATTCAATATTTATATCAACTTGGGAAATTAGACTACTAAGATGAGGAATTTGATTCACTAAATAATTCAAGAATTCACTAACACTTAAGTGGATATCTCATGCCATAAGGAAAATTATTAGCATTACAATATTCATAAGAAAGACCAAGAGCTGATGATTTTTAGAAGTGTTTAACATATGTGAATCCTTCGACCGTTGAGAATCTGTGTCATGATAATTAAAAGGATAAGCTTCAGGACACTATGCATCCGTGGAATATGTGCATTCCAATCCTAGATTCAATGCAATAGTTTTACATATAGATAAATTAACATAATCCTTTATCCGATAATAAACCCAATCTTTAAAATTAGATAAATTATCTAAAAAAACCCCAAAATTGATAAAAGATGAGTCTACATCCAATGAAGAATTATGAAGAAAATATTTTTGTGAGAAAATCCATATCTAACATAGTTAGGGAACTCCATCAGTATTTCAAGAACCTGACATAAACATCAATGGAAGTTGAAGTGTCTCAACTCCTGGATAAGTCTTGGAACTTTGGAATATTGGATAATTACATTTTGTGAGTTGATTTAGATTGTGCATTGCATGTGGATATCTACTACTAGTTATTTCAACAAGAGAAATATTGTCTAGATGGAATCCATCTACATCACAGGTTTGATAATATTTTTCAACTGGAACAAACAGATCACTCACATCATAATATTCTTCTGATTGTGATTTTATAAATTAGAGAAATTTAATGAGTAACACGAACTAGAGAATTATCTTTATGCAATAATGGAAATTCCAAAGCATGGGATGGATGTTATATGATTTGATTACTTTCTTATTCATCATGTATAACCACGGTTCCTTGTATGAATTAAAATTTATACTCATTGGATTGTGACTTTGAAGCAAATGGCATGTCTTTATCATCAGAGAATTTATTACAAGAAACATGACACAAGGGATAGTGAGATGAGGAAGAAGTACTCACGAGAGAATATTCCTTAGAAACCAAAAGATAAACTAATGTACCTAGGTAATCATCACCACAAACAAAATCAGAACCATTTTTTTTTCGAGATGGTGGTTTCCCATGGCTTTAGGTGGATATGATCTTTGATTTCATTTGATTTACTATCGAGATCACTAGATTCTAAATCAACGAAGAATGACGGAACATCATATTGAAATAGAGGGCTTTGAAAAAGAGAAGAAATATCAAAATTATCTTCACCTTTATGATCCTCTACCTGTGGAATGTGAACATCTTATACCTAATCAAAATTTATACCAACACATTCAGATTAAGAATATCTAAAGTACTAGCCGGTGGTGCATATTTCTTAAGAGGTCAAGGCACAAGCGGGCATGAAATGTAGATGATGGAAGATGGAAGGTATCCCTTGAAGAAGCAATAATTTCAATCAGATCAGATTCAATATTTATATTATGTATACCAATATCACCTAGAGTGATCAAGGGGCCAATATTCAATTCAGGCTCCATGGACTTATTAGAAAATTCAAAGTTTTCCTATATAAGTTATTGTGCATAGGGAGGAAAAAAAGGTAATATAATTGGATCAAGAATTTCATTTTAAAATTTTCTAACTTCATCATCGAAATGAGGGGTTGATTTGTTTGGTAATGAGAAAGGAGGAGGAGAAGGGGAAAAATAAGTGGTAGGTTCCTCCTTTGATATTTTAAGTGTCCCAATACTGAGATAAGCAAGGAGGCTTATAAAATATTCAAATTAAAATGGTTCTAAGGAAATATGAACTAAATACTAAAAAATTTCATTAAATAAATCCTAATCCACATATTCTTTAAGAAACTCATAACATAAATGAAGAAATGTAATGGAAAATTCCTATATTGATTCATTAGGGTTCATTCTAAGTTTATTAATCATTTTATAAAAATTTTGGTAATCATACATGTTAAAGGATTGATGAATATCCTTAAGGATTTGTTAAAATGAATGAATGGAAGCATATGGTAAGGTATGACACCACAATTTAACTTGACCTTCAAGATTGAGGGTGAATAATTTACAGGAAACATATTCACAATTGATTTCATAATATTTTTGGGGAAAAGGGATGAATTTTGGGCAAGACCCAAGTTCAGACTCAGAGGCCAACAACATCCCACTGTAGTCTAGGACAACGTCGACATTTTCACCCTGCTCAAAGGAGAGCAAGGAGTATCACCCGATGCGTGTTGTGACCTTATTGAGATAGGAGAACTAGAACCATGGCAGCACATTGAAACTATTCTTCTATCATCTAACATTAATACATTACAGTCATGTAGAAAGAAACACTTAACGCATATTATTCAAAAGAAGAACTATCATAATACATGCATCAAAGGAATCTATCATATTCTTTTTTTAAAACCCCATTAAACATCATACATTGATAATCACGCATTTGATATACAACTCAAGTCCACAAACCACATCTTTCTGTATTATATTTCCTGTGAATTACATTACATCCTGTTAGAGTCGGTATATTCATCCCTCCGTCAGAGATCAAATTTCTCTTGTTGCATTTCATTTTAGGTGTCTCATTCAGTTCAGTCAGCTGCATTCCATTAGGAGCATGGATCATCTGACGGTAGGGTCTTGTCACTCATATCCCTCATGTCATGTACCTATTGGTCCGTGTCTATTCATCAAAATCATTTACAGTTATTTTTTGTCTCCTGGTTAGCAAAGAGTCATTTTAGGGTTTTTAGTCTCATTAGGTCTAGGGTTTCGTTAATTTAGTATTCAAAATGACTAATAATGTCAGCAGGCACATGAGGGAGGTTCGAAATAGGTTTTCGTCGCAAAAATTTCATCGTCATAATGCTTGATAATGATTTTTCTTCAAAACTCTGTTTTGAAGAAAAATTGTCTATTTTATCTGTTTGTAATAAATGCAATGTAATTTTCAAAGTTTTTCAGTTGTAAAGTTCTTCAGGCGTAGCCTTGGTCACCTTTTCCAAGATCCCATGCCAGCTATCCCTGCAAAGAAAAACAAGAGATTCATCATCAGTCCAAAAATCACAAAGGAAACAAAAATAGAGTTTATGTGAAAAGTGTCAAAGTTAAAACATTACCAAAGTGGGTTTTTTCAAATCAAAAAATCAAAGTCTATGGCATAAAAGATATTTTGTGTTTCAATAATCCATTTGCAAGCCAAAGATAAGAGTGAAGTCAAGAAATAGTGGAAGAAGCGAAATAGTGTTTGAAGGCCGAAACTGTGGGTGAGTTTACTATCGCGGCGCACTGGGTGGAGGTTGTGGTGCATAAGCCAAACGTGACGCATAGGGCTGCTCAGCTCTGTGCATTTCTGAACAGGCGTGGCGCATACAACGGTCGTGGTGCACTGGGCCACTGTCACGGTGCACAGGGCCGACAACCAAAATTTTTGCCATTACTCCACAAAAATTCAAATTGACTCAATCTCCTATGCTCCAAGTAAGTTATGAGACTTTGTCATTTCTATTAAACAATGTTTGGTGGTGATTGAGATGGATTATGAGAATTTGAAATGCCAAAATTTTAAACCCTATTCCCTTGTTTAAAATTTCTCCTTAGGGTTTTGAAATTGAAGTTTTAAAATTAATTGTGGTGCCAAATACTCCATTTCCTCGCCTTGTTTATTCCTTCCCTCGCTGTAATCCTATCATTACTGTTCATCCCCTATCCCCTTGCATCCTCAAAGTCACTCATTCCTAAGTCCCATTATCCCTATCCCTAGTCATTTCATCTCCTATCCCTCTCCCTTTCCCATTTAACTTATAAAAATTCCCAAACCACAAGTTTCCTAAATAGTCAAGTGGTTGTCCCTTGTCCATAATTTTGTCAAATCAAAGCTTTCAAAAGGAAAATTCCACTTGACAATACTTCATTGTTCCCACTGCCCTATATCTCCTACAGTCCCTCCCCTTTGACACACATTTGGAAACTAAAACAAAGCACCAAATTCTCATTTTCATTTCATACAAGCCAAACATAGACCTTGAAACATCATGGAGACAGACATTGATACATCATATGACAGAGATAGTGATTCTACCACTGAGCTACATGCACCTAAAAGGCCTCGTAAAGGTGGCAAACATGTGAGAGAAGAGCCCACCTCATTGACTCAATTGTAGGCTTGCCCACTTGCCATGGCATGTTTTCAAGAGCAGTCATGCTATCAGTATTGTGAGATGATTGCTAGGATTCATCATCATCAGGAGTTGGCTCGTTTGTTTGTATTGCATTTACATGATGGTCAAGTAACTCTTGCTGGTGTAAATTTCACTTTGACGCCAGAAACCATCTCTCAAGCAACCGGGATACCGAATGTGGGTGAACAGTGGAACAAAAGACATCAGGTGGAAAGAGTGCATTATGAACCATACATCAGGCCTAGCTTTGTAAGGAAGCTCAGCCGAGTGTTCCCATTCCATTTCTTGAAGGAATCCTATGCGCCTCTGATGAAACTCATTATCAGATATTTCAGTTGTGAGGGCTGGTTTTCACACCTCTATGCATACCACATCAGGTTATTGATGCATTTCACAAGAGTGAGGATGATGAACATACCTTATTTCATGTGCCGAAATATCGAAAGAATGACCACTCTTGTGCAGAATAAAACTCACGAGCAGCAGTACAACAATATTTATCACTATGCACTCATCAAGATCGTGGTTGTACATCAGCTTGGATTGCAGGGCATTTCATGGGAGGATTTCATTTCCCGTGATTTCTTCACAGCACCTCAGATTCCTCCGGAGGTTGTTCATGAGCCAGGTGAACCTTCACATCAGCCTGAAGGTCACGAGATAGAGCCTATCAGTGTGCCAGTGTTTGTTACTTATCAGAGAGGCACCAGAGTATTATTTGCAGCAGCCCAACGAGTACTATCTGCACCTGAGGTGGAAGGGGTCTCGTTGCCGTCATCAAGAGCACAGGTACGGTTACAAGACAGAGGTAAGAGGCCCATGCAGGATGAGGGCCCTTCAGGAGGCCAGGATACTGATTTCATATTGATTGATGAGGATTTGAGCTCTCCAAGCTCAAAGTTGAGAGAGACCATTCAGGAGCAGAAAGCTGAGATCGACACATTGACTGAAAAGTTGCAGAGAGCCCAATGGATTATTAAATATCTTGAGCAGCGGAACAAACATTTGGCGGATCAAAAAAAAATCATGGAGTTGCAAAACATCTGTGAGAACCGGCAAGCTATCCGAAAAAGCCAAACCGAGATGACACCCATTGAGCGGGAGATTGAGGCTGATAGAGAGAATTGGCTTGAGAGGGTCAATATTCATCTTGAGAAGATGTTGGAGAAGGAAAAAAAGGAAAATAACCTGCTCAGGCACATGAAGAACCATTATTGGGCACGAAATCATGTTTGCAAAGTGAGGATCAAAATCCTGAAGGCAAGGCTAAGGAGGGCACTAAAACGTCGCAAAAGCCATGATAGGCTCCAAATTTTGGTCGAAGCTTCTTTGGCCCAGCATAGTGCTTGATGGTGGACATTCAGCCCAAATTTCAAGAAATTTGGGAAACTTTTTGTCAATTTTGAATTTTTTGGCCTAAACACAGATTTTTCCGCTCGACGCGTAGCGCCACTTGGCGTGCGCTTATAATTGGTAGCTCTTTTGGAGGAAAAATTTGCATTTCTAGATTTTTCATCAAAATTTATGCATTCCTACCCATTACCCAAGGATTTCATCAAGTTCCGGGTTGCCTAAAGGGTCAAAAACACCTCAAAAATGGCCTTTCTGCCACTTTTTGGACACACAGGAAGCAGTGTTGGGAGATTGGATTTTTGGAGGGGCAAATGGCAACCAAATTCATAAATTTTACTTGGGTTGGAAATTATACAAGTATGGATTTCCAACGAGCTATCCTGCACTAAATTTGGACTTCGGGAAGGCCCTCAACATCAGCGTCAAAGTTGTGCTACGCATAGAGATTTCAAGGCGGCGCATTGGGAAATTTAGCCTATTTTTCACTCAGCAGCTCAGATTTTCGCCTAGTTTTGGCTAGTTTGACTTTTTCATGTAAATATTGATGTAAATTGATGTAATTTCATGACCATAATGTAATTTTGGCACATTTTTACTCATCTTAGTATATTCATTCACCAAAAAGTGAAATGTAAGTGAATGAATCAGTTTCCTATCATATAGAGGCAAGTTGTTTCATTGCCTATTTTCCAGTTCTTAGTTTAGATATGGTTGAAACAGCTCCTAGAATGATGAGCTTGAACCATAGAGGCATGGGGATGAGTTAGGCATGTCTATATCTTGTAGTTCTTCAGTCATTTTCAGGGTTGGACACTTGGGATTGCTTGGCACTTCATTGTACATTTCATCTCTGCAATTTTGGCAAAGGAATAGACCAGGGTTTGCAGCACTCTTTGGGATCCATGTGGCTTTGTGTTTTGATGGTGTGTTTCACTATGTGATTGTAATTTCATTGATTTTTATGTGTATCATTTCCCTTCTCCTTTCTTCTTAAATTAAACAAATGAGTTATAAAGGTGGAATTCATTATATTGCTTTGCTCTGCCTTCAGTTTTGTTTAATTTTCCATGTTTTCATATGTTTGAAGAAGATTCTTGAAATCCTCTTGCCCTCTTCAGCTCCTCACCAGTTTGAACTATCCATTCATTCAATCCAAAGCATAAAAATGATTTCCTTCCTTGCCCCATTCAGAACTCTGCAAAAAACTAGGCCTCATCCCCGAACCCAAAACTGCCTTTCCCTTTGTTTCCAACAAAACCCCCAAAATCAAAATCAAACTCCTTCATCCATATACCTAGCCTAAAATTAGCCTTTATTTCAAGTCATCTCAAACCCTATTGATTATTTTTGCTGAGATTGACCCGGAGAGAGCCCTCTCCTGTTCTGGTAGGGCTAGCTACTAGACTAAGCGTGGTTTGATGTTACCCTGAACTCTGCCTTCCTTCAACCTGAGGTAGATTTAGGCTATAACACATTCGAGACTCCACAGAGCTCAATACACAAAAAAACCCCAAAAATCCCAGAACTAGCTAACTTCCTTCTTCTTTTCCTTTCTTATCTATTGCTTTTCTTAGCACTATAACTATTTACTCCTTTTACGCTCAGCTGGTCTACTGCACTCCACCATTTCCTATTCCCTTCCGCACTTGGCTCTACGCCTAGGATTCTTTATTCCAGTTCATTTTCAACTGTCCTTGCCACCTATGTTGCCACTTGTTCACACTCTGCCACCTACCCGCTAACTCTCTGCAACTCGCAACGACTCTCTTCCTCCCGCAACAACTCTCCGCGACGTGCTCCATCCCTAACTCAAAACCAGTTTCTTCAAAACAAAGGCCCCAACAAGCCCTGACCACAAGCTATTGACTCACCTCGAGTCAATTTTATATAGGTGTTGTGATCCCCCTATGGCCATCAGCGGTGTTCTTCTGCTGGTCTTGTTATGTTTCTCCCTTCTCTTGCTCAACTTGCTTTGGCTCCCGATCCTCCAAAAAAGGCCCCAACTCTAGGACCTTCTTCATCGAGTCTGTCTTGACCTCGATGAAATCACTAATTGTTTCCTGCCATTTATTCATCAATGAGCCGTAGTGTATACCGCCTTATCGGCCTAAGAGGAATCGATGAGTTGTGACAGATTTGAAAATTTTGCATTGTATTGGTGATCCACGTCGAAGACTAGTTGTTGTATTGTCTCTGCCTTCTATTTGATGGGGTGTCGGAGATCACGAAGGATATTATAGGTATTTGCTAATTTCTCCTAGATCGCTTGGATCTAGAATTTCAAATCGTCAACCTGATCATATAGTTTTCTACGGCTGGTTGGGTCAGGGGTTCCCTTGATTTCTGTGAAAAGATTATGTAATTGTTCTCAAATCGGCTGATCTTTAATTTTTAGTGAATTCGAGCACTCAAGAATTTTATCGAGAATTATATGACAATGCTCCCTAGTGTTTATTTAAGCTGAATCATATCTTATTTCTTCTAGGATATCTTCTCTGCATACACTGTGGTGGGGTATTGTAGTGTCAGTTTGGCTGACAGGGTCTGCCAGAGTTCCTGATTTGTATTGCTTATACTTGTGCATGATGTTCTAACATGAATGGAGCGTTCTACAATGTGGCATGCCCACATATCTGAGTGGCCAGATTCGACGACATCGGTGAAGGTTGGCCATAGCTCCTGGAAGTTATCAGTGATCTAATCAATCTGTTTTTGGAGGGTTTCTCTTTCTTGTTTCAACTGATTACGCTCTTTAGTGGGTGTCAAAACTTGTTGGCGTTGTTGCTCATATTTCAGAACTAGTTCGTTGTGGAGTGATTCTGCCTGTCGGGTTGCTGCTTGTATGAAATTAAATAGATGTTCTGGTGTCCAACTCTGAAGGTATATGATACTCATCATCTTAGGGCTGAGATTTCTCTCCCTGAGTGGCTGGCCACTAGTGATGGAACGGTCAGATTTTCCAGTGGGGAGTTAGGTTGGTTCAGTGGTATGGTTGTCATTTGAGTTGGATGAAAACTAATGGATGGTGGAAAAGTGGGTATGAATAGTTTCAATGCTAACATTGAATGTCGAAACCCAGAAAAAGAGGTACGAATCAGTGTATTTTCAACCAAGAGTAGGTCTATCTGAATAAGTAGAGTTAGGAAGGTTCTCGACTCTATCGAGGTTGAGTTAACCTTAGTTACTTGGGCAATACCCGAGTTAACCTCAGACTTAGTGTCAATTTCAATCACTTTTCTCGTGTGTATTGCACCAGATATGGTTGCAGATGTGGAGGTGGTGTGGGATGATAGGTCCTTGGAGGTATGAGAGGTGTGTGACGATGAACTCTGGGTGGTTGAAGAGGAGGAGGCGAGAGCGCTTTGGGATGACGAAGGATTGGGTTGCAGTATGAATGGGGAAGTCTAAGTACCGTTCTTTGGATCCTTTGTGATTGGAATCCTTGTACCTATCTGATGTACAATATCCTCCTCTGTCAAGTCTACCACTTGGTCAGGTTTCAGAATCCTGGTCCATTTTCCCTTGGGCTCGGGGATGGGTGGTTTAGTTGCCTTGGTTTTTTGAAATGGGGAAATGGTTAGCTGTGAGAGCGAATGGAGTGTGGTGGAGGGTAGAGTAGTAAGGATTGGGGTTTTTAATGAAGGTGAACCTATGTTGAATTCTTGAAATTCATTAAAAAATGGAAAGGTAGTGGTTACAACTTTGATACTTACCATGGAATTGTTAAAGGCTTGCACCTAGGTGTCCAGCTTTTGAAGCAGGAGATGGAGGTGCATTTGAGATATCCTATGAGCTGTGTCCACCAGTGTTTCTCCTAGAAGTGGATGTGAAACCATTGCCTCAAAAGAATACTTATTCTTCCCATCTCGGATTTCCCCCACAAACCCCAACCAAGACATAACTTCTGTGTGGAAAGCCTGCTTTTCCATCTGGAATCTCAATGGCCTCTTTTGGAAGGTTTCAACCACAATACAGTGGGGTCTAATCCAAGTATTGCCATGCGAGACCCCAAACCATATCTAATCAAAGTACTCAACTAGCAGTGCTATGGAAATTATTTGTTGGGTTCGAATGACATCTGGAATCATCCGGTACTAATCTGTGAATGCCTCCTCATTTATTTATTTACTGTTAGGGTCACCTGAGACTCTCCATGGTGTATATCTAGGGGCCAGTGGCCGATCTTTGACTATCTCTACAAGTGGCCATCTCCTTGGAGGACACCATTTCCACATAGCCAACACCATTATCAGATATCCGTAGATAAACCCGATGGCCCTTTTGAAGTTATCTTCGCAGGGCTCGAAGAGCTATTGTAGCAGGAATGTGCACCAATTGAGTTGTTCTCCTTACACGCAATGCTCCGCAAATGAAATCGTGTCCAAGGTGTACTCCCCTTTTGTGTAATGCCTCATGGTCTTCCCTACCACTAGGTAGCATGCAAATTTCACATTGGGCACATTGATGAGGTCTACCTTTGCGCTTTTACCTCGTCTCTTGGTCTCATAATTCTTGCAGTAGCCTAATTCTCCCACCTTCTTCGCTCTTTTGGAGGTATTATAGAAAGCCATGGCTATGTCACTCCCTATCTCTGATAGCCTCATGAGTTTATGGATGTCTTTTGCATGAATTTTGATCTCCTTTTCGAGCCAAAGTGACCCATTGTGAATTCTACTATTTGGGATATTTGTGCACTACATGGATGATCCTTGTGTACCAAATACTGGTAGGCTCCTCAAGTGAAGAATTGTTGATGTTTCAATTCCCTTGAAGTTCGGGTGAACCTGGGTTACTTTGCTGCGACCCTGCTTCAAATAATTCTCAATGTAGACTTGTGTCTTCCATGTTGGAAACTAGAAGGAATCTAAGAAATCTATGTCTATTAGAGTTTCATTATCATACCTTCCTATCAACGACTCGAATTTCTGAATCCTCTCATCAAGCTCTGGTTCGACTACCAACACCACTGTCTTTGTCATTTCATTTCCTCTATAATACACTAATATTATTTCTGGTATGCACCTTTGAAACTCTACTGGGATGCTATGGATGACCATTATAGCAGTTTCCTCTTCTTTCAATTCTTTGTTTTCTGACACTCTTATTTTTCCTTTCTCCATGTAGAATAAGTAGGAATATTGGCACGAAGGGCGTTGATGCGACTAGATAACTAATTAATTTTTTTCAGGTTCCCTCCGTGACTAAATTTTTTTGGGTGGTTACTCAGATTAGGTAGACTCTAAATTTGTTGAAGGTGGTCTCAGAAGTTGAGCGAACGTGATGGCTAATTATTATGGCCTGCTGTGGAAACCTTATTACGGAGTGGTGTTTCCAATTACGGAAAATATTTTCAAATTTTTGTCTGACACTATGGAATGACACCTAAATGAAGGTTAATTATGACATAATGATGGTTGACACAACTTTTTCATACAGTACCCGCACCCCCTCGACCACAATTGGTTGTGGTGTGGTCCCTATGCCGCAACAAGGCAGCAGTGGGATACTTGCGACACATTCGTTATTTGGTGATTGGTGTCCTAACATATATGCAAAAACTGACTCTTCTCCTTTATTGATGTCTCTCGATTTCGAAAGAGTTATTTACTTTCTAACCTATAGACATACCTCGGGTGTGAGAGATTTATTGACTATATTACCTACAAAATCCTCTCGGGGGCGAGAGTTTATTGAAAGTAAAAATTTAATTTTCTCAATCGTGGTAGGTTTTCAAGCATGTGTCATTCATCTAACCATGTAAGATTACTCAGTCCAAATATGCAAGCTTTACAGCTCCTGAATCTCGAATTTCTATGACATAGAATGGTCTCATCTAGTGTATTTGAAGTTTCCTTAGAAACTTCTAGAATTTGTTGTCATAGAGTAATACTCGGCCACCAATACTGAGTGTCTTTTTATTAATGTGGCGATCATGCTAGGCTTTCTTCCGCTGCTTCTGAATTTATTGTTGGAAGTCTACAAGAAACCTTTCTTCCTTCTGTAGTTCCTGGAGATGCCTTGTGATTGATTTTTCTTCAAACATTTGAGTTTTTGTAGCAATAAATAAGTTGTGGCAATAAATTCCAATGGTACAACCGCTTCCTTCCCATACATGAGATGGAATGGCATATGATTCTGAAGTCGCTTCAACGTGGTCATGTAGGCCCATAATGTGGCTAGTATTCTCTTGTGCCAGTTGTCCCAGTTTCCGTTGCAAATTTAGTTAGACATTTTTCCAGGATTTTGTTAAAAGCCTCTACATTTCCATTTTCTTGCGAGTGATACAAACTGCTCTTATGATGTTGTATCATGAAGTTTTGCACCAAGAATTTGACCGTAGCATTGATGAAGTGTGTGCCTTGATCACTTGTCATACTCCTTGGATAGCCGAATCTTGCAATGATGTTTTAAAAAATGAACCTGCCTGCTATGTCTATTGTAAAATCCCATACTGGTGTCGCCTCTTCCCACCTAGTCAGATATTCAGTTGCGGTAATTATATACCTTTCTTGGGAATGGCGTGCAACCGATGTGATAAGTCCTATGAAGTCGATTGCCCATTTTTCAAATACCTGTATTTCTCTAATGGGATGTAAAGGTATCTCATCCCTATGTGAAGGTTTTCCTATTCTTTGACATATATCGCACCTTTTTACATACTCTTTGACATCCTTTTGCATTGTGGGCCACCATAATCCTGCATGTAATATTTTTCTTGCAGTAGGGTTTGCTCCAACGTGTCCTCCCGCAACTCCATTGTGGCATTAACACATAATATCTGGTCTTTCATTGTTTAATACACACCTTCATAGTACCTGATCTAGTCCCATTTTTTATAACTAGTTTGCGATAAGTTGGTAATCGACTGCTCTAATGACCAGATGTTTCCTTTGTATTGTTGTGTATTATTTTGGACATTTTCCGGAGGCTAAAATTGTTGCTATTTTTTCTAAGTAATGCAGAGTGATTTGTAAATAATTTGAATGAACCTCCAATTAAGTAGCAGTGGAACTTCTGGAGGGATTAGACCATTGTGAGAGCTTCCATTTCAGTGGTTGTGTAGTTCTTTTCTGTGGTTGACAGCTTCCGACATGCAAAATATATTGGGTGGTCTAAATTTGTTTCCCGTGGTTGCGCTAGCAACAACCCAAAATAAATACTCAAGGCATCAATGTGCACATGGAACTGTTTGAACCAATTAGGATATGTCAGTATAGGTGCACTTTCTAGTCTTTCTTTTAGTGCGTCTAGTGCCGTACTGTAGTCCTCAATCCATACGAACTGTTTTGTTTTCCTTAGCAACTTTTCTAGTGGGGCTATGATGCCAGCATAGTTGCGAACAAATATTCTATAATATCCTGTATGCATGAGTAATGATCTTAGCTGCTTAACATTCTCCAGCGGAAACACGTTGAAAATTTCCGCAACCTTGGTGAGGTCCACACATACTCCTTTACAAACCATGTGGTTGAGAAATGTTCCAAAGGGGATTGCGAATATGCACTTTTTCAAGTTTAATGAGATTTCAAGCTCCCTGCAACAATCAAACATTATTCGAAGAAGACTTTCATGTTTCTTCAATAAGATATATATGGTCCAGTTGTCCATGTATACCGGCATAAACTTATGGATATATTCCGTGAAGGCTGCTCTTACTATTCTTGAGAATATTTCTAGTGCATTCTTCAGTCTGAAAGGAATCACATGATAAGCATAATAACTCCATTCAATGTTGAATGTTGTCTTCCTGTGGTCTTCCTCCGCTATCCTGACTTGGTGATACCCGAAGAACCTGTCTGTGAATGAATATGCTTCATTCCCTGCTACATTATCCAACACTTCATCACCGAATGGTGTTGGAAAGGGATCATGCAAACATGCATTGTATAAAATTTGGTAGTCTACACACACCCTGATATCTGAATTTTCCTTCTTGTTCTGCATGACTATGGGGTTGACCAATTCTGCTTCTTCTACCCGGAAAATTAATCCCGCATCCAAAATTTAATCTCTTTCTTTACCTTTTCTTTCACTCCTAGATTTAATCGATATGTCTTGTGCTTCACTGGTCTAGCATCTGGCTTCAACACTTGAGAATCTCTCCCAAATATCCTTTGATTCCCTTTATTTCTGCTATTGAATAGGGAAACATATCTTCGTATTATTTTAGTAAATAAAAAATCTCCTTTTCCGCCTCTTCATCCCAATAGTCCCCAATAGAAGCTAATTTTGGTTTCTCTACACTCCTGATATTAATCTTTGTTATTTTTAGCGGTAATAGGTGCAGTCCCTCTGCAGTATTCTCATCTTGTATCCTACGCTCCCCTTGTTTTTCTTTAAACAAAAAATGTCTTAGGTTTTCCAAGTCACTGTCATCCATTTATTGTTCTAGTTTCCCACATGCTACTGCTTCTCGGTAGCTAGATTCAGGTATTTGGTTACAGAAGTTAGTTCTTCAGCCTCCATGGGTTTCGAGTAGAACAGAATCCCCTTCATTTCCTGCAAGGCATCTATGAGTTTCTGATTGTCTTCCTTGAAACAAAAACTCCTTATAAATCTATCCGATATTAAATCCCAGCTACTAGTTTGTCTCTTTATTTCTTCTGTGAGGTACTAGGCTTGTAGGATGATGTCCAAAAAGTGCACAAATTTATGTACCCACAAGGATTTGGGGTAGCTCTCCATTTCCCATTTAGTCTCACAATATTTTATACGGGCTTGGGGATCCGAATCTCCTCTGTAATTTTCCTTCAGTTGCGGTGAGGATGACGCTTGAAATATCGTTCTCAATGCCTTCGCCACCTATTCCCAACTATTAAGATATTTTTGGTGGTCTCCCCACCACCTAGACGAAGTAGATTGTAAGGCTATGTTCATTCGAGGAACCTTATGCTCCTCTGGTACAATATCTTGAATCAAATCTATTAATAAAATTATTTACAGTTTCCATGCTAGTAACGATGGGGTAACCCCTTACCTCTGTGTTGATCTAGTTGACTCCGCGAATAACAACACACCTTCTAGAGTTGACCTTGTACCCTCCTTGCTACCAATCATCACACACAACTTTATACCCCACATCAAAGCTCTAAAAACTCTGCCAGCTTATTGTCCCTTCTGTCGTTTGGTTGATGTAGTTTTCTCTTTTGCCTTCTCTCATCTGATAGAGTTGGTCTAAGAGTCCTGCATCCTCCCTTATCTCAACAGTCTCTGTATATCGAGGTCCTTGATATGGATCTAATGGTTGAACCACTCTGACTTCACCATCTTCAAATATAATTAGCGCTTTCTTCAAGTCAATTACTGCAAAGTTCTCAAATTCCTAGTCGATCCCTAACAAAGTTGGGTATGAATATTTATCATCAATCATGTCAATTACCTTGAAATCGGTATAACTCTTTACCCCTACCACATCCACTTCAAAATATTCTAATCTTCCCATCGACACAATAAAATATTAATTTTATATTCGTAGTTGTATAGGGGAAAATTCCAGGTTAGTATTGACCAATTCTTCCCATGTTTTTCTAGGTAATATATTTAAATATCAACTTAAGTCCAGCATTGTGTCCCTTATCTAGAATCCCGCAACATGTGAATTGATTCTGAATTCCTTCCTAGTTCTTCTCTTGTTTCTCTGCACACTCCTCACAGGCCTTTCCAGAAGGTTGGCATTAATTGGGATTTCATGCTCCATTCATCATCCCACTACTACTTTTAAGTTTTTTTTAAACTACTCTAGCATAAGTCTATCATTTACAATGCTCAGGAATAGTCTAAACAATTCTTCTATCAAAGTTCCTGCCATTGCAGCCTTTCCTCCCTCCTTCACTGGTTGTATTTGTTGCATGTCCTTGTGGCTTCCTAACTTTGAAAATGTTTCTAGTGCTTCCTTGAAGTATTGTTTCTGTTTTTTAGAGTCATAGGATTTCTTTGGTGATGTTAAATTGATCAGCTTTAGTAGTTCCATATCTCTTTCATCCTCTCTCATTCTCTTTGCTCGTTAGCTTATTATAGCCACACTTGGTAAAGGTTGTGTTTCAGCTAATCTTGGTTCTGCAATGACCAAGTTAGCACCTCACTTCCTGTTCTTTCCTCCCATATTTTAATTAATTCAGGACAATATTTCGTGGCATGTGTGTTCATTCTACATTGAGAACACCATGGTCATCTTGGTAATGAGCATTCTCTTGCTACATGGCCCTATTGATCACATTTGTAGCATCTCAACGGTCCTCTTCCCCCCATTCTACTCCTCACATTCCTAGTCCTCCTCAGCCCCTTGGTCTACATCCTTCTTCTGCTTTTCAAACTCCCGTATTACCCTCTCCTTCCACTTCTTAGTGATTTGCGCCCTCCAATGTGCTCTTATATCTCTCAACTTGCTAGAAGTCCCGACATCCATTTTTCTAGCCCCCCTTTTTCCCTTTTTGTAGCATCTCTCCCTAAAGTCCTTCCTCCAACACTAGAGGTTTAGGCTTCCATTGCGGGGCCTTCAAAAGCCATTATTCCCTCGTACACCATCAGAGCCTTGATCCATAAGGGAATTTCTTTCAACAACTTTCCCCTCAACCCAACTTTGAATATGTCTTCTACTTTAGAAAGGATTGATGACATCCAGTTGCTAACTCCACAATATATCCCTCAAGTGTAGCTTGAACCAAAAAATTTACAGCTCATGTTAGATCAGTATCCAGTCTATGCAATTCCATAAAGTCTACTTGTGTCCAACTATGACAGGATTGACACAATGTTCCAAAGGTTTTTTTGACCTGGAGTCTTTGCAAATAGTTATATATATCCTCACGAAAATTTCCCCAAAATATCTCGTACAAGTCGCTCACAGCTTCAGATAATAGGATTTGATCCTTTATATTCATTTCCTTTTGATGTCACAACTCATCCTGTTGCGATATGAACCAATATACATGATTATCTCACCAACTTTGTATTTCCCTTTCATAGATCCTTGACACCATGATCTATTTATCTAGTAATTTTTTAGGTCCTGACAACCGAACCATTTGTTGGCAAAAAGAGATGACTTATGGGAAAGACCCAAGTTCATTCTTGGAGGCCAACAAGATCCTACTGTAGTCTAGGACAATGCCAAAATTTTCTCCCTACTCAAAGGAGATCAAGGAGTCTCACCCAAGGCGTGCCGTGACTTTACTGAGATAGGATAACTAGAACCATGGCAGCACAATGAAACTATTATTCTATAATCTAACATTAATACATTACAGTCATGTAGAAGGAACACTTAACACATATTATTCAAAAGAAGAACTATGATACTACATGCATCAAAGGAATCTATTAGAAAATATTTTAAAACCCCATTAAACATCATACAATGATAATCACACATTTGATATACAACTCAAGTCCACAAACAAAATCTTTGTGTATTAGATTTTTTTTGTAGTACATTACATCTGAGACTCCACAGATCTCAATACACAAAAATACCCCAAAAATTCCAGAACTAACTTACTTCCTTCTTCTTTTCCTTGCTTATCTATCGCTTTTCCTAGCACTAGAAGTCTTTGCTCCTTTTCTTCTCGGTTGGTCTGCTGCACTCCGCGATTCCCTGTTCCCTTCTGCACTTGGCTATGCTTCTGGGAGTTTTTCTTCCTATTCATTGTCGTCTCTCCTAGCCACCTTTGTTTTCATCTGTTCACACTCTGCCAACTCCCTGCAACCCACAACGACTCTCTTCCTCCTGCAACGACTCTCTATGACTTGCTCTCTCTACAACTCAAAACCAGTTTCTTCAAAAAAAAGGCCACAACAGAGGTTCAAATTTTTTTAGAAACAAAGATGTATGCTCGGCTATGAATATTTCACCCTCGACATAAAACTTTAATTGAAACAAGTTATAGAAAAGTTCCATGGGGATTGAAAGTTTAAGATTGGATCTAATAGAAAAACTTGTCATGAGTATGATTTAGGAATGATATATTTCAATATAAGAGATTAAAAACAAACCCAATATGCACAACTTGTCATCTAGACCTCCTTTTAGTGCCCAATTTCAATAATGTTATAAATTTGTCAAATAAGGGGGTCCCCATGGTATGAACTCCCAACTACATCTCAAACTATTTAGAGTAGGATCCCTAATTGGGAAATAGGCCGATTTCCATTATCCTTAGTAATTTTCCTTGGCTACATTACTAACATAATATATTATGCAAAAATTCCTTGAAACAAGAAATTAAGTTGACACTATGAGGCATACAATTTTAATGCATTTAATCTACTTTCATGGAAGGGAAAAGAGAGAGTGCACCTCTAGAAGAAGATTAATAGTACTATCTTAAAATAGACACACAATAGCATGAAGTAAACATACACTGCAGACAATGAAAGAATAATATCTCAATCATCCACGATATATGCATGAAAGTGCACCATATCTGAGAGATTCATATATTAAGTCAAAATGCCAAGATATACAAGTACAATGTTGCCACACTAGTCCCAGTAGTGGAACATTAAGTCACCACTTGATCCTCCAAAGAAATATATTATCTCCTATGCCAAGCTAAAGAAGCCAAGGTGAAAATTCCAAATCCCCAAGCCCCTCTCTCTTCATCTATGAGGGTTCATTTATAATAAATGAGGTGTCTCTTCACCTCCCATGAGACTCTTGACCTCTATCATGACCCTTGAGCTCCTATTATGAATTTTTAAATTATTATGTGACCTTTGAAATTCTAGTGACTCTAGAACTTTCTAGTGACTTTCCACATTTCATGTGCGACCCTTGATCTTTCACAAATTTTACATTTTCTCATTTTATCAATACAATAATTAAATTACACAAATGATGTGGTGAGATGCATTGAAACATGTGACTTTGTGATGAAACTTGGACAAGACATGTGTTGGCATTGATGACATGGAACTTCATTGTGATGTGTCCAAGCCAATCCTTTATCCCAGCTCCCATCTTGGTATTTATTCATGATGGATATTTTCTTGTTCTTTATCTTCACCCCCCAAAGGGTCTAGATAAGTATTAGAACCTTTTGAGTTAGCATGACTTTACATGTATTTATCTTGTTCCAATATTCCTTCAGGTTCTTAATGATTATCCATTTATTGCTTCTTATTTGCAAGTACCCTCTTGTAGCGTATCCTTGGCTTCCTCCTTGAGTATCATCTTTTCATGCCAAAATAACAGTACCTGAAAATGGAATTCACTCATGACAAGACAACATTAGTCCAAAATGTATTTTTTATCTTGTTCCTTACGGAACATTTCGATCAAGCTGGGATAAAGTGCATGATTGAGAAGGAGGCATAGGGATTGCACAGTGCACATTTCCAGGAGGTAGCGATGAAGGTCTAGTCCCTATTACTACGTAATGTGTAATGGTTGAGAGAGTGGAAGAAAAAATTGGGAAATTGAGGGAGACATTGATTCAGTGAGGTCGGATTGCTCAATGTGATTGAAAAATTCATAGTTTAGGGAAGACTAAGCGAAGTGGTTTCACAATTTCATAGGTCAAGGAGGAAGTGAGGTCTTATTGTTGACAAATACTACACAATTCTCAGTGGCATATTTTCTGGGAGGGAGAATTGTACAATTTTCTGAGACAAGAAGGCAAGACTGAGCATCGTGATTGCTCAATTCACAATCCTTGGAGGTAGTGATTGTGTAGTGCATAGTTCCAAGAGGAAAGGATGCTTCACTATGACTTAAGACTATAGCATAGTTCTAGGATGGAGTTAGCAAAATACAAATATAGTGAATGCTCCAAAATACCTAAGTGTGAGATCAATTTGAAAAGAGAAAGAAATACATGAAAACACATCATGAAACAATGATATCACACTTAGATAACATGGAAACAAGCCAAGATAATGCACAATACTCAAAAACCTTGAAACAACAATAAAGAAACACTTATTTCTAACTGCAACAATTGAAACGTAACTTCGTGACACTTATAATACAAGTTACGACAAGAGTGTCGACCGCAACCAAAAAGTGCACTAAGTTGTGGGAATGTGTATATCACATATTATTATGATATATATGATCAAATAATACAAAAGAGTGCACTAGAGTTTCCTCTAGTGATGCACCAAAATGAAACAGATGTAGGAGTGAAAATAGTTAAAAGCCACAATTGCGATGGTAAGAAATATTGAAAAATGACACTTGCAAAAGCTATAAAATGTGAAAGCGACACTTTTCAAAAGTGACCTCTGAACTATATTCTCCCTTAGGAAATCCAATACCTAATTTTCCTGAGGGATATATTTGACTACTAAATATGTTTTCCAAGATCTTGGTGTAGTTATCCAAATTCAGCTAATTATATTTATTTTCTAGCTCCTTCCTCGTTGAGAAAAATTTAGCCTCTAGATTTTCACATCGACCCTCTCTTTATTTTAACTTCTTGCTAATCATATTATCAATTATTCTTAATTATTCTAACTATTTCTTTAGGATAATTATTTATTCTTTAAAATAATTCTCGTTCTAATCAAATATTTGTAAAAAACTCTTCTAATCTCTATTATCATTTGTGAGCCTATTTATTTCAATAGTTATATTTTCTATGACAACCAAGTCTGAATCAAGTTCAACTTCAATGACCACCATTATATCACATTCAATATCATGTTTGACTATTATACACTGAATGGTTATGATGAGAACCATCTAATACATAGATAAGAAATATCTCACAATCTTCTAGATAGATAGGTTTCTTACCTTCAAATCTATTTTTCTTAATCACATCTGGTTCTCCTATACCTTCATTTTATGGTTTATCCTCTTAATGATCTATTGTATTCACATTAGGGAGATGGATCTCATCAGGATGATAATATTTCTTCTAATATCGCTTCTTTTTTTCTTCCTTTTCTTCTTCTCCTTCTCTCTATTGTTTCTACTAATATCTCCTTCATTCTAGGGCCTACAATGTGTCCCATATATATTTTGTATATTTTAGATCCATTACCTTCTCAGGATTAGCATTTTGAAGATTGTTGAAGATCACACATTTAGCTTGAGAATTCCACTACTACACTTACTTTGAGGAAGGATATTTACCATAAACTTCAGACACTATATTCCAAACATCATGTTGGGGTTCCCTTGTTTTGGCCAGATTGGCAAGACCAAAATATTAGACAACATCAAACCACTTTCAGACCTTAGGATCTAGCCCTCCTGGGTCCAGAGAGGGATCTCTCTATGATATGTCAAAGGTGTATGACTTTGAAGCTCAGAGGTTAAGATATTAGGCTATATATAGGCACAGGGTTTTTTTGTTTGATTGTTTGTTTGTTTGTTGGTCATCAGGAAAGAAGGGTTCAGTGTAATACAAGGGTGAGAAAAGAGGATTTAGGCAGAGGTGAATTATTCCAGGGAGAATTCACAACCATTGGGCAATGGAGTCAGCAAAGGATTTGCTTGCTAATCAATATGCAGGCTTTCATCTAAAACATTGGGCTAGTCATCTAAAACATTGGATCTTAAAGATGATAGTGTGGTATGGAATGGTAGGAGAAGAGGAACAATAGAGGTTTAGAACACAAAGTTAAAGACCTGAGATCAGAGAGAGACTTTGAACTCTCAATGCTTCGGTCTCTAGCTTGAGGGATCTTAGAAAGGCTAGCTGGTCGTACAAGGATCCTAGTGGACAAGGCTAACTCTAATCCCCAGTGTTCCCAAATCTTCCAGCTAAATCCTAACAAGAACATCTAAGAACAGATTCATTTAATTCATACATCAGCTAGCAGGCAATAACATCCACTACACTGGTTAAATTAACAGAAATCAACTCTTAGATAACACATTTAGTAGAAAACATCAAAGGCAAGGAGAGCAGAAACATAGGGTACCTAACAAGGGTAAATCCTATGCCAATATTCTGATGCGAGCCAGTAGAAATGAAATGAAATGAAATGCAAGTTAAACACAAATACAGAGATAGAAAAACATCACGGCTGCTTTAGATCAGGATCCAAAGAAATGTGCTTGTCATATTAAAAGGCAACACCAGTCAAGTACAACATTGCCAATAGCTGGATACTCAGTCTGAAAACATCATTCTCAGCCTATCTTACAACTTTACACAGAGAATTTGTATCAAAAGAAACAGCTTGTAATTCTCTGATAACTGATCAACAACCTTTACAATGAGTTTCTTCATGAATTTATAGCTCCAGTGGGGCAGAGAAGGTAGGTGAAACACTAAATGAAGCATTAAACTCAGAAAAGAAAGAGGGCCGAAGCCCATTCTATTTAAATCCTGGGAATTCATCTCTGGTACTCTTTGGATGGAAGAGTGATATTTGTTAGGTTTCATTTTACTCTAGCTATGTCTCTGCTGTACTTTCTGATGAATTAAACAAAAACGTAGAATCATGACGCTAAGATCTGCCATACCGTGCAACAAATGCTTTTGATAGCATAGGACTGCTGTAGGGGGGGAGAAAACTTCACTTGGACACAATGTAGACTGTAACAATAGTGTGTACCATGTCCTTTCTCAAGAAGAAACATTCTGCTGATTTGAAACCCTAATAGCATTGTTTTCTGCACGCTGGACCTTCCATGAAATCCACGATGTCCTTGAAATGGCACCTTTGCCTTCTAAAATCCCTGAAAAAACTCAAAAATATTCTATTTCTTGCCTCGAGCTCTCTGCTGCTCCCATACTACCTTTTTTTATGCAATTCAAGCTTTAATGGCGCCAGAGAGGGTTTGCAGAGTTTGAACTCTGTCCTTTGACGAAATTTACGATGCAGACACCTTTCCGGATATTTTTCTGTAAAATCAAGCTCTGAATTCAGCTCCTTCTGTCCACTGTGCCTTACAACAGTGCATATGAATCATGGTGGTTTTCCGCCTACCTGTAACCCTGAAAAACACGAAAACAAATTAAGAAAACCGTGCATGGAGAGGGTGGTGTGGATGACTGCGGAAACGACGACGTGACACGGTGGACGATGATGCATGCAGAGGATACTATGGAGGAAAACTGTGTAACAGTGAGAAATGCACTGGGCGACGTCGAAATAGAAATTCCAATGAAAAACATTAAAACTTTGACCTTGGAAAGAAATATATAGGGGACGGATCAGGAAACGACGAACACACGTGGAAAAATGACATGGCGGGAGATGGTCAATGGTGAGCGTGTGAATAAATATGGACCGTCTGATCTCAGGAGGAGATCGACGGTGGAAAACACGTCGGAGGGCGACAGACAGTGGGCCAGGGGTACGACTATCGTGGTTTAACGTCCACACAACTTTTCAGAGCGATCGCCGTTGGATGGAGAGCCCCAGATTGGACGGTTGATGTGCATATCGCGCGGGGTTAAATGCCGAATGCTAACGCACGATGGGGGGGCAGTTTTTGAACAGTGTCGGAGCCATGTGTCAGGCGGTGAGTGGAATCACTCCGGAAATAAAAATACCACCCACCTCTGAAAGGCGGTGCAATAGAAACTGATGGTTTTCGAATGGGCGTGGCTGCGGGGACCACCGGGACGGGTGTACTATGAGCCATCAGATCAACGGTTAAATGGACGGCGGATCTGCTATCAAGGCAGTGAACACGTAGAATGGTGGACGCTATGGGGAAAACAATGACCGTCTGATCTGTATATATTGACGGTTTAAAACACGCCCGATATGGATTTGAGATAAGCGCTTTTCGGGCTGGCGGGTGGTTCTAGCGCCCAGATCATATGGGGGGAATGGTTTTTAGGGGTTGGCCGAAAAGGGCTAAGACCATTAGAAGGTGGAAAATGGATTTTTGGCCTATTTAAATGCAATTTGCGGGCATAATTGGGTGACGATAGAGGGAATAAGCAGAAAATGGGCCAAACAAGGGGTGTGTGCAGGATGTAAGGGGGATTTTGGGGAAAGTTTAGAAGGATAAGGGGAGGGATCTTGGGGTGAAAAAGGGGAACTTTGCAGGGATACAAGGGATAAATGTAGGCCCTTTGGAGCATAACTTTTGCAATCAGTGAGATCTTATAAAGGGAGTCAGCAGAGGGAATTTTATCGAAGGCAGAGGTACAGGAGACGGCAAGGATGATGTGTCTTCAGGGGAGATGCATTCCTTGAAGGTTCAAAAACAATTTAGCCCCCTACTTTGCTTGTCAAAATTTTTATGGGGGGCTAATAGTGGCTCCACATGGGGATGGCTTCTTCTTGAAGGAGTCAAGAATTCAGAGAATATATCTTTGGTGTAGGCCAGATGCTTGCTGCTTGAGCCACCTTTCTTCTTTGATTTTCAACTGCCACAATTGTGAAGACATCAATTTAGCAGAAAAAATTTCCCAATCAATCTACCTACCCATTCTACAATCCTAGCATTTTTTCTTCCAGGGTGCATTTGAGCTAGCAGACCCTTTACATCTTTTACTTTTTACAAACAAGAAAATAAACCTATTCTATTTTTACCCTTATTGCTCCATGAGACCATATTAAACTGTTGGTCTCATATGTTTCTCTACCTAATCTAACATCTGCTGGGATTAAATTGTCCAACATATTTTTTCTCTACATTCTACAACAGAAATTTAAAAACAGTCAAACTAGGATTAGACAGTCTAGTTTACTGTGAATTCAAGGCATAAAGACAGCTGCACATGGACAGAAATCTGCAGAAAATTGAAAACAAAACTTTGAAGGCTTGAAATTTGAAGTTTGAAGCATCCTTCCTTCTTTTGTGACTCAAGTTTTGAGCTTGTGAGAGTCACTTTATTTTCTTCATTTCAGCTCTGATTTTGGGCTGGTTAGAGCTGATTATTCTTTCCTCCTTGCTGGTCCAGGTTTTGGGCATGTTTGAACCAGCTATCTATACTTTCTTTGGCTCAGGTTTTGATCATATTAGAGCCAATATTTGCACTTCAGAGGTCCATGTTTTGAGCATGTCTGAACCTCTCCTTCTCTTTGTTTGTTTGTTTTTTTTTTTTTTGGGAACACTTTCTCGTTTTCTTGAAAACAAACACTGCAATGGTATGTACAATGGAAATGGAAACTGGAAATTGGAAATCAACATAAGTAGTGTTTGAGCATCCTTCCATTGGCAGGACCCCCAAACAGCTCTGTACCATCTAATTCTTGTAGAAAAAAGGCATTTGGACCCACAGTGGCCTGGATGATGTAGGGACCTTGCCACAAACTGTCAAACTTGCCATGCTTTCCTTTTTCCTCTCTCCTTGAGTCCCACTTCAGAATTTTATCTCCAATTTTGAAATCAGAGGCCTTAGTTCTTTTCTCAAATAACTTCTTTATATTTTCCTGAACCTTGATAGCTCTGTTATAGACCTCCTCCCTTGTTTGTTGGAGATGAATTGTCTGGTTTATTCTCCTCACCATGCTATCTTCTTCTGTCTGAACCTCCTGGACCAGCTTGATCACTGGTACCCCAAGGATGGTAGGAAACACTGCTTCTATTCCATAGACAAGCTGGTATGGTGACATGCCAATGGATTTCTTCATTGTAAGCCTGTCAGCCCACAGGGAATGCACTAACTTGTTATGCCATGACTTTTTGTTCTCTTCCAGCAGCTTTTTGATGATGGTCATTGGGATCTTGTTTGATGATTCAGCTAATCCATTACCTTGAGGGTAATAGGCAGTTGAATGACCGAGTGCTATTTGATACCTGTGACAAAAATCAACCATTTTCTTGGATCCGAAAGGAGTAGCATTATCAGTGATTATTTTCCTTGGGCAGCTAAACCGAGAGAGGATATGATCTTCTAGGAACCTAATGATGACTGAATCTATGGCATTCCTAGTAGGTATGGCCTCTATCCACTTAGTGAAGTAGTCTGTGGCTGTTAAGATCCATTTGTGTTGTGCAGAAGAATCAGGTTGGATTTCTCCTATGAAATCTAGGCCCCATTGCATAAAGAGACCTTCGACAGTGATGGGTTGTGGAGGTAAGGGAAGGAGTTTTCTTTTGCCTTCAAAAATTTGGCATTTGTGGCAGGCAATTATCATCTGATGGATATCATTGGAGAGTGTAGGCCAGTAGTAGCTAGCTCTGAGTATTTTGTTTGTAGTGGCTTTCTAGTTTAGGTGGCCTCCACACTCTCCTACATGGAATTCTTGTTTAATCTTTTCTGCTTCAGACTCAGGCAAACATTTAAGCAATAGACCATTTTCATTCTTCTAGTATAAACATCCATTCATAATACAATATCTTCTGGCTTTTAGTTTTAAGAATCTGGCCTTGGTATTCAATAGTTTAGGACGGGCATTGAGGTGTGTAAGCACATACAAAATGTCAGAATACCAAGGAGAGCTCTAAAAATTCTCCTCAACAGTGGGATCAGGTAATCCCTGCTCCTCATCCAAGGAATCTACCATGTTAATGTCAAGGGCTTGTAGATTTGATTCATCCATTATTTGAGCTAGGCCTTGACCTTTGATCAGTTTGGTGGGTTTTATCTGAAGGTCATACTCTAAGATCACAGCAATCCATTTGCCCCTCTTCCCATCTGGGTCTTGGGACAAGATGTCTTTAACCACTATGTTGGGTACATAGGCTATGGTGTGGGAATGCAGTATGTACACCCTAAAGTATTTCAAGGCCTTAATCAGAGCATAGGCTTGTTTTTCCATAATGTTGTATTTCAAGGGTGCGTCTCTGAGTGCTTTGCTGAAGAAAGAAATGGCCTGTTCCATTCCCTCTGGATTTTTCTGCAGTAGAACTGCAGCTATTGTATGCTTGGAGGAAAATGAAAAAATCATGAAATCTTTTGAGAAATCTGGGCTGACTAGGACAGGAGAATGGGTGAGTGCAAGTTTAACTGACTCAAAATATTTCTTAGCTTCAACAATCCACTTAACTCCTACACCTTTCTTTAGCATGTTAGTCATATTTCTAAGGTGTTCAGCTAAGTTGGGAATAAACCTCCTGAGGAAGTTGATTTTCCCAATAAAGGACTGTAACTCCTTGATGTTTCTCGGGTGTGTGATTTGTAGTATTTCCTCAACTCTTTGTGGATCTATCCTAATCCCTTTCTCAGATATGATGTGGCCAAGAAGCTTTCCTTCTTGCAGCCCAAATATAGTCTTTTTAGGATTCAGTGACAGACCAAACCTTCTACATTTTTCAAACACTCTTCTCATTTGTTCTAGGTGTTCTTCCTCAGTCTTGGAATAGACTGTTATGTCATCCAGATAGATGACAATGAAATGTCCTATTTCATCTGAACAAGCTATGTCCATTGCTCTTTGGAAGGTTGCACCAGCGTTCATCAGTCCAAAAGGCATCTTTACATACATAAAAGTGCCCCATGGAGTGGTAAAGGCTATCTTGAGTTGGTCTTCTGGGATTACTAAGACTTGGTTGTAACCTGAAAAACCATCTAGCAGGGAGATACTTTTAGAACCTACTACCCTCTGAAGAATATTTTGCATTTTTGGCAAAGGGTAATTGTCTTTAAGTGAGGCTCTATTAAGGTTTCTGAAATCAATACACAGCCTGATCTCCCATGTTTTCTTTCTCACAGCCACTAGGTTTGATACCCAATCAGAGAACCTCACAGGCACAATTATACCTACCTCATACATCTTCTTAATCTCTTTTTCCACTGCAGGCAATTGTTTTGGGTTTATTCTGCGAATTTTTTGTCTAAAGGGCTTCTGATTTTCTTTCAAGGGTATTTTATGTTGTATGATGTTTGTGTCATAGGCCCTTAAGTCCTCATAACTCCAAGCAAACACATCAATGAATTCTTTGAATAGGTCAATGTATTTCCTTTTCATGTTTGCAGGCAGGGACTTAGCCAATTTGATCATATTAGTTTTATCTTCAGTACCTATGTTTCATTCCTCAACATCAGAGTCTGCAATGTTCAATAGTGGGATTTTTTGCTACATCATCAAAGTCAAAAAGGTCTTCTAAAGGTGCCAGAACTCGGGGTATGTTCTTATCTTTGGTCTGCAACACCTCTACTTATTCACTATCTGCATTTGCACATTTTTCGTTTGGATTTCCAATCTGTTCGTTTAAAGTGTTTATTTCTATGTTACAGGGTGTTTCTTCCTCATCTAAGGACTCTTCACTTAGGCAGCTACTGTCAGATTTAGAGTCTGAATCAAAAAATTCAAACTCATTTCCGCCTACCAGGAAATCTTCAATCTGTTTATCTCCTTCAAAAACCTACCAATATTTTTCATTGTCCAGCACTGCAGGTCTAAATTTGGTCTGGATGATGATTTGTTGGTCACTGGGAGGCTTATGATATGAACTAGCCATGCAAGCTAGTCCATTTGCAATTTCGTTCTAACCTCTAGGGACAAACACGAGATCATATTCTATAAAGGTTTTCAATAAATCCATAGTGTCATTCCTATATGCTCTTAGTCTAGGATGTTTTGCTGTATATTCACCATTCACCTATTTAATAATCAGCTCAAAGTCCCCATGCACAGTTATCCTACGGGTTCCTAATTTTCTCAACAGGTTTAAGCCTAGGATAAGAGCCTCATACTCTACAATGTTGTTTGTACATTTGAAGTGCAGGTTACATGCATGGCTCTCTGTGTAACCACTCTCTGTGTTATGTATCCACACTCTTGCCCCAACAGTTCTCTTGGTGCATGACCCATCAAAATTCATTTCCCATAAGGTTTCATTCTCAGGTTTATCATCATTTCTTTCTTAGTGTGGTGTATGTGTTTGTGAAGGGTGACTAATCATCTGACTGCATTCTATTTCTGGTTCACTTTGATTTTTTGTTTCAGTGCACTGTTCCATGTTCTCTATATCATTCTCCTCCGAGTCTAGAGTAGGCATTATGTTAAAGTCTAGGGGTTCTGTTTCCTTGTTTGTATCTCTGTTTTTGGACTCTGACCCTTCTGAGGACTCATCATTACACAGGATGAAGGAGTCAAGGTCTGTATGTACAGAGTATAAAGAGGAATTTTCAGGCTTTTTGGGGCTACTAACCAGGAATTTCATTTGTGCCTCCCTGTACAGTCTTCTAAGTTCGCCAAAAACAGGAACTGTGGCATAAGCCCCATCCATCTGCATTGTTCCTTGCAGCTTGGCTCCCCATGATCTTGATAATAACATGCCATACTTGGGTGGCGCATCTGCCACAACAACATCCATGACCATACATTTTGCTGGAATCTAGGTAAGGCTCACACATAAATCTTTGATTAGGCCAAGACACTTTACCCTACTAGAGTCAAATGAATATAGATCTTTATAGGGGTGGGTTATCTATAGGCCTAATATTTCCATCACTACTTTAGGCATCAGGTTGTGTGATGCCCCAGAATCATGCATTGCATTGTGAAGAATCTTATCATGGATATTCAGACTGATATAAAAAGTGGGTACTACCCCTTCCTAAAACTTTCCTTCTATCTTTGGACCAAACAGAAGGGCAGGTTAATCATCACTCAAATTTACAGTGTCACTATTCTCTCCTAAATTTAATGCTTTCAAAATTTGTCCTTTATATACATCCTAAGTGGCCAGCTCAGAAAGTGGGACAAAGATTTTAATTTTTGCAATCTCACTCTCCAAATTGAAAGTGGACTGACTCTTTGGAATGTTCAATTCTGTTTTGTTAGTCACCACCCTAGTGGCTGAATTAGTGTGCTGATTCTCACTATGTACAGTGTTAAAAACTGTTTTATTAGGAGTAATAACTACGATGTTAGTACTTCTTGTTGGTTGGCCTTGTTTATCAGTGTTTTGGTTGTCTTTTTCTTTGTTCTTTCTAGAACTCTCAGCTGTTGGTTTGTTACTTTCCGCAGTTACTTTGGAAGTTTTCTCAGGCCTTTTCTTGATGGTAACCTCAGAAGCTTTTGGTTTGGCAGTATCTAAGCTCTTTTTGCTTCTAATTTCATATTGTTCTCTGACCTGCATCATGGAATTTTCAAATCCTAACCTGTAATCCTCAGATTCTAAACATTCCTCATCCTAATATGAGGGTGAGGGCTGATCTTCTTCTGTGTAACAGTTGTGGATTGAATTTTTTGTTTCAAACATGTTTATTGTGTTCCCCTCAGACTCTTCTATGATCCCCTCATCTTCATCTAAAAATTTCTCTTGGAATGGGGGAATAACTTGTTGATCTGATTCTCTTTGTCTGTTGCGGGTGGCATTGTTTCTTCTAAAGTTCTGGTTCTGGTTATGATTTTGATTTATGTTTTGGTTACTAACCGTGACAAACATTTTTTCCATCATTTGTTGTAGCTTTTCCACATTTTTAGACAAATGTTCATAATTTTTATCATATGTGGAAGCTACATTGTCATCTCTATATGTTACCCTTTTTTCAGCTCTCAATCTTGCTTTTTTCTCAATCAGATTTGCCTCTACACTCACTGCTCCCTTTTGCATGTCTTCCAATGTGTTGTAATCCCTCTCCCTAAGCTGGTAGGCCATGTCAGCATCCAGGCCTTCAGGGTACTTTACTAAAACCATACCTAGGGGAGGTTTCATGTGTGGTGGAAGAGAATTATAAATGATGTTAAAGCTTGTAGAGTAGTCCTGGACACTCTCTCCTACGTTTCTTTTCAGGTTCTTGTATTCTGCTAGGATTTGCCTTAACTTACCATTTTTTTATGAAGGTCTGATATAAGGTTGGGAGGTCTTGGATACTATTAGGAGGTAGGCCTTTGAACCATTTCTTCACATCACCTCCTAGGCTCTAGGAAAAAAATATCATTTTGACTGTATCATCATCTATTTCCATGTAGTCAAAAGAATCTTCCATCCTATCTATGTGGTGTTGAGCTGTGGTGGACTCCTTTGCAGTGAAGTATGGGATCTTTGATTGATAATCATTGGGTAAGGGTACTAGAGGCGGAGGTAAAACCAGAGGTGCATACCAGGCTACCATGATGGTGTTTTGATGAGGTAAAAGGTTGGCTTGAGCAGCTGGTATATAGATGACAGGGATATTATGACCAACAGAAGAACAATGAGCAGATTTAGGGTGGAAGAGCCCCAAGCTTTGAATGAAGTGAATATCAGGAGGTGTAGATGGAGGGGTCTGTCTATTCCCAGGGTGTGTACTACTTTGAGGTGGTGAACCAGGGAGCTCAAGGTCTGGCTGGTCTAGGACACTGAATGACCTAGTTCTTGGTAAACTGTTTTGGGTGCCAAGGTCAAAAAATGGGTCTATAGAGCTGTAAAGTCTTCTGGTGTGGAGTTATCTCTATGGATGTGGCTGGAAATAGTTGATTGTTTAGGTGTAGGAGATCTCTTGAAGATGCTCTCAGGGTTGTCAACTATTTCAGGGGGGTTTGGGTTAGGGTAAGCTCTTGTGTGAATGGTTCTTGAAGCCGGAATGTTGTTTTCTAACCAAGCAGCTTAACCCTACTTGTTCCTTCTATTGCGGTTGATGTTCTTTTGGCTTTGGTCTCCCAGTGGAGTCTAATGTGACCAAGATAATCAGCAGGCCTACCGATCACCACTGGAGTCTTTGATCTTTAAGGAGATATGGAGTCGCCAGGTGGAAGGTTTAGGATGTTTCTGGAGGGTACGCTGTCCACCACAGTGCTTTATGAGGTGCCCCTTTTCAAGGGCAACTTCCAAACACAACAAATTCTAACTAGAGATTGACTAGGAGGGATTTTACCAGATATGTCACCTCTGAAAGAGTGTGAGATCTGGAGGCTACCTGGCCCTTTCCAGACTCTGTCTAAGAGTGTGAGGAAAACACAACAAATGGTATAGAGGTTGATCTGTGAATAGGAGTGTTTAACTGCCAACCTAACCAGATATTGTAGGTTTCTGAGGCTCTTATGATGTAGTGAGGTGAGAAATACTCAGAATCTCCCCAGTGGAGTCGCCATTATGTTAGTGACGACAATGGGAGATAGAAAAATGTTATCAGTTATAAGCTCTCAGATTTTTTCCCCAATGGAGTCGCCATTACGTTGGGGTTCCCATGTTTTGGCCAGATCGGCAAGACCAAAAGATGAGACAAAATCAAACCACTTTCAGACCTCAGGATCTAGCCCTCCTGGGTCCACAGAGGGATCTCTCTATGATATTTCAAAGGTGTAGGGCTTTGAAGCTCAGAGGTTAAGATATTAGGCTAGTTATAGGCACATGGTTTGTTTGTTTGATTGTTTGTTTGGTTGCTGGTCATCAGGAAAGAAGGATTCAATGTAATACAAGGGTGAGAAAAGAGGATTTAGGCAGAGGTGAAGTATTACATGGAGCATTCACAACCATTGGGCAATGGAGTCAGCAAAGGATTTGCTTGCTAATCAATATGCAGGCTTTCAATTGGGCTAGTCATCTAAAACATTGGATCTTAAAGATGATAGTGTGGTATGGAATGGTAGGAGAAGAGGAACAATAGAGGTTTAGAACACAAAGTTAATGACCTAAGATCAGAGAGAGACTTTGAAATCTCAATGCTTCATTCTCCAGCTTGAGGGATATTAGAAAGGCTAGCTGTTTGGACAAGGATCCTAGTGGACAAGGCTAAATCTAATCCGCAGTGTTCCCAAATCTTCCAGCTAAATCCTAACAAGAACATCTAAGAACAGATTCATTTAATTCATACATCAACTAGCAGGCAATAACATCCACTACACTGGTTAAATTAACAGAAATCAACTCTTAGATAACACATTTAGGAGAAAACATCAAAGGCAAGGAGAGCAGAAACATAGGGTACCTAACAAGGGTAAATCCTATGCCAATATTTTGATGCGAGCCAGTAGAAATGAAATAAAACGAAATGCAAGTTAAACAAAAATATAGAGATAGAAAAACATCATCGCTGCTTTAGATTAAGATCCAAAGAAATGTGCTTGTCATATTAAAAAGCAACACCATTCAAGTACAACATTGCCAATAGCTGGATACTCAATCTGAAAACATCATTCTCAGCCTATCTTACAACTTTCCACAGAGACTTTGTCTCAAAAGAAACAACTTGTAATTCTCTGATAACTGATCAACAACCTTTACAATGTGTTTCTTCATGAATTTATAACTCTAGTGGAGCAGAGAAGGTAGGTGAAACACTAAATGAAGCATTAAACTTAGAAAAGAAAGAGGGTAGAAGCCCATTCTATTTAAATCCTGGGCATTCATCTCTGGTACTATTTGGATGGAAGAGTGATATTTCTTAGGTTGCATTTTACTCCAGTTATGTCTCTGCTGTACTTTCTGATGAATTAAACAAAAACGTAGAATCATGACACTAAGATCTGCCATACTATGAAACAAATGCTTCTGATAGCATAGGACTACTGTAGGGGGGGAGAAAAATTCACTTGGACACAATGTAGACTGGAACGATAGTGTGTACTGTGTCCTTTCTCAGGAAGAAACATTCTGCTGATTTGAAACCCTGATAGAATTTTTTTCTGCGTGCTGGACCTTCCATGCAATCCATGATGTCCTTGAACTAGCACCTTTTCCTTCTAAAATCCATGAAAAAACTCAAAAATCTTCTATTTCTTGCATCAAGCTCTCTGTTGCTCCCATACTGCCTTTGTTTATGCAATCCGAGCTTTAATGGCACCGGAGAGGGTTTGTAGAGTTTGAACTCTGTCCTTTGATGAAATTTACGATGCAGACACCTTGGTGGATATTTTTCTGTAAAATGAGGCTCTGAATTTAGCTCCTTCTGTCCACTGTGCCTTACAACAGTGCATATGAATCATGGCAGTTTTTCGCCTGCCTGTAACCCTGCAAAACACGAAAAAAAATTAAGAAAACCATGCATGGAGAGGGTGGTGTGGATGACTGCGGAAACGACGATGTGACATGGTGGACGATGATGCATGCAGAGGATACTATGGAGTAAAACTGTGTAACAGTGATAAATGCACTGGGCGATGTCGAAATAGCAATTCCAATGAAAAACATTAAAACTTTGACCTTGGAAAGAAATATATAGGGGACGGATGAGGAAACTACGAACAAACGTGAAAAAATGACATGGCGGGAGACGGTCAACGGCGGACGTGTGAATAAATCTGGACCATCAGATCTCAGAAGGAGATCGACAGTGGAAAACACATCGGAGGGTGACGGACAGTGGGCCAGGGGCATGGCTGCCGTGGTTTAACTTCCACGCAACTTCGCAGCGTGGTCGCCGTTGGATGGAGAGCCCCAGATCAGACGGTTGACGTGCATATCGCGCGGGGTCAAATGTCGAATGTTAACGCGTGACAGGGCGGGCGGTTTTTGAACAATGTCAGAGCCACGTGTCAGGCAGTGAGTGGAATTGCTCCGAAAATAAAAATACCGCCCACCTCCGAAAGGCGGTGCGATAGAAACCGGTGGTTTTCGAATGGGCGCGGCTGCGGGGATCAACGGGACAGGTGTACTGTGAGCCGTCGGATCAGCGGTTAAATGAATGGTGGATCTGTGATCAGGGAGGCGAATGGGTAGAATGGTGGACGCTGTGGGGAAAACGATGATCGTTCGATCTATACAGATCGACGGTTTAAAATGCGCTCGATATGGATTTGAGATAAGTTCTTTTCGGGCTGGCGGGTGGTTCCAGCGCCCAGATCATATGGGGGGAATGGTTTTTAGGGGCTGGCCAAAAAGGGCTAAGACCATCATAAGGTGGAAAATGGATTTTTGGCCGATTTCATTGCAATTTGCGGGCATAATTGGGTGACGATAGAGGGAATAAGGAGAAAATGGGCCAAACAAGGGGTGTGCACAGGATGTAACGGGGATTTTGGGGAAAGTTTAGAAGGATAAGGGGAGGGATCTTGGGGTGAAAAAGGGGAACTTTGTAGGGATACAAGGGATAATTGTAGGCCCTTTGGAGCATAGCTTTTGCAATCAGTGAGATCTTATAAAGGGAGTCAACAGAGGGAATTTTATCAAAGGTAGAGGCACAGGAGACTTCAAGGATGATGTGTCTTCAGGGGAGATGCATTCCTTGAAGGCTCAAAAACAATTTAGCCCCCTACTTTTCTTGTCAAAAAATTTATGGGGGGCTAACACATCATATCCATGGGCTAACAAATTTTACATCACTTTATCTCTCCATAGTTAATAACTTGCACCATTGAGAAAAGGAATTGTTAGGGTCATATAAATTATAGTGATAAATTTATGATTATCTGGTGTTTGTCTGATGTGATATTGTAAATATTATTTCCATTCTGCAAATAATTTTTAGTAATTGAAAGAAAAAAAAAATAGAAAAATGAAAAGAAAATAAAAGGGGAATAATATATATATATATATATATGAGAAAACAAATTTAAAAAAATGATGATAAAACCCCATTGGGTGCACAAGCTTAAATGTCACCATGAATTATCAGTAAAAAATTGATTTTAATGTTTATTTTTTAATTTAAACTTTATGTTTATAAATTTTCAATGTCTGTGAAATGACGTTTTTTTGTATTGTGTAAAAATCATGGCCAGATAAATGATATAATTTTTTCGCACCAATATCAATGGCAGAGAAAATGTTTCCCCCCCCCCCCCCCCTCCCGCCCCTTGACCTTTCAGAACTTAACAGCGGGGGGTGGTGTCCCGAAAAGAGGATTTTTGAAACACCGCTTGTGTGATGTGTCAGGTTATTGGGATTTTTAGGGGGTCCTTTCCCAAAACCATTTACCACTCCTACCCCCACGAAAATCCCCATCCCACTCTCCTTTTTGCTCGAAACCTCCAATCCTCATCCCTGTGCTCTTTTGTCACCTCCCTCCAATCAAATACCTCCACGTCACTCCCTCACCACATCACCTCTCGCCATCGACATGATTTTACCATTGCCATTCAAATCACCCGTCAGATTTGTAAATGAACGTTAAACATTAAAACCTCTCCTGCCATTAGACCATTTTCTAATGAAATTCCCTTGCTCCAGAAATTGTAATAATTTATTTATAATCCTAATCCACTATGTTGTAAAAAAACCCTTAGAAAACTGAAAAAATTTCTCTTTCAACATTCTTATATCTGCGCAAGTTAAACTTGAGGCATTTCGACGTTACTCAGCGCCATCTATCAATGTTCTAATGCAAAATTAGACCAAACAGACAGGCTGGTAACCTTGATCTTTCATTTCTTTTTCTTTCTCTGTAGTTGAATATGTCAGGGTGAAAGGGGAAAGGAAAAATGCCCAAGGAAGATCCCATGATAGCACTTATCCCTGACCTTGATAAAACTCCACTGATCGATACCCACTAAAAAGTTGCAGAGACCTAGTGTGAAATTGACCTATATGAGCTCCATAATTTGGCAAAGAAAAAATACTTGGACTAGAGTGATGATATGAGCATATAGGATCCCCTCCTTTCTTAGTTTACCTTTCTCCAAACTCATTTCTTCCCTGATTTCTATTCCTGGTATCATCTCAGATACCTCCCCAGCCAAAAAATAATAATTTCCCACAAAAATGAAGTATTATTCTCTATTTCCCCAGAAATAATTTTCCAAGCCTTGCAGTTAACTCCCCATACCTCTTTACATCCTTTTTCCACCGATGCTTTGATGGAAATTTATAATACATTTACCTTCCCTCAACAAGCCAACATTTTTGCAAGTTTTTTTTCTAGAAAATGTTGAATTTCCTAGAACAAATCCCCCATACCATGTTTCCATCTTCTTAGAAATGTCAAAAAAGTGATTTCTATGGTTACATGATTACTAGGATATTATACAAACTAGTAGGTCGATGAAGTTGTTTTAGGATTCTTGTCACTATTTGTAGTTGGACAAAAACCTTCAATCCTCTTTAATTACAATTAGTTCTTATCCGATATCATGCATAATCAATTTATGAAGTTTAAAGTTGAAGGTGTCTTAAAAAAAACCAATTTTAGTGTATCTCATTTTGTTTCATCAGGCAGACAGATTCAAATTCCCATTGCAGAGGATGGATGATAAGGGTAACCCATTATCAGTAATCCATTGCTACTTCTCTAGTTAGAAATAACTCATAGAAGTATTCATATACTAATTTTGTGGATAAGTTTCTTCATACATCATTGTGCCTACTTAGAAATGATGTCGTCCCAAGGATTTCACCAAAAAAAATAAATTTTTGGACCTTTCATAGCAGTCAAATATTGGATACTAGTACTTGCACCAGAACTATACATAAATCAATATTTATGGATCAAGGATTTCTCGTTATAACTTTTAATATTTGTGCTAGTTAGGGTTTTTTCACTTAAATACTCCAGACATATGTTGAACATGGATTAATTACACTTTGTGTCTAATAATAATAAGGCACAATTCAAATTGAAGGCCCATGTAGGTCCCTACATTATAAATATCAGAGCAACAACTAAATAAGTGGAGGAAATTTTGAAACAACTGAAATTCAAACAGAGCATCACATGGTCCTATGATCCTCTAGGCATAATTTCGAATCTAAGAGTTGAAAAAAAGAGCACTCCATATGCACATACACCGAGGCCTAGTATTAAGAAATATGCTAACCAAGAAGAGTCGACTAAAAACACCTTGCAAGAGGCTGAAGAACAACTTTTCATCCAGACTTGTTTACAGGATTGAGTTCCAAAAGATAAAGATACTAAAATAATCAGAGAAAACATGTCTCCCATTGATTCATGTTGAGATTGCAACAAGATTATGAGCTTAGTGAAAAGAGTCACCTTCACTAAGTTGGCCCGCAGGCTATTTTTGGTGCAAGTCTATTTTTAGACTATGTGTATTTTTATACATGTCGATCATATTCTATGAGTTGCAGGATGCTATTTGTGGATGGTTGGTCAAGTTGGAAAAAATAGATGGACTTCTATTTTTAGACATACTTGGCAGAATCTATTTTTAGATTGCCAGTCTAAAAATAGATTTGTCAAATATTATTAGCTCTTAATAATATTTGGACTATAAACATTATCTTATTCTCTTGGAGCACTTCAGTTAAGTGCACAAATGTGGAACAGGAGCTGACAGAAGGAATTACGCTATTCCTAGGGGTTAAGTGGAGCTATTGCATGGAGACTTCAGTTAGAACTCATGTGAGAGAGTTTGGTGGAGTTGATTGAGGAGTTAATGGAGTTGTGTTCAGTTTAACTAATCTAAACATAGTTGAACTAGTTGTATTTAGTCTAACTAAAGTATACACTAGTGAAGAGTGGTGTGAATTAATTATTAATTAATTCACTAATTATAAAATCATTAATCAACTAAAGAATACATTAGTTAACTTCAGTGCATGGACAGTTTCAGTGGAGACCAGTGCAGAGATAGGTGAAAGAGCAGGTTAACTATCAGTTGTGACTATACTGTTGCATATTTGCAACTACCAGTGATTGGAGGAGCCCATGAGAATTGCGCAATACAAGCTAGGTGGTTCAATTTATTTAATGAGCCATCCTATAGAATTGATTATGCAATAGAGGCTGGCTATCAGGTGGCAGAGATTAGAGCATGTGTTTTTCTAGATCTAGCTTGATTAGTGTGTAGCAATTGGAGGTTGTGTTGAAAGCTTGTGAGGAGCTTTGTACAATGATTGTTACATGATCTCTATGACATATAATATACAGATATTTTGGGGTTTTCAGATTTAAGCTTTCCCATGAAATATTGTGTTCATATGTGTGAATGTTTATGGTTTTAATGTGCACATGTAATTGATTTTATTTCCGCATGTAATGATCAATGGTAGAAGAGATTTTGTATTGTGCATGAAGTTAAAATAGTGTGTGATCAGGAGAATATTGGTGAATAATATATCAGTTATTCAAATTTTCTACATGGTATCAAAGCGATATTGATCATTGGAGAAATTTCAAAACATTGAAGCGGTTGAGTTTTGTGCTGGTGGAATTCGAATTTGTAGTAGTGTTTTCTTGGTGTCGAAGTTGAGATGTCTTTCAACGAATTGTGATTGGAGTATGCCCTTGAGGGCAGCTCGAATTATATTGCATGGAAGGATAGGATGGAGGCGGTGCTGGATGACAAAGGGTTGAAGGAGTACATAGATGCAGAAATTCCAAAACCTACTTCTAGTGATGCTGCCGTACTTGACGCATGGCAAAAGAAGACAGCAAAGTGTTAAAGAATCTTGTTGGAAGGTGTAACGGATCACATAGTGTCTAGCCTTCATGGTAAGGCTTATCCATTCTTGATATGGAAATAGTTGACAGATTTATTTCAAAGCAAGAGCGACCAGAGGAAGTTGGCGCTCAAGGATAAACTCAGAAACATAAAAATGGAGAAAGGAGATAGTATGCCCAAGTACCTCACAAAGTTCATCCAATGTAGGGATGAGCTGGGAAGTGTGGGGGTTACTGTTGATGACGAGGACTTGGTGAGCTTGGCTCTCCTTGGGCTTCCGAAGAGTTGGCATTCCTGTCAGGACTCTGTCAATTGGTCGGGAGAAATTGCCAGGATGGGAGCGACTTTGGTCGGATCTTGTGCAAGAGGAGATAAGGCGAAGTACCAGGGACGGATCTTCATCCAAGGCATCTGATGAAGAGAATTGCGCTTTAGCTACCAAAGCAAAGAAGGGGAAGAGCAAGAAAGCTTCTTAGTCTGGTGCGAAAGGCAAGAAGCGGGACATGTCCAAGGTGAAGTGCTTTCACTATCACCAACACGGACATTATGCCACAAATTGTCCGCAGAAGAAGAAAAATAAGCAGGTTGCTGGATCTACAGCTAGAGAGGCCTTAGCCTCGCAGTTTGAGCTAGATTTTTCGCTGATCGCATGCTTGGTCTCAAGTGTGGCAGGATCAGTGTATTTTCTGGACAGTGGTGCGTCTTTTCACATGATAGGAGATCAAGATTTGTTTACTGATCTGGATGAGAAAGATCTTGGAGTGCACATCGAGATGGGCGATGATGGTAGATACGGTGCGATCGGTATCGGTACCATTTCCTTTGAGAGGGAGTACGGTAAAACTTTCATCTTGAAGGAAGTGATGCATGTTCCAGGATTGAAGAAGAATCTGATCTCTGTGGCGATGTTAGAAGACAAGGGATATGATGTTGTCTTTAGCGAGGGAAAGGCTTTCCTGTGCAGTAAGGCAACTGGTGAGACCTGGAGGATAGGGGTTCGAGTTAAGAACCTTTATAAATTGTAGGTATATGGCTGCACAGCAATGGCAGGCAAGGCAGAAGGAGTGGTGAGCCGGGATGATGGCGAGTTGTGGCACCGGAGATTGGGCCACCTTCACCATGGAGCTTTGAATATACTGCAGCAGATTTCTACTGGGATTCCTAAGGGTACTCTTGTGCAGTCAGATCAGTGCAAGGATGTACCTTCGGAAAATTTGTGAAATCCACCTTTCACGTGAAGGATAGTCGAGCCATGACAATCCTTGAGAGAATTCACACAGACGTGTGTGGACCTTTCTTAGTAGATTCGACAGCAAAGCACAGGTACTATGTGATATTTGTTGATTTTTCTCATAAGTGCTGGATCTTCTGTGAGTTCAAGGCACTGGTTGAGAAAGAATCAGGGAAGCAAGTGAAGGCTCTTAGGAGCAACAATGGTGGTGAATTCATCTCTGGTGAATTCAAGGACTTTTTCAGTGTAGAAGGAATTCAAAGAGAGTTCATAGCACCTCATAACCCACAGCAGAATGGGGTTGCTAAGTGGAAGAACAGAATGATCATGGGTGCTGCACGGGCGATGTTGCATGATCAGGGCCTTCCCATACACTTGTGGGCTGAGGCATGCAATACTGCAGTATATGTGTAGAACCATTGTCCTCACAAGATATTTGGCATGAGTACACCCGAGGAGGCATTTTCTGGTAAGAGTCCTGATATTTTCCAATTGAGGATTTTTGGTTCACCTGTTTACATTCATGTGATGAAGGATGCCAGGAAGAAGCTAGAGCCAACTGCAGAGGTTGGGATATTTGTGGGGTACACTGATACACCCCACAACTATCGTGTGTATTTTCCAGACAGTCGTAAGACTGTTGTGCGACGGGATATCAAATTTCATGAGGAGAAAGCCATGGAGAGTGTTCGCACGAGAGGGAGCCACACTTGCATGTAGATGAGAGCTATTAGTTCCCTGGGATGAGTCTCGGGATGTGGATCAACCACAAGAGGAGGTTCATGGAGTGGAAAGAATGGGGAGTTGCTTGGCGACCATCGAGGAGGCGGAAAGCGCATTACAAGGCGAAGCTGGCCTGGCTCAAGATGCAGAGAAGGTTGTAGGAGCACCTACATCACAGTGCAGATAGAGACAGTCACCTGACCGGTATACTGGATACATGGCTCTTATGAGAAAGTGTATCGTGACAGAGCCATCCTCTTTCGAGGAAGCTGTGGAGGATCCCGCATGGGTAGATGCCATAGTGGAAGAGTATGATTCGATTGTCAGAAACAGTGCATGGGAGATTGTCCTGAGGCCGGAAGGGAAATTAGTTGTGGGTTCGAGATGGATCTACAAAGTGAAGCAGGTAGCTGACGGGAGTGTGGAGAAGTACAAGGCAAGATTTGTTGCTCGAGGCTTTTCACAGATTGAGGGGATCGATTATGAGGAGACCTTTTCACCTGTCGCAAGGTATTCTTCCATATGGACGATTCTTGCTCTCTCAGCGCAGATGGGGTGGCACATTCATCAGATGGATGTGAAGACTGCATTCCTCAACGGAGTCATTGAGGAGGAGGTGTACATAGAGCAGCCCGAAGGTTTCGAGATCTTCAGCAGCAAGTCGCATGTGTGTAGGCTCAAAAGAGCATTGTATGGGTTGAAACAAGCACCTTGTGCTTGGTACACACGGATAGACAGTTATTTCACCGGACTTGGATTCTCCAAGAGTGAGGCGGATCCAAACCTATACCAGATAGTGGTGGACGGTAAGTTGCTGATTGTTAGGTCCCTATATGACTAGTATAGTCCCTTATTGTTGTTAGTGTAACCCCCTTATTGTTATTATTGTACCCTTGTAACCCCCATTTTTTTATTATTGTGCCCTTAAATTATTATTGTTAGGTCGGCTAGGATTACATTGTGGCCCACTAGGATTACATTATGGCCCCATGGACTCCTATATATAGAAAGGAGGTTTTGTAAATTGTATCATCAAGGAATTGTTCATTTATGTAATATATTGGAGGTTGCCCCCTCGAAGTGGCTCATTTATAAGGCGTTGATATCTCTTTTCTTCTATTTTTGGAGCTGGTTATTCAACATTTGGTATCGGAGCTTTGGATTCTAGGGTTTCGCTGCTCCAAACAAGTCATCGTGGAATTTCGCTATAAATTTTTTTCTACGAAGGCTTAGAAGCTGAAATTTTTAGGGTGCGAAGCCGAAATCTTGAGTAATATTGTCTAAAAAATTTTAGAGCTTGGTTCACAATATTTTCGGATATATGATCTGTGGAAGTTAGGTATTTTTTTAGGCTCCTAAATAGGTCATCGTGGAATTTGTGCTATAAATTTGTTTCTGCTGAGGTTCAGAATCTGAAATATTTATGGTGTGAAGCTGAAATCCTAAGGAAACTCTTCAAAAAAATTCAGAGCTTGGTTCGCAATATTTTTCGACATATGATCTGTGGAAGGTAGTGCTTTTTCAGGCTCCTGAATTTAATCTCAAAAAGGTGATCGTGGGAAAATTTCAATAACTCTCTCTCTGAGCATCGGATTGGAGTGTCGTAAAAATTGGTCACAATTAAATGGACTTTAGTTTCTTAGATATCAATTCCAGAGGCGAAGAACAAAACAGTGACACGTGGCAAGTTGTACAAGTTCGCTATACTGAACCAGTCCATAATTAGGTCATTGTGGGAGATTGGACATAACTTTGTATTCGATAATCCAAATCATGTCAAACCTGTGGCATTCAAAAGAGAATTTAGAGGGCTACTTCAGTGCTGAATTTCAGATATTGAAGAGCCGAAATCACAGAGATAATAAAATTTCAATATCGAGCTCCTCAAAATCAAGTAAAAGGTGTGTATTTTTTTCCTGAATTGCATAAGTCTTGTTTGAAGAATCAATTTGAATTGATTGCAAGGGAATATTGTAGAATAGATATCAGTATTGGATTATAAAATGGCCCCTAAAAATAATTCAACACCCATTAATCCTTTGGAAAGCTCTACTATGACTCATGAAGACGAAGAATTGCAACATGATCTATCAAAATTACAAGAGAAAGTGCAACAAATTTCACTCTCGCAAAGAGAAACAAAAAATGAAATGGAAGTTTTGAAGAAAGGCATGGAAGCTAAGATGGATGGCGTGCAAGCTAAAATGGATGGTGTGGAAGCTAAGATGGATGGCATGGAGGCTGGCATGGAATCTAAGATGGATGACATGGAAGCTAAGATCGATGAGAAAATGGAAAACATGAAGAATTTTCTAAAAGCAGACATGGAAAGTTTGACAAAGTTGATACAAGAAAGGTTTCCTAATGGTGAAAAGATAGTAGAAGAACCTCATGATGAGAACAAAATAAATGTTAATTGTGATTTCATAAACTCTAATGTTGGTGGGAAGAACCACCATATTACAAAGATGGATATGAGGAAGTTTGATGGAAAGGATCCTGTAACATGGATACTACAGATGGAGCAATATTTTGATCTCCATAATGTGAAAAACACACAAAAGGTACGCATTGCAACTTTACATTTAGAACAAAATACATTTGTATGGTATCGATGGCTTTGCTCTAGTAAAAAAATTGTCACTTGGTCAATTTTTACAGAGGAAATGATAGCACATTATGAGGATACAAAGAGCAACACCTTCTTTAGCCAATTGATAAATCTCAAACAAAAGGGTTTAGTGGGGCGACACATTGAGGACTTCCAAAAATTGAATATAAGGGTAACTGATATTCCAGAGGAACACATGATTGATCTCTTCATAGGTACTCTAAAGGATAACATCCAACATGAAGTTCGTGTTTTGGAACCTGATTCATTGGAAAAGGCATTCAGGTTGGCAAGAAAAGTTGAATGTAAAATTATGGCAACAAGGAAGCCTACCACTCAATTCTATAAAGAAGGAAGTGTTGCTACGCCTAGATTTCCACAACCTACAAGGTTGACACCACAACAATTGGAAGAAAAAAGAACAAAAGGGCTTTGCTACAGTTGTGATAGCAAATACACTAAAGGTCATAAGTGTGCTGAGAAGAAATTATTTTACATAGATTGTGAAGAGGAAGAAGAAAATGAACAAGAAGAGGATATACACCGGGAACCAACCCTAGAAGAGGAAGAAATGAATCCGACCATATTGTGTAATGCACTAGTAGGAATTACCACTCCTCAAACTCTCAAGATAGAAGGACAAATCAAGAAGAAAAAGGTAATAGTGTTGATTGATTCAGGTAGCACCCATAATTTTATTCATTGTAAGGTAGCCATGGAATTAAATTGTTTCCTATACCCAGCACCAGAATGTCAAGTGATGGTTGCAAATGGAGGAACTATAAATTGCTCTAGAAAATGCCATAATATCAAGCTAACCATGGGGGAATATGTATTGACTAGTCCAATACTTTCCATTCCTATGGGAGGTGTTGATGTTGTACTAGGAGTACAATGGTTACAATCTTTGGGGACGGTAGCTTTTAATTTTCAAGAACTTTTCTTGAAATTCTTTTCAGAAGGAAAGGAAGTCGAATTACGGGGTATTGAAGGGAAGCCAGGAAGGATAATAAGCTCTAATGGCATGACAAAGCTTCTAAAGAAACAACAACGAGGCGTAATTGCACAATTATGCTCACTAGAAGTTCCAACATCAAAATCATCTATTTCTGCAGATCTCCAACAAGTCTTTGACAATCATTCCAAGGTGTTTGAAACTCCCAAAGGACTCCCACCTATTCGTGATCATGATCATGCTATTCATTTGATTCCAGGAAGTGTTCCTCCAAACATCAGGCCTTATAGATATCCTTACTTCCAAAAAGAGCGAAATTGAACGTATGATTGCAGAAATGTTAGAGGCGGGTATAATTCAACCCAGTCAAAGTTCTTTCTCTGCTCCTGTAGTGTTGGTACACAAGAAGGATGGATCATGGCGAATGTGTCCGGATTATAGGGAGCTCGATAAGCTCACCATTAAAGACAAATTTCCCATTCCTGTGATTGATGAATTATTGGATGAATTACATGGAGCAATTTATTTTACCAAGTTGGATCTTCGTTCAGGATATCATCAAATTAGAATGAAGACTGAAGATATTCCAAAAACAACATTTCGAAGTCATGAGGGTCATTATGAATTTTTGGTCATGCCTTTTGGCCTTACCAATGCACCTTCTACATTTCAAGGGTTGATGAATTCCATTTTCAAACCCTTCCTTAGAAAATTTGTGCTCGTATTTTTTGATGATATACTAATCTATAGCAGATCTTGGAAGGATCATGTTGAACATGTTGACAGGGTGCTCAAACTATTGCAGGAGAAACAATTATATGCAAAAACATCCAAATGTTTCTTTGGAGTACAAGAGTTGGAATATCTGGGTCATATTATATCTCACGAGGGTGTTAAAGTAGACCCTAACAAAATTAAAGCCATTAAGGAATGGAAAGTCCCCAAGACAATAAAGTAGTTGCGAGGATTTCTCGGGTTAACAGGCTATTATCGCAAGTTTGTTAAGAATTATGGAGAATAGCAGCACCTCTAACAACATTATTGAAGAAAGATGCATTTTCATGGACTCCTGAAGCAACTAAGGCCTTTGAACATCTTAAAGAGGCAATGTGCCTAGCACCGGTCTTAGCTACGCCGGACTTCACAAAAACCTTTATTGTGGAATGTGATGCCTCAGGAAATGGAATTGGTGCAGTTTTAATGCAGGAAGGAAGACCCATTGCTTTTGAAAGTCGTCCAATCGAAGGAAAGTATTTACAAAAACCTATTTATGAGAAGGAAATGTTAGCAATACTACATGCACTAAAGAAATGGCGAACTTACCTAATGGGAAGACACTTCAAGGTAAAAACTGATCATGATAGTCTTAAACACTTTTTGGAACAATGACTATCTTCAGAAGAGCAACAAAAATGGGTCACAAAGATGTTGGGTTATGACTTTGAAATAATCTACAAAAAAGGAAAGCTTAATGTTGTTGCATATGCACTCTCAAGAAATAATGAAGAGGTGGAAGCATTGCTTTGTGCCATTTCTATTATCCAACCAGATTGGATAACTGAAGCAAGAGATGAATGGAAGAAGGACAAAGATGTATGGACACTCATTCAAAAGTTGCAGCAAGATCCTAGTACATCTGATACATTTGGTTGGAAAAATGATTCCTTATGGTACAAAGATCGCTTATATCTTTGTAAGAATTCCCAACTAAAACAAAAGATTCTTCTGGAATTGAACACTTCTCCTTTAGGAGGACACTCAGGATTTTTAAAAACTTACCACAGGGTGAAGAAAGAATTTTTTTGGGATGGCCTTAAATCTGATATTCAAAAGTTTGTGGCGGAATGTTTGGTTTGCCAGCAGAATAAAGTGGAAACAATTAAGACCCCGGGACTTCTACAACCTTTATCCATTCCAAGTCAACGTTGGGAGGAGATTTCAATGGATTTTATCACAGGCTTACCTAAGTCCAAAGGAAAGAGTGTCATCATGGTGGTAGTTGATAGACTTACCAAGTATGCACACTTTTGTGCATTATCTCATCCATTTAAAGCAAGTACAGTTGCTACTACATTTATGGACACAATTCAGAAGCTACATGGAAACCCAAGGGTTATTGTGAGCGACAAAGATCCCATTTTTACTGGAAATTTTTGGACGAAGTTATTTTCTTGTTTGGGTACTCAATTAGCTCATAGCTCATCTTATCATCCTCAATACGATGGTCAAACTGAGATAGTAAATAAATGTTTGGAAGGATATCTTCGTTGTTTTGTATCTGATAAACAAACACAATGGGTCAAGTGGTTACCTCTTGCTGAATGGTGGTATAACACTTCCTTCCATACTGCAGCGAAAATGACCCCATTTATGGCACTTTATGGATATCATCCACCATCCATCACATCATCTTTAAGAGAAAATTCGAAGGTTCAAGCATTGGAAGATCACATCGAGCATCAGCAAGAAGTTCTCCAACTCTTAAAGGATAACCTGAATTTGGCACAAAATCGAATGAAACAACAGGCAGATCAACATCGCAGCGAGAGAAGTTTTGATGTAGGATATTGGGTATTTTTATGGCTACAACCATATAAACAAATGTCCCTCAAGCAAGCTAAGAAGGATAATAAATTATCGCCAAAGTACTATGGTCCTTACAAGGTGTTGCAAAAGATTGGTACTATGGCATACAAATTGGAGCTTCCTGCTTCTTCGCGAGTACATCGAGTTTTCCATGTTTCATGCTTAAAGAAGGTTATAGGTGAAAATCTTCCAGTTCAAACAATATTGCCAGAACTTGATGAGGAAGGAAAAATCATATTGGAACCAGAAGCGGTCATGGAAACGAGAACTCGACAACTACGGAATCGATCAATTTCAGAGTATCTCATCAAGTGGAAGAACTTACCCACTGAAGATTCTACATGGGAGGATGAGAATTTTATACAGAAGCACCCAGAGCTACTCAAGCGTTGAGGACAACACTTTTTTGAAGAAGAGGGGCATGTTAGGTCCCTATATGACTAGTATAGTCCCTTATTGTTGTTAGTGTAACCCCCCTATTGTTATTATTGTACCCTTGTAACCCCCATTTTGTTATTATTGTGCCCTTAAATTATTATTGTTAGGTCGGCTAGGATTACATTGTGGCCCACTAGGATTACATTATGGCCCCATGGACTCCTATATATAGAAAGGAGGTTTTGTAAATTGTATCATCCATGAATTGTTCATTTATGTAATGTATTGGAGGTTGCCCCCTCGAAGTGGCTCATTTATAAGGTGTTGATATCTCTTTTCTTCTATTTTTGGAGCTGGTTACACAACACTGATCATTGTACTTTATGTAGATGATTTGATACTAACCAATGATGAACTGTTGATACACTCATGCAAGGCTGATCTTGCAAAGGAGTTTGAGATGAAGGACTTGGGCCTCCTTCATTATTTCCTGGGATTGGAAATTTGGCAACGCAGTGGTGGACTGTTTGTTTCTTAGGGTGAGTATGCCCGAGAGATATTGGAGAAGTTCAACATGCATGGCTACAAGCCTATTGATACTCCTCTTCCTGGTGGTTGGAGGAAGGAGGATGCTACTTCGGCGGAGGTAGTGGATGCCACTGTTTATCGACAGTTGGTGGGGTCGCTTATGTATCTGGTCAATACACGACCCGACATATGCTATGCAGTTAACCAGCTTTCACAAGCTATGGTTAAGCCTACCAATCTCTTTTGGAAGGTAGGGAAGCATGTATTGAGATATCTCAGAGGCACATCGGGATATGGATTATGGTATAGACATTCAGATGAGGTGAAGCTATGTGGCTTCACGGATGCAGATTGGGCAGGGTGCCCAACGGACAGAAATAGCACATCTGGAGGGATTTTCAGTATCGGGCCGATAGCATTTTCTTGGTACAGCAGGAATCAGAGATCCATGGCACTCAGTTTAGCAGAGGCCGAGTATATGGTAGCGAGTTTGGTTGCATGCGAGGCTATATGGATGAGGAAGATCCTGGTCGGGTTGTTCGGTTCACACTTAGATCTTACTGTGATTTATTGTGATAATCAGAGTTGCATTAAAATCTCGGTTAATCCGGTATTTCATGATAGATCTAAACACATTGATATATGGTATCATCATATCAGAGATTGTGTGTAGTGGAAGATCATGTTACTTTCATACATTCCCACGGAAGATCAGGATGATGATATCTTGACGAAGGCGCTCACCAGGAGCAAATTCGAATACCACAGAGGCAGGATAGGGGTGGCAGATAATCCTTATCTTTTTGAGAGGGAGTGTTGAGATTGCAACAAGATGATGAGCTTAATGAAAAGAGTCGCCTTCACTAAGTGGGCCCGAAGGCTATTTTTGGTGCAAGTCTATTTTTAGATTATGTCTATTTTTATACATGTCGATCATATTCTATGAGTTGCAGGATTCTATTTGTGGATGGTTGGTCAAGTTGGAAAAAATAGATGGACTTATATTTTTAGACATACTAGGCAGAATCTATTTTTAGATTGCCAACCTAAAAATAGATATGTCGAATATTATTAGCTCTTAATAATATTTGGACTATAAACATTATCTTATTCTCTTGGAGCACTTCAGTTAAGTGCACAGATGTGGCACAGGAGCTGACAGAAGGAATTACGTTATTCTTAGGGGTTAATTGGAGCTATTGCATGGAGAGTTCAGTTAGAACTCATGTGAGAGAGTTTGGTGGAGTTGATTGAGGAGTTAATGGAGTTTTGTTCAGTTTAACTAATCTAAACATAGTTGAACTAGTTGTATTTAGTCTAAATGATTAATACACTAGTGAAGAGTGGTGTGAATTAATTATTAATTAATTCACTAATTATAAACTCATTAATCAACTAAAGAATACATCAGTTAACTTCAGTGCATGGACAGTTTCAGTGGAGACTAGTGCAGAGATAGGTGAAAGAGCAGGTTAACTATCAATTGTGACTATACTGTTGCATATTTGCAACTACCGGTGATTGGAGGAGCCCATGAGGATTGCGCAGTACAATCCAGGTGGTTTATGTTATTTATTGAGCCATCCTATAGCATTGATTACGCAATAGAGGTTGGCTATCAGGTGGCAGAGATTGGAGCATGTGTTTTGCTAGATCTAGCTTGATTAGTGTGTAGCGACAGAGATCCCATTTTTACTGGAAATTTTTTGACGGAGTTATTTTCTTGTTTGGGTACTCAATTAGCTCATAGCTCATCTTATCATCCTCAATCTGATGGTCAAACTGAGATAGTAAATAAATTTTTGGAAGGATATATTCGTTGTTTTGTATCAGATAAACAAACACAATGGGTCAAGTGGTTACCTCTTGCTGAATGGTGGTATAACACTTCCTTCCATACTGCAGCAAAAATGACCCCATTTATGGCACTTTATGGATATCATCCACCATCCATCACATCATCTTTAAGGGAAAATTCGAAGGTTCAAGCGGTGGAAGATCACATCGAGCATCAGCAAGAAGTTCTCCAACTCTTAAAGGATAACCTGAATTTGGCACAAAATCGAATGAAACAACAGGCAGATCAACATCGCGGCGAGAGAAGTTTTGATGTAGGAGATTGGGTATTTTTACGGCTACAACCATATAAACAAATGTCCCTCAAGCAAGCTAAGAAGGATAATAAATTATCGCTAAAGTACTATGGTCCTTACAAGGTGTTGCAAAAGATTGGTACTATGGCATACAAATTGGAGCTTCCTGCTTCTTCGCGAGTACATCCAGTTTTCCATGTTTCATGCTTAAAGAAGGTTATGGGTGAAAATCTTCCAGTTCAAACAATATTGCCAGAACTTGATGGGGAAGGGAAAATCATATTGGAACCTGAAGCAGTCATGGAAAAAAGAACTCGACAACTACGGAATCGATCAATTTCAGAGTATCTCATCAAGTGGAAGAACTTACCCACTTAAGATTCTACATGGGAGGATGAGAATTTTATACAGAAGCACCCAGAGCTACTCAAGCATTGAGGACAACACTTTTTTGAAGGAGAGGGGCATGTTAGGTCCCTATATTACTAGTATAGTCCCTTATTGTTGGTAGTGTAACCCCCTTATTGTTATTATTGTACCCTTGTAACCCCCATATTGTTATTATTGTGCCCTTAAATTATTATTGTTAGGTCGGCTAGGATTACATTGTGGCCCCATGGACTCCTATACATAGAAAGGAGGTTTTGTAAATTGTATCATCCAAGAATTGTTCATTTATGTAATGTATTGGAGGTTGCCCCCTCGAAGTGGCTCATTTCTAAGGCATTGATATCTCTTTTCTTCTATTTTTGGAGCTGGTTACACAACACTAATCATTGTACTTTATGTAGATGATTTGATACTAACTGGTGATGAACTGTTGATACACTCATGCAAGGCTGATCTTGCAAAGGAGTTTGAGATGAAGGAGTTGGGCCTCCTTCATTATTTCCTGGGATTGGAAATTTGGCAACGCAGTGGTGGACTATTTGTTTCTTAGGGTGAGTATGCCCGAGAGATACTGGAGAAGTTCAACATGCATGGCTGTGAGCCTATTGATACTCCTCTTCCTGGTGGTTGGAGGAAGGACGATGCTACTTCGGCGGAGGTAGTGGATGCCACTGTTTATCGACAGTTGGTGGGATCGCTTATGTATCTGGTCAATACACGACCCGACATATGCTCTGCAGTTAACCAGCTTTCACAAGCTATGGTTAAGCCTACCAATCTCTTTTGGAAGGCAGGGAAGCATGTATTGAGATATCTCAGAGGAACATCGGGATATGGATTATGGTACATACATTCAGATGAGGTGAAGCTGTGTGGCTTCACGGATGCAGATTGGGCAGGGTGCCCAACGGACAGAAAGAGCACATCTGGAGGGATTTTCAGTATCAGGTCGACAACAATTTCTTGGTACATCAGGAAGCAGAGATCCATGGAACATATTTTAGCAGAGGCCGAGTATATGGCAGCGAGTTTGGTTGCATACGAGGCTATATGGATGAGGAAGATCCTGGTCGGGTTGTTCGGTTCACACTTAGATCTTACTGTGATTTATTGTGATAATCAGAGTTGCATTAAAATCTCGGTTAATCTTGTATTTCATGATAGATCTAAACACATTGATATCCAGTCTCATCATATCAGAGATTGTGTGCAGTGGAAGATCATGTTACTTTCATACATTCCCACGGAAGATCAGGATGATGATATCTTGACGAAGGCACTCACCAGGAGAAAATTCGAATACCACAGAGGCAAGATATGGGTGGCAGATAATCCTTATATTTTTGAGAGGGAGTGTTGAGATTGCAACAAGATGATGAGCTTAGTGAAAAGAGTCACCTTCACTAAGTGGGCCCGCAGGCTATTTTTGGTGCAAGTCTATTTTTAGACTATGTCTATTTTTAGACATGTCAATCATATTCTATGAGTTGCAGGATGCTATTTGTGGATGGTTGGTCAAGTTGGAAAAATAGATGGACTTCTATTTTTAGACATATTGGGTGGAATCTATTTTTAGATTGCCAGCCTAAAAATAGATATGTCGAATATTATTAGCTCTTAATAATATTTGGACTATAAACATTATCTTATTCTCTTGGAGCACTTCAGTTAAGTGCACAGATGTGGCACAGGAGCTGACAGAAGGAATTACGCTATTCCTAGGGGTTAATTGGAGCTATTGAATGGAGACTTCAGTTAGAACTCATGTCAGAGAGTTTGGTGGAGTTGATTGAGGAGTTAATGGAGTTTTGTTCAGTTTAACTAATCTAAACATAGTTGAACTAGTTGTATTTAGTCTAAATTATTAATACACTAGTGAAGAGTGGTGTGAATTAATTATTAATTAATTCACTAATTATAAACTCATTAATCAACTAAAGAATACATCAGTTAACTTCAGTGCATGGAAAGTTTCAGTGGAGACCAGTGCAGAGATAGGTGAAAGAGCAGGTTAACTATCGGTTGTGACTATACTGTTGCATATTTGCAACTACCAGTGATTGGAGGAGCCCATGAGGATTGCGCAGTACAAGCCAGGTGGTTCAAGTTATTTAATGATCCATCCTACAACATTGATTATGCAATAGAGGCTGGCTATCAGGTGGCAGAGATTGGAGCATGTGTTTTGCTAGATCTAGCTTGATTAGTGTGTAGAAATTGGAGGTTGTGCTAAGAGCTTGTGAGGAGATTTATACAATGATTGTTACATGATCTCTATGACATATAATATACAGATAGTTGGGGGTTTTCAGCTTTAAGATTTCCCATGAAATACTGTGTCCATATGTGTGAATGTTTATGGTTTTAATGTGCGCATGCACTTGATTTTATTTCCGCATGTAATGATCAATGGTAGAAGAGATTCTGTATTGTGCATGAAGTTAAAATAGTGTGTGTTCAAGAGAATCTCGGTGAATAATATATCAATTATTCAAATTTTCTACAATTCAGAGTCACAAGATTTTCGATTTTTGAAAATAATAAAGAAGATGAACCCTAAGGATAACATCATCATCGACATCAAATATGATACACAAAAGAACACTACACAAGAATCATCAGAGGAAAGGGAAAATCAAGATCAATAAACAATGATCTTAACAGATTCGATGACTACCTTCACTAATGTTGAAGACATAACACAATCACCTATTTCATCTTCATCTTAGGTACCCACAGAGGATAAAAGTATTTTTGCAAGATATATAGAAATCAAATTGAAGAATGAAGCTCTCAAAGCTTCAACATATTCAGAATTTTGGAAGAAAACTGCCACAACACAACACATATTTCTGGTTTCTTTTCATTAAGAGAAATTTCAGTTTCAAAAGGAATTTTTTGAGCCCATAGTGCCAACCCCCAAGACTGCTAAATATTAAAAGGCCTCAATATTTTCAATTGACATAAATAAGGTTCATGCAATCGATCATATTGGTTTGCACAAACAAGAAGGTGAGATTATTTATTCATCATTTGCTGTTAGGTCTCTATATTACTAGTGTAGTCCCTTATTTTTGTTATTATAGACCCCTTATTGTTATTTTTGTACCCCTATAACCCACATATTGTTATTAGTGTGCCCTTACATTATTATTTTTAGGTTGGCTAGGATTATATTATGACCCCATGTACTCCTATATATAGAAAGGAGGTTTTGTCATTTTTATCATTGAATAATTGTTAATTTATGTAATGTAAAGGAGGTTTCCCCCTCGAAGTGGATTATTTATAAGGTGTTTATCTCTCGTTTCTTCTATTTTTGGAGCTAATTTCATAACATTTGGTATCAAAGCTTTGGATTCTAGGTTTTCGCTGCTCCAAACATGTCGTTGTGGGATTTTCACTATAACATTTTTTCTATGATGTTTCAAAAGCTGAAATTTTTATCATGTGATCACGAAATCCTAAGGAACGACGTGTAAAACTTTCAAATCTTGGTTTTCAATAGTTGCGGAGATATTATCTGTGGAATTTAGGGTTTTTGAAGGCTCCCAAATTTCATCTAAAAGAGGTGACCTTGGGAAAATTGTCATAACTCTGTCTCTGAGGATCGGATTGGAATTTTGTAAAAATTGGCCAAAATTAAACAGAATGTAGTTTCCTTTATATAAATTTCATAGCCAAAGGAGGAAACAATGATATGTGGTACGTAGTACAAGTTCACTCTACTGAACTAGTCCATAATAAAGTCATTGTGGGAGATTAGGCATAACTTTTCCTTGAAGCATCCAAGTCAGGTCAGACCTGTGGAATTCGAAAGAAGATTCAGAGGGCTACTATAAGACCGAATTTCATATATTGAATATCTGAATTCACAGAGATTATTCAGTTTCAATATCGAGCTCCTCAAAAGCAAGAAAAATTTGTGTATTTTGTTTTTTAAATTGCATAAGTCTAGTTTGAAAAATCAGTTTGAAGTGATTCCAACGGCATATTGAAGAATATATATCAGTATTGGGTTCTAAAATCCCCCCCCAAAAATAATTCAATACCCATTAATCTCTCATTTTACTCTACTATGACTCATGAAGAGGAAGAAGTGCAACATGATATATCAAAATTACAAGAGCAAGTGCACCAAATTTCACTCTCGCGAAGAGCATCAACAAATGAAATGGAATTTTTGAAGAAAGGCATGGAAGCTAAGATGGATGGTTTGAAGAAATTAATGAATGGAATGGAAGCTAATATGAACGGAATTAAAACTAATATGGATGGAATCGAATCTAATATGGATAACATTGATGAAAAAATGGAAGAAAACATGGAAGACATGAAGAATGATCCAAAAGAAGACATGGAAGGTTTGACAAGGTTGCAAGAAATGATTCCTAATGGAGAAAATATAGTAGAGGAAACTCATGATGAGAATAAAATAAATGTTAATTATGATTTCATAAACTCTAATGTTGGATGGAAGACCCACCATATTTCAAATAGGATATGAGGAAGGTTAATAGCAAGGATCCTGTAACATGGATACTACATATGGAGAAATATTTTGATCTCCATAATGTGAAAAACACACAAAAGTTATGCATTGAAACTTTACATTTAGAACAAAGTACATTTGTATGGTATCGATGGATTTTCTCTCATAAAAAAATTGTCACTTGGTCAATTTTTATGGAGGAAATGATATCACATTATGAGGATACAAAGAGAAACACCTTCTTTAGTCGATTGATAAATCTCAAAAAAAAAAATTTCAATGGTGGAGCACATTGAGGACTTCCAAAAATTTACTATAAGGGTAGTTTATATTCAATAGGAACACAGGGTTGATGCCTTCATAGGAACTTTAAAGGATAACATCCAACATGAGGTTCACCTTTTGGAACCTAATTCATTGGAGAAGGCATTCTTGTTGGAAAGAAAAATTTAATGTAAAGTTATGGCGACAAGGAAGCCTACCACTCACATCTATAAATAAGGAAGTGTTACTACTCCCAGACTTACACAACCTATAAGGTTGACACCCAACAATTGGAAGAAAAAAGAGAAAAAGGGCTTTGCTACAGTTGTGATAGAAAATACACTAAAGGTCATGAGTGTGTCGAGAATAAATTATTTTAAATAGATTGTGAAGAGGAGGAAGAAATTGAACAAGAAAATAAAAAAGAAGAGGATATACACTAGGAACTAATGCTCGAGAAAGACGAAATGAGTCCAACCATATCTTGTAATGCATTGGTAGGAATTACCACTCCCAAAACTATCAAGATAGAAGGAAATATAGAGAAGAAAAAGGTAAGAGTGTTAATTAACTCGGGTTTTACTTGCTTTCCTTTGAGATAACCTAAGGTCGATAAGTTATGCCAAAGAATCTAAAATATTTGTTGTTTTTGAATATTTGGATGACCAGTGAAAATTTTTCTCAACATGTGATTTTAACTTATAAATATCCTTGATAAAATAAAAGGTTGTTATTTAAATACATATGGTTAATTTGATTTTAAGTGGGATGGATAAGAAGCATGTGGAGAAGCATAAATGATTTAATATTCAGATAGAGTATTTCACCACTTATAAGAAGAAATTATGAAAACTATGCTTTCGTAATCAAAAAAATATAATCAAGTCATAATAGGAACCTTTGTGTAATTAAATTTCAAGAGGAATTTACAGTAACAGATAGCTTTGTAAATTAATCTCTTAATCCAACTACAACTTCACAACGAATTGAAGATGAAACTGGGATTCAATTAAATTTCCAATTGGATAACTGTTAATGAATTAAATTATATGAAGAATACATAATGAAAAATATAATAGAAATAACTCACAGGAATAAAATCCATATGAAGTAAATCCAAAATCCTTTATTATATAAAAAATGCTCCAACTATTACAAATATGTTTGATAACTAGCTCAAGGGTGCAACCTCGAATACTTGCATGCATGAACTATTTAAACAAAATATAAAATTACAATAAATGTTTGAGTGACAAGGCAAGCTATATTTTCTCAAAATAAACTGAAAGGAAAGGAACATAGAAAATTTTAGGGGCGAATTTTAGCCCATGGGAAAAATCAAAGGGTTTTAAATTTTTATTGGGAAATTTTTTTGCTTCATAGTATATTATTTAATTATTTCAAATCGCCCCAAATTTATTTTATAAAAAAATTACGTCTAGAGGTTAGCCCACCTTATTTTAAGGAAGTGGGTAAAAAAAGTAAATTTATATTTCAAATCACCACAAATTTATTTTATAAAAAAAATAGGTCTAGAGGTTAGCCCACCTTATTTTAAGGGAGAGGGGGAATTAAAACAACTTATATACATCTTAACTCTAAATATACTAGATCAAATCTCCTTTCACTCTAAAGAGGTTTTCATATTAAGAGATTTGATCCCTCTCGGAAAAATAAAAATAATAAAAAATAACATTAAAATAAAAATAATTTCATGGTATTTACCCATAGTATTGACACATGGTATGAGAACCCATGGTATTTACCCATGGTATTCATGTGGAACATAACATATTGAAAGGATAAAAGTAAACCAACCTAGATCCATCTTAACTTAAGAGTCTACCAAGCCGAGAGAGATATCAAATAGCTTGTGACGCAAACCTATTTTCACTGAGTGAAAAAAAAATTGAACCCTTTTGAGGTTTAGTGGATCCAAAGTTAATATGGATTTACACTAGTCACATTTTGTAAGTCTAGATGATGCTTCAGAAGTGGGTATGTTTTTTATGTTATACATTCCTAGATGAGGCTTTAGAAGTGGATATGTTTTTTATGTTATACATTTTATTTTAAAATATTGTTAGGAGGGGTAAATAATTTATTTCCCCATTAAGCTAGAGATTTAAAGATAATAGGGCAATTGACATTATGGATTGTGTGAATTTGAAGATGATGTTTATATAAATAGTTGTTTTCTTTATCTTAGTGAGTTATAGCTTAGTGATAATATTTTAGTATTTTTTTGTATCAATGCTTCAAATTCAAAATCACTTGGACTATTTTTCCAACACTATAATGTGTGGAAAATTCTGATATCTTGAGGGTAGACATTTTTTTAACAAAATCTTCTTGTAATTTGCTCAAAATGTTCGATTTCATGGAATATTTTCCTTCCTCCATGGAATTCCTGCAAGATGAGACTCCTTTAATTGAGCCTCATGAGTAGCAGACTCTTCTCTTGGAAAGGATTCATCTTAACTTCAGTAAGTTCGAGTGACCTTTACTTTCATTTTAATACCTTTATTAAAAATATCTAATATCAACGGGTTCAACATCATTTTAGAAAAATCTTATTGAAATTTAAAATAAAATGTTGTATTTTCTAAAAAATAAATCTAATTAAAAATGAAACTTTGGAAATTTATTTTTAGCAATGGCACGTTGTTTTTCACCCTAATCTCTTCAAATTTTAACTGCATTACCCTAATCTCTTCACAGTATGATGGGTAGGAGGACCCGTCAAATTTAACCCCTGAAGCCACATATTTTAAAACTTCACAATTTACAACCTTCAAAATTTCAGAATAAGTCTAGGTGGTGTTATTAACTTTTTTTTACATGATTCTTAGTTTCTTTCAATTAAGTATGAAAACATTTTCTTGAGAAGTAAGTAAATGACATCTAATTATTTTATATTTTTATTTATTTTTATGAAAATTATGAAAACATTTCCTTAGAAATTAAGGAAATAATTATTCTACATATGTATTTTTTCTTATGAAAATTATGAAATACAAATCTAGCTATTTTTCATTTCTTGAAATGTATCTTTAAATACATACAAAGCTAGATTCTACAATTCCAAAAAATTACTCAAAAACTAAAAAGTGATTTCATCATAAATAATAATAAAAAAAACAAAAAAAATTATGGGTTCAAAATTAACACACGGATTAGTTTCAATTCAAATAAAATATAACCTCAATCCAACACATAAAGTTATCTGAAAAAATTTCAAAAATAAAATAAAATATTTTAACCAATTCCACTAAAATTTATAAGGAAAATATCTAATACTTTTAACAAATAACTTTAGTCTTATAAAAATAACAAAATAATACAATCACAAAATAACACCGAGTTTCAAAAAACTAACCCTATTTGAGGTTTTGGTAACTTCTACCTAATTTGATAACCAACATGGGAGGGAATGCCACATTGTCCTTCCAATAAAAAAACCATCCAATACCGTCGAAAAGTATGTTACTAATAATTTTAGAGGTTATTACATTAACAAGAATGAATTTTTAAGGAATAATCTTGCAAATCCACTGACAGTCTTATACAAACACATTCTTAAATTTAAAATAATTACTCGACAAACGTTTCAAGATTGCATACAAAACTTCCTAGTTACTGCAGGATCAGACATAGGCATAAACTCAGTAACAAAGTTGTTCAGTTACACAAGAGATCTAAGTTATTATAGAATCAAACGTAAGCATAAATTCAGTAATGAAGTTATCCAGTTACACGCGAGATCTATGACAATACATAATCTCTGAATAGCCGCATACTAAAGATTCACCGAATAAGGCAAAAATGAGATAGCTTTAATTATCTGAGTCTTCACCACCTTCCTTGTATCTGAATATCTGCAGTACGAAGAGTGAGTTATCCATCACGTTCCTTTCTTTTTAGCGTTGGTGGCCTTAGGTTCCCATCTGGGTGCAGAGGGAACAATTCGAGCAATTCTCCCCTCTTTTCATATTCTGGTTAAATTTCTAGTCCCTTCTCATTAAATAAAATGTAACTTAAATTAGAATTTGAACAACGTATTTGAGAACTTTGAAAACTAGAATATGAACAACGTATTTGAAAATTTTGGAAATTGGTTGCTGAATGGGGAAAATTCATGTGCATATATGTTTGAAATCAATAATAAAAGCAAAGGAATTTGGATGTAAATGTAATATTTGACAGTTGAAGAGGAAAAGTATGTAACAAAAGAAAATATTTGATTTAGCTTTTAACACTAAAGGCGCATTGCATTTCTTGAATAGGTTGGAAATCTAATAAAGAAGAACTAGCCTAGCTAATTATTTGACTTGGCTTTTCATTTTAATTGTAGTTTTTTCAATATTTTGGTTATTCGATAGATATGAACAAAGCTAATTGTTAACTGTTTAACTTTGTGCATATCCATCAAACTTTTGAGAACATTTCTAAACCTGAAATGAGTTATGCTCAAATCCCTTTGAAAACAACTTGGATCGGTTTCTTATGCATTTAACAAAATATTTCCCTATTAATATCCAAATCATAGAAATTGAGAATCGATAATATACTTACTTGAGATAAAAATGTAGCTATATTCATCGAAGACTCACAAGTAATGTTGCAGGTTGGGGTTGAACACAGAGAATGCCACCAAATAAGAATTTGTTAGGAAAACAGTTAAAATTATTGAAAAACATACACAAACAATGTAGAGTTTACTAGCGGTTGAAGGGGTGCAGGCTGGCCCCAAAGAGAGTGAGAAGACTCCTGCATGGAAATTTTTTGTTCTTTCTATCTCTTACTGCAGTGAGTGTTTTGAAGTCAATAAGAAACACTCTTTTCTTCCACATCTCTATAGGGTTTGAGTAAACTCACAATATCTGTGACCTCATCTGGAGTAGGGTTAGTACAAATGCATTTTGCGCATAATTCTTCCTGAAGCTTCTTATGCTTTTGGGTTGGATTGTTCCAGAAGCTTCTTATGCTTTTGGTTTGGATTCTTCTAGAAGCTTCTTATGCTTTTGGGTTGGTCTCCAATGAGACATAACATTTTCTTCATTTCTTCACTCTAAACTTCTAATATGTGGAGATCTAGTATTAAGAAAGTCTGACCAATTTTGGTGTGTTGAACTTCAAGATTTGACATCTATGGGTGGAGGAAAGGAACGAGGTGCCATACTTCTTTATATTTCCTTATAGAAAGATAATAAAAATCCCAAATCAACCAAAATTATCTTGATATTGACTTATATCATATAGTCAATATATATAAGAAGTTTCAATAGCTATATGAGCGGGAAGTGAACGATTTTAAATGATTTTTTTGGGGCAACATTAAGAATCTGAAATTGGACTCATGATAAATTCTTTAATTAATGAGGGTATGTGGTAAGAAAATCGTGTATAAATGTACTTTCCTTTCTATTTTTTTTTTTCCTAGTAACTTGTATAACCAATGAAATGTTTTAAAACATTTTTTTCCTTATTTTAAAATTGATAATTATTGTGTTTTTAAAATTTTTTTTTCTAGAAATTTGTATAACCATGCAATGTTTTAAAACAATTTTTTCTTATTTTAAAATTGATATTAGGTTTTTTCATTTTAAAATTGATATTAGAGTAAATTATTTGATCGTAATTTTGATAATATAATTTAATAATTAAACTGGGTGAGATTCAAAATATCCACTTATTTATAATTATAAAAAATAAATAAAAGTGTAATTTATTTATATTTATATTTATAATTAATCCAAAAAAATATTATCAATATACATCTATTTATATATGAGATAATGTAATAATAAATTTTTTTTTTCTCTATCTATCATGTTATAACAATATAGGGTTCCTTTGTCATAACAATGACCTTCCTTCAAGGCTTTCCATCTTCAATAGCCATCATGTATCATACACATACAATTACAATATATATATATATATATAATAATAATAATAATAATAATAATAATAATAATAATAATAATAATAATAATAATAATACAACTTATAAATTCCAAGTCTAATTCATAAATTTCATAAGTATGAGATTCCTTCTCATGGTGTTTGGCTCTTAGCGTAGTACCTAATATTTCTTACATAATTACATTCATTTTCATATTTGAGACCATTCCACCTACAACCTAAATTTTTTAATCAACCAAATAAAAGTGATTATCTATGCCTATAATTCTTTCTTTCAATATTTACTACCATCCATGAGGTTTCCTCAGAATAATATTAACAAACGAATAATTCAATCATTTTTAGTTGTTAATCATACTCAATTAAATGGAATTATGTTTCAATGTACATGTCTTACTTAACATACCTACCATTACAAGATGAAACTAAATATTTATTCCAATAAATCGATGTGCCAATACTCATGATCACATCCACTCAATCCATCCATGTCGTTTGATTTCAAAATCATACATTTCTATTTCATGTATTCCACCATCATCAATTGGAAGGTCTAACCAATACCTCAACACATCATCTAGTCACCCCCCATATGTACCTTGAAGATACTACAAGGAAATTCCTTTCTCTACTATATATTACCTTAGGAATCCTTTCCTTTAATGGTGCTCCTCACTATTTTCCAGAAGGTTATAGTCTACAATGGAAATATAAGTAGGGAGACAAGTGGACATTTGTGTAGTACTATATCCTTCCATATCCATCAATTATATTACCTATTGGAATTCACTATCATGTGTTATACAAATTCATAACATGATTTTGTTACCCATTCACTCATTATAAGTGAATCAATCATGAGATACTAATTCATGGTTTAATCAAAATGATTATAAAAAACTTTTCATACCAAAAGATTCTTCATTCATCATATCCAACTTAGGTATCATTATCATACATGCTTTCAATCACAAACAAATAAATGAATATATAAAGTATGCACAAAGGAATTCTTACTCCAATCATTACAAGTCATATATATTGGCATGATTAACTTTCATATTTGGATAGTTTCCTTGAACATTCAAGATGTTACTTGATCATTTGATGTCTCATGGGAACTCATATGATCCCTTAATCAACCTCTTGACAAGCATCCTATAATATTTATCCTTTTCACAAGGTTTTATATCATAGGCTACTTCATCATCAACATTTTCAACCATCGTTGAGATTTTTTTTTGGAATAAAATATGTGTCAATATTTGAAATGTCCATGTTTTGAGTGGACACTCCACCCATCATCAAGGAAAAAAAAATAAAAATATGAGGTGGGTTTAGTAATGAAAAGAGTATTAGAAAGGAGTTAACCATGAAATAAGAAAATGGGTTCCAAGGAATGGAAAAGATCTTTAAATAATATAAAGAATAAAATATACCTTAGGAGAAATTTGAGGCATAAATTATTAAGAAGCCACCGAAAAAAATATTTATAAAATAATTAAAGGTTTCAAAAAATATTAAAATATGGATTAAAATATTAAATTATTATTTTTTAAATTCAAGGTATTTTGGATTCATCAAAATTGTTTCAACAAGCCATGCGCTTTACTGAAACAATGTGGAAACAATTTCATGTTTTGGAGAATCCTCTAGAATATGGTGCGATAACAAGATTATGGAATATTTTAGATGTTAGTTAATACGTACAAGAAAACAAATCATAATATTTCAAATTAGAATATTTGTGTCAAACCATGATTTTGTGATCAGTAGAGGATGAGAGGATGTTTAGTGCACTATCATATTTGAATTCAAATTTGAGGAACAAACTTGATAAACATATGGATATATGCCTAAAATTATATGTAACAAAGTATGACATTAACTATTTTCCATATGAAAGAGCACTAGCTCTTTGGCGATCATATTGTGATAGAAGGGGTGAAGACAATACAAAAAACTTCTCTAATAAAATTGATATGGAACATGATATTTTGGAGGATCAAAATTATTGTTCATGTGGAAAAGATTTTGTTCAGAATGAAGCAAATGATGACGAAATTGAGAAGTGGAAAATTGATATACCACAATATTTTATCTATTTCAATATATATGAAGTCCTAAAGGACACTTATTTTGGTATACATGTTCCATAGGTTGTGTAAGCCTAAATTGAATGGAATAGTACAAATGAGGTGATTCCTTTTATTTTATTAAATTTTTTGTTCCTCTATTTTTGGTGCAGGTTCTAAATTATTTATCACAACAACATTAATAATAATATATGCCAATTTGACATTGCATTTGAGGTAATAACATGTTCTATACTTTCTATTCTTTATTGTAACATTGAATCCATATTTCCTTACTGCAATGTTTTTTAAGAATGATGTCTTGATAATAAACTATTAGTTTATCCCTTTCTTATATGTGATATAAAATGAAGAAATAATTTTATGAGGTGAGGATCTATATTTTGACATAGGTAGTGTCCTTGTATTAAAGGATAAATAAGTACTTTAACAAGGCTTTTACTAAGCAAGAATGTGTTCATTCCAATTAGATGAGTTTTTTTTGTTTTGTAGCTCTAATATCTTGGTCACTCTTAATGGTTTGTTTGTTTGTTGCATTTGGATCATTTTTCCAAGTTTGGAAATTTTGGGTTTATTTTGGTTAAAAATTATGATCTCTTAAATTCTTCTAGTTTTTATTTGATGTTTAATTGATCCTTTTGTTAAGGCATGATTTGTTTCATCTTATTTTATTGATTTAAGGGGTTTGGTTAAAGTTAAAGACCTTTGTTGAGTAAAAATGTATTTTGTTTGTTTTTTTGTCATGTTCATTTGAGAATGATATGGTATCAGGATTAATATATGACTTCACTTATTATCTAGGCATTCAATATGTTTTCCATAATTATTATTATTTTCTTTATATATTTGATTATCGAAGTATATGTTTTATTTTATTTTTATTTTTATTTCCTCTCACGTTGTGGTGTCACAAAAGAATATTCACCTTTTAGAATCTACTATTTTATTTTATATTTTCTTTAAAAATACTTATTGTTTTTTAAGAGAGGAAAATGAGCTCTGCTTAGTTAAGTGAAGAAAAAAATGGTCTATGCACTAGGATCCTATGTGTTCATCATAGAAGTCATATTATCATGAGAAGGACATTCATCTAATGCAATTATACTTTGATATCAATACAGAAAAACATCACATGTAATTAGTTGAGAACGATAGATTGTTTAGTGTAGTACTATTCTTGAAATGAAAAGCCCCTTGATGATCATTGTTTTGTGACATATTATTCCAAGTAATGAACCTGTATAGACTATTTTTTATATTTGTGTTAGATTTTTTAACTCACCCATTGTATATTTTTAATGATTTTTTGTTATTACCTTTTTTTTCATCGTGTAGGAAATTAAGTTTCAATGCATATTCATCTTCCATTCATTCTCATTTTTTATTTTGTGCAATTTCAAATAATTTTTTACCAAGTCAACGTTATTAGAGTTGTTAACTATAGAATAAATTGCAACAACGACTACAATAGTTATGATCCAAAAGTAGGTGAAAAACCTACATATTATGATGAAACACAATTTTTTAAAGTTGTTGGTTTATTTGAACTTGAGGAATTAGAGAAGTATCTACCTTTTAGAAAAGTGATGTATAAGAAAACAAAATAATTTTATGTAAATATTCATGATTTTGATATAGCTATTCATAGACCTTATTTTCATGTAAAAAAATGCGTAAAGACAGAAAAAAAAAATTAATGTCACATTCCTTTAGGTGCCTTTCCAATTAATTTCCCCTTGGGATGTGATAAGACATTTGTGGTAAAATATAATAAAAACATGAAAAAAGATTTCCAATAGTGTATAACAAGAACCTAGAGCAACATTACCCGTGATTTTTCTTTTCCAAAACATGAAAATTGTATATCATAGTTTTTAAATAAATATTTTTCTTATTACTACATATGTTTCTATACGTTGGTAAAGAATCACTAATATTTTCTAAATTTTTCTTAATTTTTAGAAGATTAATCAATAATTTTCAATACTTTATAACCTAGTGAAAGATTTGCCAATATTTAAGAAAATTTTATAATTTAGTGAAATATTCGCAAAAAAATTATTTATGTATATTATATTAATGAAAAAATAGCCTATACATTTTTCTATATACATTGGGGATTCACCCATTTATTATACATATAAATTTGGGGGGTTTCTTAAAATTTTCCTTGGAAAGGAATTCGATCCAAAGGAATGAATTTTCATGTCTGGCCCTATTTTAATGGAAAATTGTTGCTGAGTGGCCACTCTTTTGGTGTTGCGCTGGAAAAATTGGCGTGTCTTCTATTCCTGATATTCGCAAAGATTTTCCCACTATTCTTGATCTGAAATTTAAACTTTAATAACCCCGCGGTAGATTTCATCTACCTCAGTATTCTTTGCAAAAGTGGGTTTTACAATGAAAATATGTTTTATCTTGTGATGAATAAAACTAATATTTTCAATAGATTTATAAAATGATTTTCCTGTCATAGAACCTCTAATAGAAGACATGGATGCAACCCTTACTGTTTCTTTGAGCTTGTTCATATAATCCTCCTTGGGAGTTAATTTATTATTTATTACAAATAATGAGGGCAGACCTTTTTTAATCAATGCATCAATTCTTGAGAGAAATTTGTTGATTGTAACATCAAGAGTGTGACACTTCTCTCTCAACTTCACTACGAAGTTATTTTTTATCAGAAATTTCTTCACTTCAAGAATGGTCTTAGTCCTGTCATCTACCCCTAGATCATCCAGTTCTTGGTCGTCTTTAGAATTTAGAAACTTTATAATGTTGTTGGCTATATTAGGCATTTCTTCCAGTTGAGTATTTATATCACAAATTGTCTGGTTTGCCTTTTCCAATAACTCCTTTTGCTCAAAGATGATCTTGATACATGGCCATATTTCATTCATTTCCTTAATGATTTTGTTCCAAATAATTTCTTTGAAATTACCAAGAGTGTAGACAATAGAAGCTTCAGTTGCTGATTTCTTCCATATTTCTACTTGATTTTGAGCTCTTTGAAGCTCTGCTGCATGCAAAGTGTCAGACTTATTTTGCTAATTCTCTAGAAGTTTCACTTGATCCTATAAATTCTTAATTTATTCAGTCTGCAAGGTCATATTTTTAAGTATATTGGCGAACTAGTCTGTAGCATCTCCTTTACTAGTGGTAGCATATATAGCAGTAGGAATAGCCGTAATAGGAAGTTATTCTAAAGGAGCAGTTTTCTTGGTTGGTTTCTTACTTTCTTTAATCCATTTCTCCATCTCTATTTCCATTTTCTTCAACTTTGTACTATGTTCTAAAATGAGCTTCATCGTGTCTGCTTTTTGTGTCTCTGTCTCTTCAATCTCCTTAGCTAAAGGATCTTATGTTGCTGGTAGTTCTAACTGCTTCCTTAATGCTGCAATATCTTCATTCTTTTCTTACTCAGTTCTTCTACATCATTACCATTTGTAGGATCATAACCCACTTTTATCACCAAATATTCCAAGGTTTTAATCCTGATACCTTTGGCAAAAGCTGAAACTTTTTCCATGTTGATTTGTCACTGGGCATTTTCTAGTGGGACCTGCAATTTAGACAAATTCATAGTAGTTTTAGTTACACTGGAGGAAATCATCTCCCTAGTTTGTTTACGCATCTCCATTTGATCAATGGGATGTATGTAGGTAACATCAAACTCAAGAGATGTCTTCTTATAATATGATTCTCTTTTGGGCTGAGGAAATTCTGCTTGAAGAAATTCCATTAGCACTTTTACTTTCTCTTAATCGAAGGCTGATAATAGTATGCTTTGGGCACCTAAGGTTTGTTTCCAAAATTTATTGTATGTGTTTATCTTCAAGGCTTCATTTTTTAGTTTTATTTCCTTGAAGATATCCATGGTGATTTTCTCTGGATGGCTTGAAGTTTATGTACCTCTGTGCATAATCTGTTGCTGCTCTGTTGTAGTCATGGAAGTGGTAGGAGACTGTGTAGACTACTCACCTACTAGTGAAGATACAAGAGGTTCATTAGTATTGATAGGAGTCTGCTACTTTGAATATTTTCTAAGGATTAATCTATAACTAAGCTTAGTGTTCTTTCTGTACATGATTTTAAATCCCTTGCTGAAGATATCTATCTAAAAATGGGATCCTTGTTCTCTGTTCCTTTTGGTTATCTTCTCTTGGTTTGTAGGAGCCTGCATTGTTGATGAAGGGACTTGTTGTTCTTCTGCCTCATGTAATGTATTCTCTATCCACTCCGGTTTATTCTTATACTTCTCTATTTCTGGACTTGGTGTGTGAAAATAAGGAGTAGATTTGATTTCTACCCTTAATTTAGAAACTATCCCTAATGGATCATATGACCAAGTGAAGCTAAGATTAAACTGAATTTTCTTCAATAATTGGTTTTCTTATATTCCTTCTTTCCTGTTGTTGCATATGAATGGGCCAACCTACACTTTTATCTTAAACTAAGAATTTTTCTGGCAGCAACAAAATGGACCCGATCCATGTTGATCGTCTGCCTCATGAATTCTACGGAAAAAATCCTCATTGGGAGGAATTTTGGAAACTAATATGGTTGAATCTCACATCCAAAAATTCTTATTTCTATGTAGTTTTCATATAAGTACAAATCTCATATTTGTACCTGTTATGACAGCTGCAAAATGTTTTGGATTTCTTCACTAATTCTTGGTTCTTCTCTGCTGCTAAGAAGGCCTATGGCTGGGTGAAAAAACATCTCAATTAATTGTTTGTATGTGAACTCATTGTGATCTTTCATAATCAAGGTGATCTAGAAAATGACCAACTGCTGGTCTCCTTTCTCATTCAATTTCAGAAATGAAAATTTCATGTTGCCCCCCTGAAATTATATGAACATGTAGACTAAAAGAGAGGTATACATAAATAAGTCCTTTGTGTTAAAATTAACCAACTGCTAATGAATAGACTCTGCAAGGAAATGACTGAAATTGAACATAATTGAAGGTTTAGCATCATTAGAAAAGATTGATAAAAATACTATAATGGCCTCATCTACATATTGATCAGAGTAGTATCCAAGAAGGTAAGATATAATACTGGTTATATACTTGGTTCTCTTAGGGAATAGGGATGAATGACACAGATATTTTTTCTTCAGAAATGAAGCATCTTGGGCTAAGAACAGTTCTATAGTTTGGGTTCTCTTAGCAAGGTCTAATTTCTGGTATATTTCAACCAAGGCTTCATGAGAAAATGGGGTACCATTGTTGACTGTGGTGGCTAGCATCATTTCCTCAATAGCCTGAGGGGTTATGGTAAAAAAAACTTGTCCATTAGAATTGGTTATGGCCCTTTGGCTTGGAAAATATGAGGCATGGCATTTTATAATGAAATCGAGAGTGTTGTGGGTAGAAGGAAAAATATAACGAGGTAGGTTTGAATCCCAGAGATGGATTTCATCTGATTTCTCAAACCATTTATCTTCGAGCCAAAAATACATCTCGAGAATGTCAAGATCACAAAGTGTTTTATGAATCATGTAGTCTCTATCAGCCATAGGAACATGGTGAAGATTTATAGGAGGAAAAATAAGAGAATTGATGTTTTCCTCTAGTCCTTTATCCTTGGAGGCATGATGGCTAGGCTTGAAAGTGAAATTTTATAGGAATACAGGAAAATTCTTAGGTCGAGAATGTATTTTGGACAAGGAACAAAAAGAAAAATTGAAGAAAATAGATGCTGGAAGTTTGATAATGTCGTATTTCTCCCGAGCAACCTGAAAATAGACAATACTGTAACCTGTAAAAGGATAAAAGAAGATTAATATAGAAATCGAGGCTTTTTTTGGTGGCACGGGTTAATGGTTAATCTAATTGAAATCTTAATAGAATGATAATGGAATGATTTGATTTGTTGAAGTTAACAGACAAATGAGGTTAACGGGCAGATGAGATGGTAGATGAGCTGGTGATAGTGGAATAATAGATGCTCAACGATGAGGTAGGTGGTATCAGAAATCAACTTTCATAGGGCGGGTTGACTGGTTTCTGGTTTCATGCATGGGGGTTTGAAAGGCTAGGGTGACGTCATGTATCAGCGGGGTGATTTGACTTACCACTGAGTTCGGACCCCCCACCTGGACATAAAGTTTGGTTCACGAAGGGGGGGCGAAGGAATATATTAACCATCGGATATGAAAGGATATGGGAAGACCGTCGGATATGTGGGGATATGGGAGCACCGTTATATGTGTTGATTTGGAATCATCAGGTCAGAAATGATATAAAGTGTCGGGAATGATATAAAGGCGAATGAGTTAGGGAATGTGAAAACAAATAGGGATGAATTGGCAAGATGATTTAATATGGTATTAAAACTTAGGATAGTGTAATTTGGAATAACCATATAAATATTTCTCCTTTTATTGGCGCATTTAGACCAAAATACTGTGCAATTTTTTCAAACCTTAAAATGAAGCTTTTCTTTCTTTTGCTTCCCTAACATTTTATTTTTCTTTGCCTTCTTTATTTAGGGCATCTAACACCTATAATTTTATTTATATCGATTCCTAAACAACATAAAATTTTCCTAACATTTTTAAACTTTTTCATTCTTTTCCATCCATATCCTACCTTAACATTTTCAAAAGTATTTGACTAATTATGCTAAATTATCAAAAATTGATAATGTTACAACATTGGCTCCATCTGAGGACTGCTTCCCCGTGTGGGATGAAAAGAACAATTAGATCCAAAAGCCTTCTCCTTGGGCTACGGAGTCTTTGTTGAAATAGATACTCACTTGCAATTTCAAAAAATAAATAAACTCTCCAAATATTTATAGATTTTGAATGAATGAAGAATCAATACTGAATATAATGTTTCAAATACTTCCCATTGATTGGAAATGAGGAATACTCTCCTTCCAAATTCTATAGGATAAATGTATTGTTCCCTTTGACTTCTGCAATACTAAATGGACCAAACTAAAGGTTATCAAATTTTGCATGTTTTCCTTTTTCTTCTCTCCTTATATCCCATCTAAGCACAAGGTCACCTTTCTTAAAATTTATTTCTCCTGTTTTTCTATCAAACAACTCTTTCATCTTGTTCTGGTATTTTCTTAGATAATAATGAATTTCATCCATTGCTTCATTCAAATCAATAATTTTATTAATCCTTCTTGAGAAATCATCTTTTCCTTCATCATATTCATGGAGAAATCTCATAATAGGTAAAGCTAAATGAGTGGGAAAAACTGCTTCCTTACCATAAGCTAATTGGAAATGAGACTTGCATGTTGATCTCTTAGGATAAACTTTGTTTGCCCAAATGGCATGGATTAAGTGGCTATCCCAACACTTTTTATGATCTTCAAGAGTCTTCTTAATGACCTTAGATAAGCTCTCGTTGGAAGATTCTGCATGTCCATTACCCTGAGGATATATGGTGTAGAATTATGTAGTAGGATTGAATATTTTTGACAGAACTAAATCATTTTAACACTACTGAAGGTTGCTGCATTATCTGTTACAATTTGTTGAGGAAATCCAAATCTTGATAAGATATTCTCTTCAAGGAATTTAACTAAAACAATATTAGTTTCATTTTTAACAGGTATGACTTCTACCCATTTGGTAAAATAATAAATAGCAGTTAGAATCCATCTGTGTTGATTACTTGATTGTGGATGAATTTCCCTAATAAATTCCAACCCCCATTGTGGAAAAGGAGCAGAAAATTATATTGGAACCAAAGGAAGTGATGAATTTTTTTTTTCCTACAAATAATTGACATTGTACACAACTTCTTACTCTTGCTCCAACTTCTTTCAAAAGTGAGGGCCAATAAAAACCCGCTTTCAAGATTTTGTAGGTTTCTTCTCTCTAAGCATAATGTCCACCACAAAATCCTGCATGGAATTGATCTATAATTCCCTCTTCTTCATTTTCAGATAAACAAAGAAGAAGAATATTTAGAGAGTCCTTCCAATATAGATTAGCATTGATAATGCAGTATTTTATTGATTTGAGCTAGATCTCTGTACTACTCCAAATGAAGTTCAGCTGGACATTGAAATATCTGAGAAATTGTACAATATCAAAATACCAATCAGAGAGTAGATACTTCTAATCTATGTGAACATGAATGGATTGATATGAAGGAAGAGGTTCTTGTGGGTTCTCTCCTTCCATAAGAGAAGGAGCTTCTTGTGGATTCTCCTTTGATATTAAGGAAGGTTCTTGTGGATTCTCCCTTGACGTTGAAGGAGGTTCTTGTGGATTCTCCCTTAGTGACATTTCAGAAACTAGATTTATCCCTAATACTTTGCAATTGGATTCAACTAATAATTTGGCCAGGCCTTGGCCTTTTACTAGCTTTTTTTTTTTAATTTTAAGATCAAATTCAAGGATTTTAGCAATCAATCTTCCTCTTTTTCCATCAGCATCAGGATGGGTTAAAAAAAGTCTGACAGCATGATTAGGAACATAGGCAATAATATATGAGTGTAGGACATAGGTTCTAAAGGCTTTGAGAGCTTGAATTAAGGCATAAGCTTGCTTTTCCATAATATCGTACCTAAGTTCAACATCCCTCATAACTTTGGAAAAGAAGGCTATAGGTTGGTCATCACAATTGGATTTCTTTTGTAAAAGTACAAAAAATAAGGTTGTCTCGGATGCAAAATAAAATATGCTAAAAGGTAGAGTAATCAGGACTAGCTAATGTAGGGGCTTCAGATATTGCCTTTTTGATTTGATTGAAAGCATACCTAGATGGAACTATCCATTTGACTTCATTATTTTTCTTTAGCATATCAGCTATGTCCTTTACTCTCTCTGCATAATTAGGGATGAACCTTCTGAGAAAATTAATCTTTCCAAGGAAGGTTTGAATATCTTTCTTATTCCTTGGTAGAGATAGAATATGAATGATTGATACTTTCTTTGATTCAGTTATAACTCCATTCTTGGAGATTATATTCCCTAGTAATTTCCCTTCCTTTACAACAAATAAATATTTCTTCGGATTGATAGATATGCCAAATTTCCAGCACCTATTAAAAACCTTGTTGAAGTGTTTTAGATTATTTTAATCAGAATCAAAGAAAACAGTTAAATCATCCAAATAAATAACAGTAAATTCAATAGTCTTACCTACAAACGTTAGATCCACTGCTCTCTAAAAAGTGGCTCCAAAACTATTTAACCCAAATGGCATCCTGGCATACATGAATGTACCCCAAGGTGTGGTGAAAGTAGTTTTCTCTTGATCAGCTTGACTTACCATGATCTAGTTGTAACCTGAAAATCCATCTAGCATAGAAATCCTACTTGATCCTGAAAATTTCTGAAGTAAATAATCCATTTTAGGCAATGGATAATTATCTTTTAAGTATGATTTGTTCTAGTTTTGGAAGTCTACACATAGCCTAATCTCTCCATTTTTCTTCTTGACTAGAACTAGGTTAGCTACCCAATTAAAATACCTTAAGGTAAAATGATATGAGTATCAAGCAAATTTTTAAGTTCTTTTTCAATGGTTGGAAGTATTATGGGATTAATTCTTCTTAATTTCTATTGAAAGGGTTTTGCCTCTTGTTTTAAAGGAATATTATGCTCTATTAAATCTGTATCATAAGTTTTTTATTCGTTATAAGACCATGCAAACACATCTTTGAAATTTTTAAGAAGATTCAAGTATTTGAGTTTCACATCCAAAGGAAATTTTGATGATAACTTAACATTTCTTACATAATCTAAATTCCCAATATTGCATTCTTCAATTTCTTCTTCAGGTGATTTAGACAAAGGGTTTTTAGAGTCATCATTATCATTGAATAGTTTTTCCAATGGAATTAATCCTTTAGGAATAAAATTATTAGATAATTGAATGATGTCATGATCAAGAATTTTAGGATTAAATGAATTTTATGGATTTTGATGATTTAGTTCTTGAATATCTGTTTGGTCTTCTTCAATTTTCATATTTGAGAATTCATCAATGACTTGAATAAAAGACTTTATTTGTTCATCATATTCAAAAATCTACCAATGCTTAAGGTTATCAGGGACTGATAGTCTGTATTTAACCTGAATTTGGTACTCTAATGATATTAGCTGAGGGATTTTGAAAGAGCTGGCTGAAACAACAAGTGAATCAACATGCATATTTTCATCTCTAGGAATAACAGTTATGTTAAATCCAAGGAAAGAGTTTTCAATTGTATCCCAAGCTTCATTTCTATAGGACCTAAGCCTTGTGTGTTTAGTTTGACACAGATTTCTAATCTTCTTGACTATAAGCTCAGAATCAGAGAAAACACTCAAGTTTTTAACCATTAAAAATTTTGCCAGTTCTAGACCAAGAAGAAAATCCTCATACTCGCCACGTTATTGGTAACATAAAATTCAATTTTACATGAATAAGTAATGTTTTCTTTATTTGGTGAAATTAAAACCATTCCTGCACCTGCTCCTTCCTTTGAGCAAGACCCATCAAAATAAAGTTTCCAAATATCTGATTCTACAATCTTTGGTTTAGAAACTATATTTTCAATGGCAAGTTGAGTGTTTGATGATTTTTGGAAGATAACTAAAAACAACTGAAATCATGATCTACTGCATAGATAGGGTGATTTTTTGCTTGATTAACTCTGTAAATAGTGTGAAGGAATATTAATTCTCTATATAACCTTAAATGCTCACCTCCATAGATTGGAATAGTAGCAAAAGACATGTCCATTTGAAGTGATCCCCCAAGTTTAGCACAACATGATCTAGATATAAGCATGCCAAATTTGGGTGGAATATCAGTGACAACAATGTCTAATACTATACTATTGACAAGTATTTGAGCTAAGGTCATAACTATATCTTTGATCAATCCTAGACATGGTAATTTATTTGAATCAAAGGTGTAAAAATCGTGATAGGAACAAGTAACTTGTAACTAAAGCTGGTCCATAATTACCTTTGGCATAAGGTTGTGTGAAGCACCAGAATTAAGCATACAGTTATACAATAAAAATTCATGATCTTAAAGGTCACATAAAATGGTGGAATAATCTCATCGATCATATCATAACTAGGGCCAAACACTACTAACGACTTTTCATCTTGCAAACTGATAATATCTCCCTTAGCATCTACACTAGAAGACTGTATCCAATTAGGCAATTGATTTTTGTAACCGGGATTTTTGGAAACTTCTGCTAAAGGTATGGGAATGACCCTTTCCAATTCCTTTTCAATATTAAAATTTGTCAAAATAATTTTATCAGATGAAACAGTTTCAATGGATGACTCCGTAGTATGAGGTGTTGGAGTTTGTGTTTGAATGGATTTTATTGCAGGTTCGATGGTTGTGGTAGATTTTGTAGGTTTACCTGGGCCTGATCTTGGTCTTAGATCATACCTTTTATTTAAATCTGTAATGAGAAATTCAGAAAATTCTTGGTATTTTAAAATTTGAGTATATTCTTGTTCTTGTTCCAAAGGTTGTGATGAAGATCAAGGGACTATGGCCATTTGCTCTACTGAAGAATCAAAATTATTGATATCTTCTATGATTACAAGGCTAGCATCCTGTGGTTGTTGATCATCAATCAACAAAGGAGGTTGAATGTTTTGATCTGGTCTCTGAAGAATCTAAAGTTGAGGAGCTCTCTATGATTTATTTTGATTTTTATTTTGAGGTCTAACAACAATTTGTTGAGAAGTTATAGGTTGTGTTTCAATGTTAGAGATTATATTGGAAAGGTTTATAAGTAAAGATTTGATTTCATCAATTTTATGATCTTTAAGTTTGGATTTGGAAGAGGATGATTCATCAAGATTATATTTTAAATTTCATTGTTCCTTCTCTTCTTTAGCTTTAATTTTACCAGAAGCTGACCTATTGGCTTCTATCACAATAGCATTAGTCTACATGTATTGTAATGTGTTAGAAACTATTTCCCTTAGCATAACTATAAATTCATCATCAAATGCTTTATAAAATTTGACCTTTGCAGCTGCTACTGGAGGTTTACAATCATTAGGCATTTTGTGGTGGATTTTGTTAAATATTTTAATAAATTAAGCAACTAGTTCACCAGGATTTCTTTTTAACTGTTCAAATCTAGTGAAAAAATAAACAACATCTTTCTTTACCACCCATTGGTTTTTAAACATAGTTATAAGTTCATTCCATGTATGAATAGAATTAGCTCTAAGTTTCCTAAACCAGATCCTAACGTTTCCTTCAAAATACTACACAAATAATCTCATGTAAACATATTCATGTTCGATGTTCATATTATCATCGAAATCTAAGAAGGTTGTTATATGATCCTCTGCTGAGGGACCTATTTCTCCATTAAATATTGGTAAATGTTTTAGATATCCATTAGGAAAATTTTCCAAGTTGTTAGGAAGAACAAGAGAAACATACCTTACTTGTATAATGGGTTTAAAAGCCATAGATGATGATGAAGATGTAGGTGAATGCGTATTAGAGGGTGGAGAAGAGAATGAAGGAGGAGGAGGAAGTGAGGATTTCAAATAGATTTTAACAATCAATTTGAGTTTCTGGTGTTAAATATTCTTCCTTATATTCAAACAAAGGATTAGAATACACAGAAAATGTCTCTTCTTGTTTAGTAGGGGTTCATGGAATAGAATAATAAACTGGAGTGACGAAATCTATAAGCTTAAATTCTTGAAAGTGTAAGGCAAATTATGTCTTAGATTTAGGTGAGTCTAAAGGGAAGGATGGAACTTGATATGACTCAAGTGATTCTATTAACAAGGCTAACTGAAGATCAACTCCTCTTGAATAACATTCAGAAACTTTAAGAGGTACTTGAGTCGAATCAATATGAGATGATACTATTGAAAAGGGATCTACAGATGAAAACTCTTTAGGGTGTAAAGCTGAAGAGGAAGAAGATTTTTTCTGTTTTCTTCTCAAAGAGGCTTCCCTCATAAGTTTCTCTATATTTGGTAAAGGGTTAACAATCTCAGACTCAGAATGTGATCTAGTGTGCTTAAAGGGAGATATCTTGAACCAGTGGAATCGACAAGTGAAATATTTTGACCTATATCCTTATCCTTTTTTCACCTTAAAGGAAAGGGGGAAATTGTTGCCCAAGAGAAAATTTAGCTTTCAATTCTTCGTCTCCCCGGAAACAACACCAATCTGATGTTGTCCTTTGAGATAACCTAAGGTTGATAAGTTATGCCAAAGCGTCCAAAATATTTGTTGTTTTTTAATAGTTGGATGACCAGTGAAAAATTTTCTGAACAGGTGATTTTAACTTTAAAAATCCTTGATAAAATAAAAGGTTGTTCTTTAAATACATATGGTTAATTTGATTTTAAGTGGGATGGATAAAAATAATGTGGAGAAGTATAAATGATTTAATATTCAGATAGAGTATGTCACCATTTATAAGTATAGATTATGAAAAATATGTTTTCATAATCAACAAAATATAATAAAGTCATAACAGGAACCTTTGTGTAATTAAATTTCAAGAGGAATTCACAATAATAGATAGATTTCTAAATTAATCTCTTAATCCAACTACAACTTCACAATGAATCGAAAATGAAACTGAGATTAAATTAAATATCCAATTGGATAACTGTTAATGAATTAAATTATATGAAGAATACATAATGAAAAACATACTAGTAATAACTCACAGGAATACAAGCCATATGAAGTAAATCAAGAATCCTTTATTATATAAAAAATTCTCCAGCTATTACAAATCTCATGTCCGATAACTAGCTCAAGGGTTCAACCTCAAGTACTTCCATGGATGAAGTATTTAAAAAAAAAATATACAATTACAATAAATGCCTGAGTGACAAGGCAAGCTATATTTTCTCAAAATAAACTGAAAGGAAAGGAACTCAATCCAAAGGAATGAATCTGCATGTCTGGCCCTGTTTTAATGGAAAATTGTTGCTGAGTGGCCACTATTCTGGTGTTGCGCTAGCAAAATTGACCTATCTTCTATTCCTAAAATTCGTAAAGCTTTTCCCACTATTCTTGATCTGGAATTGAAACTTTAATAACCCTGCGGTAGATTTCATCTACATCAGTATACTTTGAAAAAGTGGGTTTTATAGTGAAAATATGTTTTATCTCATGATGAATGAAACATATATTTTCAATAGCTTTATAAAATGCTTTTCTTGTCATAGAACCTTTAATAGAATACATGGATGCAGCTCTTACTATTTCTTTGGGCTTCTTCGTATAATCCTCCTTGGGCATTAATTTATCATTTATTACAAATAGTGAGGGAAAAACTTTTTTAATCAATGCATCAATTCTTGAGAGAAATCTGTTGATTGAAACATCAAGATTCTGACACTTCTATGTCAACTACACTACTAAGTTATTTTTTATTAGAACTTTATTCACTTCAAGTATGGTATAAATCCTATCATATACCCCTAGATCATCCAGTTCTTGGTTGTCTTTATAATTTATAAACTTTATAATGTTGTTGGTTGTATTAGGCATTTCTCCCAGTTGAGTATTTATATCAGAAATTGCCTAGTTTTCTTTTTCCACTAACTCCTTTTTCTCAAAGATGATCTTGATACATGGCTAGATTTCATTCATTTCCTCAAATTTGATGTTGTTCCAAATAATTTCTTTTAAATTACCAAGAGTGTAAGCTTCAATTGTCGATTTTATCTTCCACATTTATACTTGATTTTGAGCTCTCTGAAGATCTATTGCATGGAAAGTGTCAGACTTCTTTTGTTGATTCTCTAGAAGTTTCACTTGATCTTGTAACTTCTTAATTTCTTCAGTTTGCAAGGACATATTTTGAAGAGTATTGGCTAACTGGTCTGTAGCGTCTCCTTTACTGGTGGTAGAAGATATAGCAGTAGGAATAGTTGTAATAGGAAGTGCTTCTAAAGGAGAAGCTTGCTTGGCTAGCTTCTTGCTTTCTTTAATCCACTTATACATCTATGTTTCCATTTTCTTCAACTGTGTACTCTGTTCTAAAATGAGCTTCATCATGTCTGCCTTTTGTGTCTTTGTCTCTTCAATCTCCTTAGCTAAAGGATATTCTGTTGCTCGTAGTTTTAACTACTTCCTTAATGCTGCAATATTTGCATTCTTTTTCTTAATCAGTTATTTTGCAACATTAACATTTGTAGGATCATAACCCAATTTGATCACCAAATATTCCAAGGTTTTAATCCTGGTATCTTTGGAAAAAGTTGAAACTTTTTCCATGTTGAGTTGTGACCAGATATTTTCTAGTGTGACCTGCAATTTAGACAAAGTCATAGCAGTGTTAGTTATAGTGGAGAAAATAATCTCCCCAGTCTATTTATGCATCTCCATTTGATCAATGGGATGTATATCCTTAACATAAAACTCATTATATGTCTTCTTATTGTTGGAAATACTGAGAGGGGGGGTGAATCAGTATTTCTTTCAATTAGAGCATTATTTAATCTTCAATTATTATCAGTGTTTGTACAATGATAGCAGCAAACAAGAGGAACACAAACGCACACAATTTTTAAGGTGGAAACCCACTCCGGGACAAAAACCACCTAATGCTTTTCTAATAGTTCTTTTCAACTCCAATTGAAAATAAAGCTCCAACTTCCTAGAATCTAGAAAAGCATTCTTCTCTAGCTCCCACTGGATGGACGCTCCAACGCCAGAGATTCTTCAGTAGTCACTGAACGAATGCACCAACACCCAATGAGCTACAACTCACCCTAGCACCACCCTACCACCCTATGGAAGAATAAAAGAAGAATGGACTCTCGTACCAGAGAAAATGGTCCACTTTACAATGATATAGAATGATGTAGAAGAAGAATATATACTAGACCATAACCACATCTTTGACACAACCACTGCCTCTTCAACCCTTGGCAGATAGACAATAGTACAATTTGTACAATAATGTATTTACAATGACTAAGTACAATGATACCTTTACAATGATTGTATGCAGTGCTGCCCACTTGAAGACTTCATATGATGAACTTCTTGATGTTGTTATGCACCTTGGTTGCTTCTCTTGTCATGCTACTCTCTGCTGCACCTTTCTTTGCTTTGCTACCGTAGAAAGTCTGGTCCTTTGCAACCCTTGACAACACATGATCTAGCTTTTTCTTGCCTTCTAGGAGCTCGATATTGAATATGGTGTATCTCTGTTATTTCAGATCCTCAATATCTTATTTTTGGTCCTATAGTATTCATCTGAGTCTTCTTTCCAATGCCATAGGTTTGACCCAATTTGGATTCTCCAAGAGAGAGTTATACCCAATTTCTCACACTGCCCTAATTATATACTATTTCAGTAGAGCTCACTTGTACGGCATGCCACGTGTCACCGTTTCTTCATTTGTCTCTAAAATTGATAGAGTGCAAATTAAAGACCGTGTCTTATCCGTCACTTTTTACAAAATTCCAATCCGATACTCAGAGAGAGAGTTATGACGAATTTACCAAGGTCATTTCTTTGAGATGAATTTCAGGAGCCTGCAAAAATTCTTACTTCCACAGATCATATCTCAAAAAATGTTGCGTAACTTGATCTGAGATTTTTACTGCAACTTCCTCAAGATTTCTGCTTCACCTCATAAACATTTTAGCTTCTGAGCCTTCTTAGAAAAAAATTTAGAGCGAAAATGTCACGATGACCTGTTTTAGATGGCCGAATCCCTTGCCTAAGGAGGAAATGATGATCACAATATATATGAATTCTTAAGTTGAGAGGGGCTTCAACAAGTGAACGTGGGAGGGATTTTAGGAGCTTAAAAAATATTCATTATGACTTTTCAATGACCCATTCCCCAACCCCATGGGGTTTTAGCCCACTAACTGGGGTACAAACTTTAAACATGAATATCTCTCAAACCGTGAAGAATTACATGGTGTGCCATATATCAACGGAAACATTTTGACAAGTAGAAATCATCAAAAGCATTATTGACCCATAATATATTAATTTTTTAGGTCAAAATTCTCATTCAATATTGGGTTAGCCCCTGGTGCTGCTTGGGTTGACATCAATGACAACCACTAATCAACAATCTCCCCCTTTGGCATTGATGGCAACACAAGTACCCCCCTGCAATCATGAAACCTCTTCCTACAACATTCTCTCCCCCTTTGACATCAATGGAAAAGGGTAACTCCCCCTGAAACACAACCATCCTGCGGACCTGTACACACTTCCACTCGTGCTGACACACAACCGTCCTGCAGACCTGTACACACTTCCACTCCCCCTTTATATTCTGAAAAAGGAAAATTTAATGAGAACTTGGGAGAATCCCAAGCTTCTGGCGAAGATATTCCAATGCTAGCAAATATTTGATATGTGATTCTTTTGGTGCTGCTTGGGATATTGCTACTTGTCCAACTGCTTGCATAACATTTGGTCGGGATGCTATTACATATAGAAGACTAATAATCATAGATCTGTACAACCTTTGATCCACATCCTTAGATGAGTCGTCTATGCTCAATTTGCAACCAAGTACAGACATCTCGAAATCACTTTTCACCTCTGTAGAAAAATTCTTACTTAGACGACCATCATTGCTACCAATTATTATATCATCCTCTTTAGCTATTAGACATGCTTTAGTTGCTTCATCTAGAACATATATGTTGTTTGGAGCTCGACTTGTTGTAGCCACAATTTCACCATACACGCCTTTCCTGATTTCACATTTCATGGAGTTGAATAGTATTATGTGTCCTTGATCACAAATTTGTCCAACACTGAGCAGATTGTGATTCATGTTTCCAACCAATAGAAAATTCTTGGCTAGAACATATTTGCTTCCGAGAGTGATAGTACCTAATCTTATAACATTTTAAGATCCATCATTTCCAAAGGACACGGTTCCATCCTTCTTCTCTTTCAGAGATACCAATTTATTTTTATCTCCAGTCATATGCGTTGAGCAACCGCTATCAACATACCACACATATTTGTTCTTTTGAGCCTTGAGAGCGAGAGCACAATTATCATTCTTCTTCTTCTTCCATGTTCGTTCATTCTGTGGCTTCGAAGATTCTGCTGGAGGATTTTCAAGTCTGCAGTCTTTCGCTATGTGTCCAAAGTTTCGACATTTGTAAAATTCAATATTATTTCTTAAATGTTCAAATCTATTGATATTTCGCTGTGCCCTAGGAGGTTCATATTTGACAGATCTCCTGGAATTATATTCGTTCCTAGGGTACGTGCGACATTCTACAGCTTTATGACCAAATATTCCACATGAATAATAGTAGCCATAAAAAATATGTTGGTACCTAGATGGAAATTTTTGTCGAGGAATTGTCTTCCAAGGTTGTTCTTGCGAATCTGGTCCAATGAAGTCTTCATGCATGTCATATCTCATAGGTTCATTGTATTTTGTTGTAGAAGCTCCTGCTTCTTCTTGTTTGTAACCGATGCTAGTTTTGTCATTGTAAGATCGTTGATTGTTGATGAGTTCTTCTAATTCCCTTGAGCTGTTGGCATATTTTTGGATAGTTTTTCCTTTCTTTACTTCCTCACGCAGCGAGACTACTTGGGCTTCTAATTCTTCCCTTTATTGGTTACTTTCTTCCAACTTATTTTGAAGTGACTCTTCAATGAATTTGTGCTCTTCAACTTCAGTTTTGAGACCTTGAACTTGTTCTTCAAGATTTTTGGAACGGATCTTCTCTGCCTTGAGATCTTTTATAAGCTTGATTGCTTCCTCTACAAAATTCACTATGGTCCATCCTTATTCTTTGTTTGATACCTTCGCTACTATGCTTGGCGCTTATTATGCTTTGGCTACTAAACAATACTCTCCTCATTGGCTTCTTCTCTTTCACTATCATTGTCTTGCATCTGATGATGAGCTATCTTCTTTGAGAGAAAGTTCTTTGGATCCTATTGTTGAATTTTCTAAAGGAGTTGCTAACATTTTTGTTTGGACATTTTGCAAAGAAATGCCCAACCTCATTACGCTTAAACATATTTGGAAGTATACCGTTGAATTGTCCCATACCAATTTGTAGTTTTCTCGTGAAGTAAGCATATTCTTCATCTGAAAGACCTTCTTCATCATCTCCCTTTTCTTCACACTTGCAAGTGCATGTCTTTTCAATTGAAGGTTTTTTATCCTTATTGGTTTTATTAGATGCAACGAATGCAGTTTCTAGATGTGAAGTACCCTCTTCTTCATCAAGTCTCATTTCATATGCTATGAGAACTCCATGTAATTCCTCTTTGCTGACTTTGTTCAGATTTGCACTGTATTCTAAGACCGATACATTTGGGTTGAATCTTCCTGGTAATATTCTAAGAATCTTTTGTATAATAGTCTTCTCGTCAACTGGCTCTCCCAATCCTTCCAGAGTATTGGTTATTTCATCAACATATTGAAAGTATGCAACAATGTTGCAATATTCTTTCATTCTGAGTTGCTCAAATTTTTCTCTATAGATTTGAAGCTTTGCTTCTTTGACATTTGAGTCACCTGCATATATATTCTCAAACTTGTCCCATACATTTTTGGCACTTTTACAACCCAACACCTTATGATAAGAATATTCAATAAGTCCACTGATAATAATATTCTTTGCTTTTGCATCATTTACCAAATTCTTCTTACCTTGTTCATCCGTAGTTGATGTAAATCCATTTTGAACAGTGTCCCATACTTCGTAACCTTGCGCCAAGAGATAGACCTCCATTATTCCTTTCCAAAGTGCATAATTATTTTCATTGAATAGAGGTACACCATTCTTGGTATGCTCCATGACCTCCTTCCAGCTGTTAAACTGCTATTGAAGGAACCAAGCTCTGAAACCAATTGTTGGAAATACTGAGAGGGGGGGTGAATCAATATTTCTTTCAATTAGAGAATTAGTTAATCTTCAATTATTATCAGTGTTTGTACAATGATAGTAGCAAACAAGAGGAACACAAATGCACACAATTTTTAAGGTGGAAACCCACTCCTGGACAAAAACCACCTAATGCTTTTCTAATAATTCTTTTCAACTCCAATTGAAAAGAAAGCTCCAACTTCCTAGAATCTAGAAAAGCATTCTTCTCCAGCCCCCACTGGATGGACGCTCCAATGCCCGAGATTCTTTAGTATTCACTAAACGGATGCATCAACACCCAATGAGCTACAACTCACCCTAGCACCACCCTACAACCCTATAAAAGAATAAAAGAAGAATGGACTCTCGTACCAGAGAAAATGGTCCACTTTACAATGATATAGAATGATGAAGAAGAATAAGATATACTAGACCATAACGCCAACCTTGACACAACCACTGCCTCTTCAACCCTTGGTAGATAGACAGTAGTACAATTTTTACAATAATGTATTTACAATGACTAAGTACAATGATACCTTTACAATGATTGTATGCAGTGCTGCCCACTTGAAGACTTCATATGATGAACTTCTTGCTACTATTATGCACCTTGGATGCTTCTCTTGTCATGCTACTCTCTGCTGCACCTTTCTTTGCTTTGCTTCCGTAGAAAGTCTGGTCCTTTGCAACCCTTGACAACACATGATCTAGCTTTTTCTTGCCTTCTAGGAGCTCGATATTGAATCTGGTGTATCTCTGTTATTTCAGATCCTCAATATCTGATTTTTGGTCCTATAGTAGTCCTCTGAGTTTTCTTTCCAATGCCACAAGTCTGACCCAATTTGGTTTCTCCAAGAGAGATTTATACCCAATTTATCACACTGCCCTAATTATAAACTCTTTCAGTAGATCGCACTTGTATGACATGCCATGTGTCACCATTTCTTCATTTGTCTCTAAAATTTATAGAGTGAAAAGTACATAAATTTCACTATCTGTCACTTTTTACAGCATTCCAATCCGATACTCAGAGAGAGAGTTATGAAGAATTTACCAAGGTCACTTCTTTGAGATGAATTTTAGGAGCCTGCAAAAGCCCTTACTTCCACAGATCATATCTCCAAAAATTTTGTGCAACTTGATCTAAAATTTTTACTGCAGCTTCCTCAGGATATCAGCTTTGCCTCATAAACATTTCAGCTTCAGAGCCTTCGGAGAAAAAAATTTAGAGTGAAAATGCCACGATGACCTGTTTCATATGGCCGAATCCCTTGCCTAAGGAGGAAATGAAGATCACAGTTTATATGAATTCTTAAGCTGAGAGGGGCTTCAACAAGTGAACGTGGGAGGGATTTTAGGAGCTTAAAAAATATTAATTATGACTTTTCAATGACCCATGCCCCAACCCCATGGGGTTTTAGCCCACTAACTGGGGTACAAACTTCAAACATGAATATCTCTCAAACCGTGAAGAATTACATGGTGTGCCATATATCAACGGAAACATCTTGACAAGTAGAAATCATCAAAAGCATTATTGACCAAAAATATATTAATTTTGTAGGTCAAACTTCTCATTCAATATTGGGTTAGCCCTTGGTGCTACTTGGGTTGACATCAATGACAACCGCTGATCAAAAATCTCCCCCTTTGGCATTGATTGCAACACGAGTACTCCCATTGCGATCATGACACCTCTTCCTACAACATTCTCTCCCCCTTTGACATCAATGGCAAAGGTTAACCCCCCCTGAAACACAACCATCATGCGGACCTATACACACTTCCACTCACGCTGACACACAACCGTCCTGCAGACCTGTACACACTTCCACTCCCCCTTTATATTCTGAAAAAGGAAAATCTAATGAGAACTTGGGATAATCCCAAGCTTCTGGCGAAGATATTCCAATGCTGGCGAATATTTGATATGTGATTCTTTTGGTGCTACTTGTCGAACTGCTTACATAACATATGGTCGGGAGGCTATTACATATAGAAGACTACTAATCATAGATTTGTACAAAATTTGATCCACATCCTTAAATGAGTCGTCTATGCTCAATTTTCAACCAAGTAAAGACATCTCGAAATCACTTTGCACCTTTGTAGAAAAATTCTTATTTAGACGATCATCATTGGGACCAATTATTGTATCATCCTCTTTAGCTATTAGACATGCTTTAGTTGCTTCATCCAGAACATATATGTCGTTTGGAGCTCGACTTGATGTAGCCACAATTTCACCATACACGCCTTTCCTGATTTCACATTTCGTGGAGTTGAATAGTATTGTGTGTCCTTTATCACACATTTGTCCAACACTGAGCAGATTGTGATTCATGTTTTCAACCAATAGAAAATTCTTGGCTAGAACATATTTGCTTCCGAGAGTGAAAGTACCTAATCCTATAACATTTGAAGATCCATCATTTCCAAAGGACACGGTTCCATCCTTCTTCTCTTTCAGAGATACAAATTTAATTCTATCTCTAGTCATATGCGTTGAGCAACCGCTATCAGCATATCACACGTATTTTTTCTTTTGAGCCTTGAGAGCGAGAGCACAATTATCATTCTTCTTCTTCTTCCATGTTCGTTCATTCTGTGGCTTCGAAGATTCTTGTGGAGGATTTTTAAGTCTGTAGTCTTTGGCTATGTGTCCAAAGTTTCGACATTTGTAACATTCAATATTATTTCTTAAATGTTCAAATCTATTGATATTTCGCTGAGCCCTGGGAGGTTCATATTTGACAGATCTCCTGGAATTATATTCATTCCTAGGGTACGTGCGACATTATACAGCTTTATGACCAAATTTTCCACATGAATAATAGTAGCCATAAAAAATATGTTGGTACCTGGATGGAAATTTTCATCGAGGAATTGTCTTCCAAGGTTGTTCTTGCGAATCTTGTCCAATGAAGTCTTCATGCATGTAAGATCTCATAGGTTCATTGTATTTTGTTGTAGAAGGTCTTGCTTCTTCTTCTTTGTAACCGATGCCAGCTTTGTCATTGTAAGATCGTTGATTGTTGATGAGTTCTTCCAATGCCCTTGAGCTGTTGGCATAGTTTTGGATAGTTTTTCCTTTCTTCACTTCCTCACGTAGCGAGACTACTTGGGCTTCTAATTCTTCCCTTTCTTGGTTACTTTCTTCCAACTTCTTTTGAAGTGACTCTTCAATGCATTTGTGTTCTTCAACTTCAATTTTGAGACCTTGAACTTGTTCTTCAAGAGTTTTGGAATGGATCTTCTCCGCCTCGAGATCTTTTATAAGTTTGATTGCTTCCTCATGAAATTCGTCTATGGTCCATCCTTCTTCTTCGTTGTTTGATACCTTTTGCTTATTGTGCTTGGGTTTATTGTGCTTGGCCATAAACAATACTCTCTCATTGGCTTCTTCTTCACTATCATTGTCTTCATCGGATGACGAGCTATCTTCTTTAGAGAGAAAGTTCCTTTTCGATCCTTGCTTGTTGAATTTCTTAAAGGAGTTGCCATTACTTTTGTTTGGAAATTTTGCTGCAAAATTCCCAACCTCATTACAGCTGAAACATATCAATGGAAGTTTACGTTTGAATTTTCCCTTACCAATTTTTAGTTTTCTCGTGAAGTAAGCATATTCTTCATCTGAAAGACCTTCTTCATCATCTCCCTTTTCTTCACACTTGCAAGTGCATGTCTTTTCAATTGAAGGTTGTTTATCCTTATTGGTTTTCTTAGATGCAACGAATGGAGTTTCTAGATGCGAAGTACCCTCTTCTTCATCAAGTCTCATTTCATATGCTATGAGAACTCTATGTAATTCCTCTTTGCTGAGTTTGTCCAGACTTGCAATGTATTCTAAGACCAATACCTTTGGGTTGAATCTCCCTGGTAACGTTCTAAGAATCTTCCGTATAATAGTCTTCTCGTCAACTGGCTCTCCCAATCCTTCCAGATTATTGGTTATTTCATCAACATATTGAAAGTATGTAGCAATGTTTCAATCTTCTTTCATTCTGAGTTGCTCAAATTTTGCTCTATAGATTTGAAGCTTTTCTTCTTTGACATTGGAGTCACATACATATATATTCTCAAGCTTGTCCCATACATTTTTGGCAGTTTTGCAACCCAACACCTTATGATAAGCATATTCAATAAGTCCACTGATAATAATATTCTTTGCTTTTGCATAATTTACCAAATTCTTCTTACCTTGTTCATCCATGGTTGATGTAAATCCATTTTGAACAGTGTCCCATACTTCATAACCTTGCGCCAAGAGATATATTTCCATTCTTCCTTTCCAAAGTGCATAATTATTTTCAATGAATAGAGGTACACCATTCTTGATATGCTCCATGACCTCCTTCCAGCTGTTAAACTGATATTGAAGGAACCAAGCTCCGATTCCAAATTGACAGAAATCTTTGTAGGGGGGAATGAATCGGGATTTCTTTCAATTAGAGCATTAGTTAATCTTCAATTATTATCAGTGTTTTTACAATGATAGCAGCAAACAAGAGGAACACAAATGCACACAATTTTTAAGGTGGAAACCCATTCCGGGACAAAAACCACCTAATGCTTTTCTAATAATTCTTTCAACTCCAATTGAAAATAAAGCTCCAAATTCCTAGAATGTAGAAAATCATTCTTCTCCAGCTCCCACTGGATGGATGCTCCAATGCCCGAGATTCTTCAGTAGTCACTGAACGGATGCACCAACACCCAATGTGCTACAACTCACCCTAGCACCGCCCTACCACCCTATAGAAGAATAAAAGAAGAATGAAATCTCGTACTAGAGAAAATGGTCCACTTTACAATGATATAGAATGATGTAGAAGAAGAATATATACTAGACCATAACCCCAACTTTGACACAACCACTGCCTCTTCAACCCTTGGCAAATAGACACTAGTACAATTTTTTACAATAATGTATTTACAATGACTTAGTACAATGATACCTTTACAATGATTGTATGCAATGCCGCCCACTTGAAGACTTCATATGATGAACTTCTTGCTTCTTTTATGCACCTTGGTTGCTGCTATTGCCATGCTACCCTCTGCTGCACCTTTCTTTTCTTTGTTGCCATAGAAATTCTGGTCCTTTGCAACCCTTGACAACACATGATCTAGCTTTTTCTTGCCTTGTAGGAGCTCGATATTGAATGCGAAAGCATCTTTATTTATTTTAGATCCTCAATATACTGATTTTAGTCCTATAGTAGTCCTCTGAGTCATCTTTTCAATGCCATAGGTCTTACCCAATTTGGATTCTTGAAGAGAGAGTTATACCCAATCTCTCACAATGCCCTAATTATGGACTGTTTCAGCAGAGTGCACTTGTACGGCATTCCACGTGTCACCGTTTCTTCATCTGTCTCTAAAATTGATAGAGCACAAATTAAAGACTATACACTGTCCGTCACTTTTTACAGAATTCTAATCTGATACTCAGAGAGGGAGTTATGACGAATTTACCAAGGTCACTTCTTTGAGATGAATTTCAGGAGCCTACAAAAAGCCTTACTTCCACAGATCATATATCCAAAAGTGTTGCGCAACTTGATCTGAAATTTTTATTGTAGCTTCCTTAGGATTTCGGATTTTCCTCATAAAAATTTCTGCTTCTACGCCTTTGTAGCGAAAACGTTAGAGAGAAAATTCCATGATGACCTGTTTGAGATGGCCGAATCCCTTGCCTAAGGAGGAAATGAAGATCACAATATATATGAATGCTTAAGTTGAGAGAGGCTTCAAAAAGTGAACGTGGGAGGGATTTTAGGAGCTTATAAAATATTAATTATGACTTTTCAATGACCCATTCCCCAACCCCATGGGGTTTTAGCCCACTAGCGGGGTGCAAACTTCAAACATGAATATCTCTCAAACCATGAAGAATTACATGGCGTGCCATATATCAACGGAAACATCTTGACAAGTAGAAACCACACAAAGAATTATTTACCCAGAATATATTAATTTGGTAGGTCAAAATTCCCATGCAATATTGGGTTAGCCCCTGGTGCTGCTTGGGTTGACATCAATTACAACCACTGATCAAAAATCTCCCCCTTTGGCATTGATGGCAACACAAGTACTCCCCCTACGATCATGACACCTCTTCCTACAACATTCTCTCCCCCTTTGATATCAATGACAAAGGGTAACTCCCCCTGAAACACAACCATCCTGCGAACCTGTACACACTTCCACTCGCGCTGACACAACCGTCACCAACGATTTCTTTACCTTCCTCCCCCTTTATATTCGAAAAAGGAAAATATAATGAGAACTTGGGAGAATCCAAGCTTCTATGAAAATGTTAATGTTGGCGTCTTGATATATGATTCTTTTGGTGCTACTTGGAATATTGATACTTGTCCAACTACTTGCATAACGTCTGGTCATGAGGCTATTCACATATGAAGACTACTAATCATAGATCTGTACAACCTTTGTTCATCCTTAGATGAGTCATCTATGCTCAATTTGCAACCAAGTAAAGACATCTCGGAAATCACTTTGCACCTTTGTAGCAAACTTCTTACTTAGTCGATCATCATTGCTACCGAATATTATATCATCCTCTTTAGCTATTAGACATGCTTTAGTTGCTTCATCCAGAACATATATGTCATTTGGAGCTCGACTTGCTGTAGCCACAATTTCACCATACATGCCTTTCCTGATTTCACATTTTGTGGAGTTGAATAGTATTGTGTGTCCTTGATCACACAATTGTCCAACACTGAGCAGATTGTGATTCATGTTTTCAACCAATAGAACATTCTTCGCTAGAGCATCTTTTCTTCCGAGAGTGACAGTACTGATCCTATAACATTTGAAGATCCATCATTTCCAAAGGACATGGTTCCATCCTTATTCTCTTTCAGAGATACAAATTTATTTCTATCTCTAGTCATATGTGTTGAGCAACCGCTATCAACATACCACACATCTTTTTTGTTTTGAGCCTTGAGGCGAAACACAGACTATCATTTCTTCTTCTTCTTCCTTGTTAGTTCACTCTGACAGCGATTCTTAAGGGAGGATTTTCAAGTCTGAGTCTCTGGCTATGTGTCCAAAGTTTGACATTTCTTAAACATTAAATATTATTTCTTAATGTTAAATCTGTTAGTATTTATTTATTACACAGGAGGTTCCATTATTTGTGAATCTCATATTAAATTATATTCGTTCTAGGGTGTAATAGAGCATTCTACAACTTTATGACCAAGTCCTACACTGAATGTGATGACCATAAAAAATATGTTGATGCACGGATGGAAATTTTAATCAGGAATTGTCTTCAAGGTTGTTCTTAAGTCTTGTCCAATGAAGTCTTCATGCATGTCGGATCTCATAGGTTCATTGTGTTTTGTTGTAGAAGGTCTGCTTCTTCTTGTTGTAACCAATGCAGTTTTTTCATCGTAAGATCATTGATTTTGTTGATGGTTTTCATTAATGCCTTGTGTTTGTTGGCATAGTTTTGGATAGTTTTTCCTTTCTTCACTTCCTCACCTTGTTAGGCTACTTGGGCTTCTAATTCTTCCCTTTCTTGGTTACTTTCTTCCAACTTCTTTTGAAGTGACTCTTCAATGCATTTTTGTTTTTCAACTTCAATTTTGAGACCTTGAACTTGTTCTTAAAGAGTTTTGGAACGGATCTTCTCTGCCTTGAGATCTTTTATAAGCTTAATTGCTTCCTCATAAAATTTGACTATGGTCCATCCTTCTTCTTTTTTGTTTGATACCTCTTGCTTACTGTGCTTGTGTTTATTGTGCTTGGCCATAAACAATACTCTCTCATTGGCTTCTTCTTCACTATCTTCTTTAGAGAGAAATTTCGTTTTCAATCCTTGCTTGTTGAATTTCTTAAAGGAGTTGCCATTACTTTTGTTTGGAAATTTTGCTACAAAATGACCAACATCATTACAGCTGAAACATATCAATGGAAGTTTACCTTTGAATTGTCCCTTACCAATTTGTAGTTTTCTCGTGAAGTAAGCATATTCTTCATCTAAAAGACCTTCTTCATCATCTCCCTTTTCTTCACACTTGTAGGTGCATGTCTTTTCAATTGAAGGTTGTTTATCCTTATCGTTTTTCTTAGACGCAACGAACGCGGTTTCTAGATGTGAAGTACCCTCTTCTTCATCAAGTCTCATTTCATATGCTATGAGAACTCCATGTAATTCCTCTTTGCTGAGTTTGTCCAGATTTGCACTGTATTCTAAGACCGATACCTTTGGGTTGAATCTCCCTAATAACGTTCTAAGAATCTTCCGTATAATAGTCTTCTCGTCAACTGGCTCTCTCAATCCCTCCATAGTATTGGTTATTTCATCAACATATTGGAAGTATGCAGCAATGTTGCAATCTTCTTTCATTCTGAGTTGCTCAAATTTTTCTCTATATATTTGAAGCTTTGCTTCTTTGACATTTGAGTCACTTGCATATATATTCTCAAGCTTGTCCCATACATTTTTGGCAGTTTTACAACCCAACACCTTATGATAAGCAGATTCAATAAGTCCACTGATAATAATATTCTTTGCTTTTGCATCATTTACCAAATTCTTCTTACCTTGTTCATCCGTAGTTGATGTAAATCTATTTTGAACAGTGTCCCATACTTCGTAACCTTGCGCCAAGAGATAGACCTCCATTCTTCCTTTCCAAAGTGCATAATTATTTTCATTGAATATAGGTACACCATTCTTGGTATACTCCATGACCTCCTTCCAGCTGTTAAACTGCTATTGAAGGAACCAAGCTCTGATACCAATTGTTGGAAATACTGAGAGGGGGGGTGAATCAGTATTTCTTTCAATTAGAGCATTAGTTAATATTCAATTATTATCAGTGTTTGTACAATGATAGTAGCAAACAAGAGGAACACAAATGCACATAATTTTTAAGGTGGAAACCCACTCCGGGACAAAAACCACCTAATGCTTTTCTAATAATTCTTTTCAACTCCAATTGAAAATAAAGCTCCAACTTCCTAGAATCTAGAAAAGCATTCTTCTCCAGCTCCCACTGGATGGATGCTCCAATGCCCGAGATTCTTCAGTAGTCACTGAATGGATGCACCAACACCCAATGAGCTACAACTCACCCTAGCACCACCCTACCACCCTATAGAAGAATAAAAGAAGAATGGACTCCCGTACCAGGGAAAATGGTTCACTTTACAATGATATAGAATGATGTAGAAGAAGAAGATATACTAGACCATAACCCCAAATTTGACACAACCACCTAATGATGATCCTAGACCTCCCAACACTGCCTCTTCAACCCTTGGCAGATAGACACTAGTACAATTTGTATAATAATGTATTTACAATGACTAAGTACAATGATACCTTTACAATGATTGTATGCAGTGCTGCCCACTTGAAGACTTCATATGATGAACTTCTTGCTACTGTTATGCACCTTGGTTGCTGCTCTTGTCATGCTACTCTCTGCTACACCTTTCTTTTCTTTGCTGCCGTAGAAATTATGGTCCTTTGCAACCCTTGACAACACATGATCTAGCTTTTTCTTGCCTTCTAGGAGCTCGATATTGAATCTGGTGTGTCTCTTTTATTTCACATCCTCAATATCTGATTTTTGGTCCTGTAGTATTCCTCTGAGTCTTCTTTCCAATGCCATAGTTTTGACCCAATTTGGATCCTTCAAGAGAGAGTTATACCAAATTTCTCACACTTCCCTAATTATGGACTATTTCAGTAGAGCGCACTTGTACGACGTGCCATGTGTCACCGTTTATTCATTTGTCTCTCAAATTGATAGAAAGAAAATTACAGACTGTGCACTATCTGTCACATTTTACAGCATTCCAATCAGATACTCAGAGAGAGAGTTATGACGAATTTACCAAGGTCACTTCTTTGAGATGAATTTCAGGAGCCTGCAAAAACCCTTACTTCCACAAATCATATCTCCAAAAATATTGTGCAACTTGATCTAAAATTTTTACTGCAGCTTCCTCAGGATTTCAGCTTCTCCCCATAAAAATTTCAGCTTCTGAGCCTTCATATAAAAAACGTTAGAGCGAAAATTCCACAATGACATGTTTCATATGGCCGAATCCCTTGCCTAAGGAGGAAATGAAGATCACAATATATATGAATGCTTAAGTTGAGAGGGGCTTCAAAAAGTGAACGTGGGAGGGATTTTAGGAGCTTAAAAAATATTAATTATGACTTTTCAATGACCCATGCCCCAACCCCATGGGGTTTTAGCCCACTAACTAGGGTACAAACTTCAAACATGAATATCTCTTAAACTGTGAAGAATTACATGGCGTGCCATATATCAACGGAAACATCTTGACAAGTAGAAATCATCAAAAGCATTATTGACCCAGAATATATTAATTTGTTAGGTCAAACTTCTCATTCAATATTGGGTTAGCCCCTGGTGCTGCTTGGGTTGACATCAATGACAACCGCTGTTCAACACTTATAATATGATTTTCCTTTGGGCTGAGGAACTTGTGCTTGAAGAAATTCCATTAGCATTTTCCCTTTCTCTGAATCAAAGGCTAGCAATATTCTGCTTTCGGCACATGAGGTTTGTTCCAAAATTGATTGTATGTTTTTATCTTCGAGGCTTCATTTTTTAGTTTTATTTCCTTGAAGATATCCATGGTGGTTTTCTCTGGCTTGCTTGAAGTTGATGTACCTCTGTGCATAATATGCTTCTGCTCTGTTGTAGTCATGGAAGTGGTAGGATTCTGTGTAGATTGCTCACCTACTAGTGAACATACAAGAGGTTCATTAGTATTGATAGGAGTCTATTGCTATGAATCTTTGCTAAGGCTTAATCTAGAACTAAGCTTAGCCTTCTTTATGTACATTATCTTAAATCCCTTGCTGAAGATATTTATCTCAGAAGAGGATAATTCTTCTCTATTCCTTTTGGTTGTCTTCTCTTCGTTTGTAGGAGTTTGCATTTTTGATGAAAATACTTGTTGTTCTTCTGCCTCATGTAATGTATTTTCTATCCACTCTGGTGGATTCTTATACTTCTATATTTCTGGCCTTGGTGTGTGAAAATAAGGAGTATAATTGATTTCTACCCTTAATTTAGAAACTATCCCTAATGGATCATATGACCAAGTGAAGCTAAGATCAAACTGCATTTTCTTCAATAATTGGTCTGCTTCTGCTCCTGCTTTCCTGTTGTTTCATATGAATGGGCCAGCTTGTGTTTTTATCTTAAACTGAGACCTTTTCTTGGCAGCAACAAAATGGACCTGATCCATGTTGATCATCTGTCTAATGAATTCTAAGGAAAAAATCCTCATTGGGAGGAATTTTGGAAACTTATATGGTTGCATCTCACAGCCAAAAATTCTTATTTCTGTGTAGTTTTCATATCAGTACCAATCTCCTATTTGTACCTGTTCTAACAGTTGCAAAATCTTTTGGATTCCTTTACTAATTCTTGGTTCTTCTCTGATGCTAAGAAGGCCTATGGTTTGGTGAAAAAAATCTCAATGAACTATTTATATGTGAATTCATTGTGATCTTTCATAATCAAGGTGGTCCAGAAAATGACCGATTGTTGGTCTCCTTTCTCATTCAGTTTTTGCAACGAAAATTTCATGTTTTCCCCCTGAAAGTATATGAACATGTAGACTAAATAGAGGTATACTTAAATACCTCTGTTGTGTTAAAATTAACTAACTGTTGATGAATAGAATCTGCAAGGAAATGACTGAAATTGAACATAATTGAAGGTTTGGAATCATTAGAAAGATTGACAAAAATCCTATAATGGCCTCATATACATATTTATCGGAGTAGTATCCAAGAAGGTAAGATATAACAGTGGTTATTTGCTTGGTTCTCTTATGGAATAGGGATGAAGGATAAGGAGGATTTTTCTTTGGAAATGAAGCATCTTATGCTAAGAACAATTCTAGAGTTTGGTTTCTCTTAGCAAGGTCCAATTTCAGGTATATTTCAACCAGGGCTTCATGAGAAAATGGGGGACCATTTTCCACTGTGGGGGCTAGAATCATTTCACCAATATCTTGAGGGGTTATGCTAAACAAAACTTGTCCATTAGAATTGGTTATGGCCCTTTGGCTTGGAAAATATGAGGCATGGCATTTTCCAATGAAATCGGGGGTGTTGTGGGTAGGAGGAAAAATATAACGAGGTAGGTTTGACACATATAGATGGATTTCATCTGATTTCGCAATCCATTTATCTTCAAGCCAACAATACATCTTGAGAATGTCAAGCTCACAGATTGTTTCATGAATCCTATAGTCTCTATCAGCCATAAGAACATGGTGAAGATCTACAGGAGGAAAAATAAGAGGATTGAAGTTTTCCTCTGGTCCTTTGTCCTTAGGAGGCATGATGGCTAGGGTTGAAAGTGAAATTTAATACAAATACATGCAATTTCTTAGGTAGAGAATGTGTTTTGGATAGGGAACAAAAAGAAAAATTGAAGAAAATAGATGCTGGAAGTTTGAGAATGTCGGCTTTCTGGTGAGAAACCTGCAAATAGACAATATTGTAACCTGTAAACGGATAAAAGAAGATTAATATAAAAATCCAGGCTTTCGTTGGTGGTGTGGGTTAGCAGTTAAGCTAATTGAATGATTAATAGACTAATAATGGAATGTTGTTCTTTGTTGAAGTTAACAGACAAATGAGGTTAACGAGCGGATGAGATGGCAGATGAGGTGGCGGCAGAGGAATGGCGGATGCTCAACGACCAGGTAGGTGCTATCAGAAATTATCTTTGGGGGGGGGCGGGGGGGTTGAGTGGTTTCTGGTTTCGTGCATGGGGGTTCCGAAAGGCTAGGGTGATGCCATGTATTGACAGGGTGGTTTGACTTACTGCTGAGTTTGGAACCCCCGCCTGTGATAATTTTCGATTCATGAAGGGGGGCCGAAGGAATATATAAGTCATCAGATATGAAAGGATACGGGAATACCGCCAGATATTTGGGGATATGGGAGCACCATTAGATGTGATGAGTTGGAATGGTGGTGTTGAAAATGATATAAAGTGTCAGGAATGAGTTAGGGAATGAGAAAACAAAAAGGGATGAATTGGCGGGATGATTTAATATTGTATTAAAACTTAGGATTTTGTTAATAATTTGGAATAACCATACAAACCTTTCTCCTTTTATTGGCTTATTTAGACTAGCAGCATGTGCAATTTTTTGAAACATTAAAATGAAAATTTTCCTTTATTTTTCTTCCCTTACATTTTATTTTTCTTTTCCTTCTTTATTTAGGGCAGCTAACACCTATCAGTTTATTGATATGGATGCCTATACAACATAAAAAAAAATCCTAACATTTTTTAACTTTTTCATTCTTTTGCATCCATATCCTACCTTAACATTTTCAAAATTATTTGACTAATTATGCTAACTTATCAAAACTAGATAATGTTACAACATTACCCATAATTTTATTTATTGTAAGGTAGCCAAGGAATTGAATTGCTTCCTATACCCAGCACCATAATGTCAAGTGATGGTTGCAAATGGAGGAACTATAAATTTCTCTGTTAAATTCCATAATATCAAGCTAACCATGGGGGAATATGTATTGAATAGTCCAATGCTTTCTATTCCAATGGGAGGTGTTGATGTTGTACTAGGAGTATAATGGTTACAATCTTTGGGGACGGTAGCTTTTAATTTTCAAGAACTTTTCTTCAATTTTTTTTGGAGGGAAAGGAAGTTGAATTATGGGGTATCACAAGGAAGATGAGAAAGATAATAATATATAATGTCATGAAAAATCTTATGAGAAAAGAAAAAGGACTCGTAATTTCACAATTATGCTCACTAGAAGTGCCAACATCAAAATCATCTATTTCTCTAGATCTCTAAAAAGTCTTGGACAATCATTCCAAGGTGTTTGAAACTCCCAAAGGACTCCCACCTATTCATGATCATGATCATGCTATTCATTTGATTCTAGGAAGTGTTACTCCAAAAATCAGGCCTTTCAGATATCCTTATGTCCAAAAGAGTGAAATTGAATGTATGATTGTAGAAATGTTAGAGGCTAGTATAATTCAACCGAGCCAAATTTCTTTCTCTACTCCAGTAGTATTGGTGCACAAGAAGGATGGATCATGGTGCATGTGTCCGGACTATATGGAGCTCAATAAGCTCACTTTTAAAGATAAATTACTCATTCATGTGATTGATGAATTATTTTATGAATTACATGGATCAATTTATTTTACCAAGTTGGATCTTTGTTCAGGATATCATCAAATTAGAATGAATACTGAAGATATTCCAAAAAAAACATTTCTAACTCATGAGGGTCATGCCTTTTTTCCTTACCAATGAACCTTCTACATTTCAAGGGTTGATGAATTCCATTTTCAAACCCTTCCTTAGAAAAGTTGTGTTAGTATTTTTTGATGATATAATAATCTACTGCAAGTCTTGGAAGGATCATGTTCAACATGTTGACAGGGTTCTCAAACTATTGGAGGAGAAACAATTATATGAAAAAACCTCCAAATGTTTCTTTGGGGTATAAGAGGTGGAATATTTGGGTCATATTGTATCTCATGAGGGTTTTAAGGTAGACCCTAACAAAATTAAAGCCATTAAGGAATGTAAAGTCCCCACAACCATAAAGCAGTTGCGAGGATTTCTTGGGTTAACAAGCTATTTTCTCAAGTTTGTTAAGAATTATGGGAGAATAGCAGCATATCTAACAAAATTATTGAAGAAATATGCATTTTCATGGACTCCTGAAGCAACTAAGGCCTTTGAACATCTTAAAGAGGCAATGTGCCTAACACCGAACTTAGCTATGCCAGACTTCACAAAAACCTTTATTATGGAATTTGATGCCTCAGGAAATGGAATTGGTGTTGTTTTAATGCAAGAAGGAAGACCCATTGATTTTGAAAGTTGTCCAATCAAAGGAAAATATTTTCAAAAAGTTATTTATGAGAAATAAATGTTGGCAATAATACATTCACTAAAGAAATGGTGACCTTACCTAATGGGAAGACACTTCAAGGTAAAAATGATCATGATAGTCTTAAATAATTTTTGGAACAAAAACTATCTTCAGAAGAGAAGCAAAAATGGATCACAAAGATGTTGGGTTATGACTCTGAAATCATCTATGAAAAAGGGAAGCTAAATGTTGTTGTAGATGCACTCTCAAGAAAGGATGAAGAGGTGGAAGCATTGTTTTATGCCATTTCTATTATCCAACCAGATTGGATAACCGAAGTAAGGGATGAATGGAAAAAGTATGGAGAAGTGTGGACACTCATTCAAAAGTTGCAGCAAGATCCTACTACATCTGATACATTTAGTTAGAAAATTTTTTCCTTATGGTACAATTATCGCTTATATATTCCCATTAGGAGGACAATAAGGATTTTTAATAACTTACCACAGGGTGAAAAAATAATTTTTTTGGGATGACCTTAAATCTGATATTCAAAAGTTTGTGGTAGAATGTTTGGTTTGACAGCAAAATAAAGTTGAGACAATTAAGACCCCGGGTCTTCTTCAAACTTTATCCATTACAAGTCAACATTGGGATGAGATTTCAATGGATTTTATCACAGGTTTACCTACATCTGAAGGAAAGAGTGTAATCATGGTGATATTTAATAGAGTTACCAAGTATGCACACTTTTTTGCATTATCTCATCCATTTAAAGCAAGTACAGTTGCTACTGCATTTATGGAAAACATTAAAAAGCTACATGGAAACCCAAAGATTGTTGTAAGCAACAGAGATCCCATTTTTACTAGAACTTTTTGGAAGGAATTATTTTCTTGTTTGGGTACTCAATTAGCTCATAGCTCATCTTATCATCCTCAATCCGATGGGAAAACTGAGATAGTGGAAAAATGTTTGGAAGTATATCTTCGTTGTTTTGTATCTGGTAAACAAACACAATGGGTTAAGTGGTTACCTCTTGCCGAATGGTGGTATAACACTTCCTTCCATACCACAGCAAAAATGACCCCATTTATGGGACTTTATAGATATCATACACCATCCTTCACATCATATTTAAGATAAAATTCTAAGGTTCAAGCAGTGACAGATCACATCAAGCATCAACAAAAATTTCTCCAACTCTTCAAGGATAACCTAAATTTGGTACAAAATCGAATGAAACAACAGAAAGATCAACATCGCAGTGAGAGAATTCTTGATGTGGGATATTGGGTATTTTTACGACTACAACCATACAAACAAATTTCCCTCAAGCAAGCTAAGAAGAATAATAAATTATCACCAAAGTATTATGGTCCTTAAAAGGTGATGAAAAAGTTTGGTACTATGGCATACAAATCAGAACTTCATACTTCTTCTCGAGTGCATCCAGTTTTCCATGTTTCATGCTTAAAGAAGGTTATAGGTGAAAAGCTTCTAGTTCAAACAATATCTCCATAACTTGATGAGGAAGGAAAAATCATATTGGAACCTGAAGCAGTCATGGAAACAAGAACTCGACAACTACGAAATCAATCAATTTCAAAGTATCTCATCAAGTGGAAGAACTTACCCACTGAATATTCTACATGGGAGGATGATAATTTTATACATAATCATCCAGAGCTACTCAAGTGTTTAGGAAAACACTTTTTTAAGGAGAGGGGCATGTTAGGTTGCTATATTACTAGTGTAGTTCCTTATTGTTGTTAGTATAGCCCCCTTATTGCTATTGTTGTACCCCTGTAACCCCCATATTGTTATTATTGTGCCCTTACATTATTATTGTTAGGTCGTCTAGGATTATATTGTGACCCCATGGACTCCTATATATAGAAAATAAGTTTCATTTGTATCATCGAAAAATTGTTCATTTATTTAATGTAAAGGAGGTTTCCCCCTCAAAGTGGCTAATTTCTAAGGCTTTGATCTCTCTTTTATTCTATTTTTGGAGTTGGTTTCATAACGTTAACCTTCTAAGCCATGTTTGTTTCTAAATTTCAATCTTCATTGAATAATATGTACTCACATTTAAAGATTGAAAAGATGTCTTCTCTACCCAAAGACACTAGGATTAAGTCTTTGGAAGATTTGTGGCATCAAGCTAGGACATGATCTTAGTGATGTCAAGACAACCGAAGAAATAATAAAGAGTAAGAATGCATATATTTAGGCACTTAGAAAAAAAACTCAAACTTTTGTCTACAGAAGATCATCAAGCTAAAGAAGTCACCAGTTTAGAGATGGAGAAAGAAACATTGTTCACAATAGTAGTGGAGAGAAATGCTCAAATCCATAAAATGGAGAAAGACATGGAAGCATTACTAAAGGAAAAAGAAAAATGGGAAACAACAAGCACAACAACAGCAGACACAACAATAGGAGGCACATCAATAGCAGGTACATCAATAGAAGTAAGAAATTCATATTCCTTAGAAATGTTATTCAAAGCTTTAGGGGAATTATCTCTGACCAATAAAAAAAAATGAGAAATTGACACAAGCACTCACCAGGTTGGAGTAAAAGAAAATAAAGGTAGACAACACTTATCTAGAAGAAGTGAAAAATAATTTCAAACTCCTTCAGCAAATTGAAAATTATGAGGATAAATCCTTCATAATTCAGATGTTAGAAATAATAACTTGATGGTGCAGTTAGAGAACAAAGGCAAAGAGCTAGAAATACATGTCAGAATATTTAACAAGAAGTTTTCTTTGTTGAAAGAGAGAGGACTTCCAACTCTTAAGGATTCTACTAGAAAATTGATTCCAGTATAAAATTATGAAGAGAAAATATGCAACATTGTTGCGGATGCCTCCAAATTTTCAAAGCCAAAAGGATTTATCAGTGGAGAAATTATTTTGGAAGGCTTGTAATTCGATCTCAATATTCAACATGAGATCTATCACCATTTTTCCATCAAGCTAACTTTTGAAACCTACACTAAGGTAGATGAAACATTCAAGAATATGGTAAATTGTTTTATACCAAGTGAAAAAAGGTGGGACTAGTTACTAGAACTGATTGAGTTAGCACAAACAGAAGATCTAAAATTTTGGCAACAAACAAAAAAGAAGAGCAAGAAAATAGCTACAGTCAGCAACAAATTTCCTCCAAAATTTTAACAACTTAAAAAATTTTGTCCACCTTTCCTATTTTCTTGTTTTATTTTTTAAATATCTACATATTTTATTAGATATTATTTTGTAATCCATTCCTTATTCGAATCTGAAGTTTATAAATGTAGGTTTTAACCCTGAACATAAATTATCTACACACGAATCTTATAACATAAAATACACAATAGCGAGAGCATAAAATATAAAACAGATAAACACAGAGATTTTCCCCTGGATCCCAAATCGGGATGACCAGCTTGATTTTTCATTATATTCCTTTTAGTGTTACAACACATATATATACATGTCGAAGCATACATAAACCCCAATCCATTAACCCTGGATTAGAACATAACCGTAGTTCCTTTGACCGGATCTACAAAATACCAGGGGCCGAAAACCATCGTACCCCAAAACCATGTGCAAACTCATGCACAAAACATGGGTGGGTCCACCTATGAGTGGGACCGCACACCAATTTTTTTTTTTTTCCGGGGCACTGCCGCCCCCCCTGCTGCGTCTGGCGCAATGTACAACACATGGGACTAGTCGTGGAAAGAATATAACACATACCCAACATTCTCCCACTTGTTGTTTTCTTTCCACAGGGGGCCACAGGAGAGCTTAGTCATTGGGCCAATTCTTCAATACCCATTGTTTCTCTACACCAAGAGAACTTCTGAGTGCTCACAGACTTCGTCAATGCATCTGCAACATTCTTCAAAGTGTCCACCTTTACCAGCAACACCCTTTTAGCCTTAACCATATCTCTAACAAAGTGATATTGAACATCAATGTGCTTTGTCTTTGAATGATAAGCAGGGTTCTTAGCTAAGAAAATTGCACTTTGGCTATCACAGTCTATCCTTATAGCTTGCTGTACCAACCCCATACTTGAACACAATCTCTGCAACCAAATTGCTTCCTTTCTTGCATGAGTGGCTGCTATGTATTCTGCCTCTGTAGTTGAAAGAGCCACTACAGATTGTCTTTTACTCATTCAACTGACTGCGCCTCCAAATAGGCTAAACACATACCCACTTGTAGATATTCTTTGGTCCAGATCTCCAGCCGAGTCTGCATCAACAAAACCACGAATGTCCAAAATTCTTTCCAATCCTGGTCTTCCCTAGTAGCACAAGCCATTATCACTAGTGCCACGTAAATATCTGAAAACCTGCTTCACTGCTATCCAATGCTCCTTCCCTGGGTTTGACATAAACTTGCTCAATACTCCCACTGCATGTGCAATGTCTAGTCTAGTATAGACCATTACATACATCAGGCTACCCACTGCACTTGCATATGGAACACGGGACATATCCTCCTCTTCTTCTTGTGTCTCGAGACACTGTTCAGCAGATAGCTTTACACCTACAAGAATAGGAACATTCACTAGTTTACTATCCTACATATTGATCCTCTGCAATATAGTCTCGAAATACTTCCTCTGGTTTAACCAGAGCTTCCTCTTTGCCCGATCTCTCTTAATTTCCATGCCAATAATATAGTTTGCAGCACTAAGATCCTTCATGTCAAATTTTGAGAATAGATGGGTCTTTAAATCTTGGATAATTTCTTTGTCATTTCCAATCAACAACATATCATCCACATACAAGACCAAATAAATAACACGGTCACCAATTAATTTAAAATAAACACAGTGATCCTCCTTGCTTCTGGTGAAGCCAAGTCCCCGTATATAGGTATCAAATTTCTGATACCACATCCTTGGTGACTTTTTTAACCCATACAGAGACTTCTTCAACCTGCATACTAGTTCTTTCTTACCCTTCACCATAAAGCCTTCAGGTTGCTTCATGTAGATCTCCTCTTCTATATCCCAGTGAAGAAATGATGTCTTCACCTCCATTTTTTCTATCTCAAAATAAAATGCAGCAGCAACAGATAAAATTAATCTAATAGAAGTAACCTTGGCAACAGGAGAAAAAATATCACCAAAATCAATTCCTGGCACCTGGGAATAACCTTTTGCTACCAACCAAGCTTTTTATTTCTCCACCTTGCCTTCTAAATTCATCTTCTTCTTAAACACCCATTTTCTCCCAATGGGCTTCCTTCCAGTTGGCAACTCCACCAGATCCCATGCCTCATTTTTTTGCAAGGATGCCATTTCATCAACCATGGCCTCCTTCCAGAGTTTTCCATCCTCTGAATCTACTGCCTCCCTGACAGTTCTGGGATCATCATCAGTTATATTTAAGACAAAACCTGAACAGAAAGCAGATGGACTATACCTTTCTGGTTGCCTTCTTTCTCGAACTGATCTTCTCAAAGCTGGAGTTTGTGGCTCTTCCTCTTCTTAATCTTCTTTTGCTGTAGAGTCTGATTCATACTCCTTTAGCTCAAAATCTATCTTCTCAAGTTCCTTTGGTATGATTTCATGTTTAACAACATATTTCACCTCTCTAAACACCACATCTCGGCTGTACACAACCTTCCTTGTTTCCAGGTTCCAAAGCTTGTAACCTTTTAAACCATCCTTATACCCAATAAAGATGCACCTTTCAGATTTATTATCCAACTTGGTCCTTTTCTCCTTTGGAACATGTACATATGAATCACATCCAAATAACCTTAGATGTGAAAGAGAGGGTTTCTTACCAGTCCATACCTCATGTGGATTCTTATCCTCCAACATTGATGAGGGTGATCTGTTAACCAGATAGCATGCAGTCTCCACTGCCTCTACCCAGAATTCTTGTCCTAACTCGGTACCACTGAGCATGCTTCTTGCCTTCTCCATCAGTGTTCTGATCATTCTTTTTGCAACTCCATTTTGCTGAGGTGTGTATGGAGTAGTCTTCTATCATGTTATACCACACTTCTTACAAAACTCTTCAAATTCCTCCTTGCAGAACTCCCCACCATTATCTGTCCTCGGCACCTTTATCTTCTTCTCTGTCTGGTTTTCCACCAGAGCCTTAAATTCTTTAAATCTGTCAAAAGCTTCAGATTTATTCCTCAAGAAATATATCCATGTATTCCTTGAGAATTCATCTATGAATGAAACATAGTACACAGACTTTCCCAGTGATGGAACTGACATAGGTCCAAACAAATCACTGTGCACAAGTTCTAATATCTTGTTCTCCCTCTTAGCACCAGAACGAAAACTCACCCGATTCTGCTTCCCATATACACAATGTTCACAGAAATTGAAATCCAGAGAGTAATTAGACATACCTTATACCATACCATTTCTATGCAATATCCGAAGGCCCTTCTCTCCAATATGTCCAAGCCTTTGATGCCATAAAATGGTATTTTCTCCAAAGACAACTAGGCTTTCCGCTCCACTTTCAGGAACCACATAACTATTACACCCATCAATAATAGTGCTACCTTGTAGATTGTACAGAGTTCCAGTCCGAACTCCCCGCATTAATACCAATGCTCCCCGAACCATCTTGCAGGCATCTTTCTCGAACACTGTTTTTATTCTTGCATCATCGATCTTGCTTATAGAAATCAGATTTATGGCCAATGAAGGAATATGAAGAACACTAAGAAGTGTTCTAATCCTTCCACCTTGCAGCTTCAGCTTGACCTTTCCACGTCCAACAATTCTGGCCTTCCTATCATCTCCTAGGAAGACATCACCATCATATTTCTCATACTCGCAGAACCACTCCCTATGGGGAGTGAAGTGAAAGGATGCACCTGAGTCAATCAACCATGACTCATGATCTACATGTGTATTTGAAGAAGAAGCCAAATACACATCCCCACCTTCATCTGAGGTGGTTTTTGTCTCTGCAGAAGGAGCATCATCAGATCCCTTTCCTTTCTTAGGAGCTTTAGATCTGCAGTCCATTTTGTAGTGCCCTTCCTTTCTGCATTTCCAGCATACCTTTACAAACTTTCCAGGAGATTTAGATCTCCCTCTAGATTTGGATCTCCCACTCGAAACCTTATTCTTGTTTTTGTTTTGTGACCTTCCTTGTACAGATAAGGCATCTCCATTCTAGCCCTCCATATTTCTCCATCTCATTTCCAGCGACAGTTAGCGGCCGAGACCCAAATATCAAAATTCAAGGTAGTTGTATTGCTACCTATTGCACAACCGTGACTATCCACGAGTCCTGCAGAGAACACAACAACCGATGCACGGATCCTCATCCGAGATTTAATGTCAATGTATTACACTGGACTTAAGACAAGATTAGGCATGTTCATGATGCAGACATCGAGTCTCCATCCTTCATCCTCAGTTTATATAGCTTTTTCCACAGGAACAATTTATTCACCAAGGACTTAGATTAGTACAAAGTCCCAAGTTTTTCCCACAAATTCTTCATCGTAGCTTCCCTAGATACATTCAACAATACTGAATCTGAGACACACCACTGTATTGTGCTCTTAGCCTTCTGATCTATTTTCTTCCAATTTTCATCTGACATTGTCGTTAGTTTAGTACCTAGATCTACCGTAATCCACTGATCTTTATCCACCAGCAGATCCTCCATCTTGAGTTTCCACAACTCAAAACTCTGACCATTAAATTTATCGATCTCTATATTTTTGTTGCTCGCCATCTTCTTTCACCACAAGAATCGATCCAGCAGATTTCACTCCAACGGGGTCTACATCGGTACAAGCAAAAAGCCCTCGGCGGCAAAGGCGTCCCCTTGGGCTTAGTAGCTCCGATACAAATGTAGGTTTTAACCCTAAACAGAAATTATCTACAAATGAATCTTATAACAGAAAATAACAATAGCGAGAGCATAAAACATAAAACAGATAAACACAGAGATTTTCCCCTGGATCCCAAATCGGGACGACCAGCTTGATTTTTCATTATATTCCTTTTAGTGTTACAACACATATATATACATGCCGAAACATACATAAACCCCAATCCATTAACCCTGGATTAGAACATAACCATAGTTCCCTTGACCGGATCTACAAAATACCAGGGGCCGAAAACCATCATACCCCAAAACCATGTGCAAACTCATGCACAAAACATGGGTGGGTCTGCCTATGAGTGGGTCCGCACACCAAAAAAAAATTCACCGGGGCGCTGCCTCGGACCCCAACAGTGGAGGCTGCCTCCCCCCTTGTGACCCCCCTGCTGCGCCCGGCGCAACGTACAATGCGTGGGGCTAGTTATGGAAAGAATATAACACATACCCAACAATAAATATTTTGTAATAAGACTTAGAAAGGGTTGGAACCTAAAAGAAGAAAATATTATTTGTGATTGTAAGCGATATATTTTGAAGTAATCAATTCAGTAATATAGAGGAAGTTTGGTCTCAGGATTATTGTGTCAAGAAAATGGTGATGTTCTCCTTTTTGTGATCCATTAATGTTTCCCATGAATGTTTTCCCTCTTAAATTGTTTACAATAATATTAAGGGCTGAATTTATTTCTAATACTTTTCTTTGTCTTGTTATACAATTTCAATGTTTTCTCTCTCATATTAAGTATAAAATTCATCCTTATATGCTATATATTTAATTGATCCTAATTCCAGTTCATCTTATCGATGCCACAACAACTCTACAAGATCCATGAGTTTTCATACCTCACCCTCTTTTCTTCCCCTCTGTTTGTTTTAATTGATTATTGAAGATATTATGACTCCATGCCCAGTGAAATTATCTTCCATTTCTCAATAAAAATCTTAAAAAATCCATTTTTTCCTTTCATACTGGGCCTAGAATCTGTAGGTTTTAACCCTGTACAGAAATTATCTCCAAACGAATCTTAAAAATAGAAAATAAAGAATAGTGAGAGCATAAAACATAAAACAGATATACACAGAGATTTTGATGCAGGGGCATTAGAGTTTAGCCAGCAATGTGAAATATTGTTCACATGTTGTGGCTAGATGAGCTAAAAATTCATTGACTGATGGGTCAAAGCCGGTTTTACTAAGAGGGTTGGATTTCTCAACAAATTGTTATCATTTATTTCTGTAATAAATTAAGAGACTATATTTAATTATATTTAGAGATAAGTTGTTTGAATAGTTGTGAGATTGTTGAGCATATCTAGCTTCGGTTGATAGATTTAAGGAGAAGATTATGTAATTAGGATTTCCTTAAGATAAGAGAATTCGATCCTCGAGAGGAGGATCTCTGTTATGTAATAATGATATATAAATTGTAATATCAAAAACAGATGAATTTAGATTTGGCTGTAGAAGAATTGGATTGGGAGGATTTTTTTGCCTCTATCTTAATAAAATTGTAGAATTTTGTTTATCTGAGTATGCTGGCAAGTTCCCGGAGGATTCCACCTTCGTAATTTCAATTGATTTTATATCTTCTATCTAGACTTTGACCGTAGGATAAATTTTTATGGTTATCTCTATGTGAAGAGACTTTTATCCCTTCAAAATTTCATATGGATATATATTTATGTATAGAAGTTTAGCGCAGATTATATATTCTATGTGGAAATTGAACCATTAATCCCGTGTAGAAGGGTCAGAAAGAGGTTGAAGTGCTTTGGCTCTTCATTTGAGAGCACAGTAAAATATGTCTCTGATTATTGAATTACACAACAAGATGGGATTTTCTAAGACAAACCGAAATTAAATCTGGAACACAAGAAATTGTCCCATTTACATGTGTTTGGATGCGAGTTGAAGAGTGAGCGGTTTTGTGGAACAAAACCACTATTTTCTCATAATTTTTGAGCTGAGAACGGGTTTGCATTTTAGAACGCGATCGAGTTAAATTGTGGCATGTCATAATATTAATACCACCAGTCTTGCGTTTCATATGGGAGATAAATTGTGGTTTCCAAATGAACGCGACATCCGTCGATTTGGTGTGAGGCAACATGCAACGATGGTCACATGAATGATTACGTGGAGGTTTAACAAAGGTATGGACCAGTGTTTTTTTTTTCAATTGGTATGTGTTTATTAAATATTTAAGGTCTGAATATGTGTGCCCGAGAGAGTTCAAATGCTGATTAAACATGCTACAATGTTATAATTCCGAGAGTTAAAACAATCACTCCAACGGTTTTAATATCGTAAGGCTAAGGTTTGGATATTTGTTCCAAAGGTTTTGAAATGTTGATTTAAATGAATTTTAATGCTATTTTCTGAAAGGTTTAACCACTACTTGAAAGTCAAAGTATTATACTTCCAAGGGATCTTAAACCTTGGTTTTAGTGAGCTTGAATGATTCTAAGGAATTATAATATTTGTTTCAAAAGGTTAATATTGTTTAAAGGGGATTTTAAAACTATTGTGAATTTCATTAATCAAATTTCATAAATTTGATGAATGAAAGTGAAAACGAGGAACTGGAACAAATTCCCCCAGAATTAGAAAATATTGTATAGAAGTTTGAACAGCTCTCCTTAACGCCTTCACCCACACTGCCATCATTTGTGGTATCAGAGACAAGTTCAAAGCATTTATCAGATATTGAATAGACTTCTAAGATTCAGAAGAAGAAATCCAGCATGGCTATCCAAATTGGTAGAGGTGTTGCTGGTAGAAGAAGAGGTAGACCAATTGCTAATGCAGAAATACTAGAGACTATGCAACAGATCCAAGCCAGATTGGAAGCAATTGAAGTAGGACATATAAGATATCCTGAAGATGTCAGTGAACCTAAAGCTGAAGAAGAAGAAAACAATATTGAGCTTACCCCTGATATGAGATTCTTTAAATCAGTTTTAGGCTCTGCATCTAGGCCTAGACTTGAAGTATCAGCTTTTGCAGGAGGATTGAATCTAGAAGAGTTGATAGAATAGATCAATGAGATGAATAAATGCTTTGATTATGAAGATATGGGTGAAGACAAAAGAGTTAAATTTGCAGTGACAAGGTTGAAAGGACATGCAACACTTTGGTGGGATGGAGTGCAAATAGAGAGAAGGAGAGTTGGTAAACAACCAATCAAGAATTGGAACAGAATGGTGGCAAAGCTGAGAGGTAAGTTTTTGCCTAGTGATTATCAGCTTTCATTATTTAGACAAATGCAAAATCTTAGACAGAGATTAATGACAGTGAAAGAATACACAGAAGAATTTTACAAAGTGAGCATAAGATCAGGACAAATCCAAGGCACAACAGAGAATATTTCCAGGTACATAAATGGTCTCAGAATGGAGATCCAAGATGAGATAAGTATATTGTCCCCTAAGATAGTGGAGGAGGCTTATCAAATGGCCTTAAAAGTTGAATAAAAACTCCTGAGAAAGTAGTCTACCAAGGGAATAGGTACTTTCCGAGGAAAGGGAATTCAAGGTGGTAGAGGGAGATCTACGACACCAAGAGATGGAGCTAGCATCTACTCACCTCAGCATGCACACATAGAAGGTGATGCAAGTGGCAGAAGGATTTCCTACAGAGGAAGAGGAGGCAGAAGCAGAGGAAGAGAAGTGAGATGTTACAGATGTAACAAATTGGGACATAGAGCCTATGAATGCCCAGAATAAGAGAATGTGGGTACAAGTCAGAGAAATGCAATTTTTTCTCAGACTGAAGAAGCAACAAAGTTTCCTGAAGTAGAGAAAGAAATTATGCCAGAGAAAGGAAAATCCTTGGTGGTTAACAAGGTTTTGTTCAAACAAAAAAAGGAAGTTGCTAATCCAACACAGAGGAAGACTTTTTTCAGAAGTGTATGCAAAGTTCAAGGGAAATGTTGTCAATTGTTCATTAATAGTGGCAGCACAGATAATTTGGTCTCTACAAAGGTGATAGAGAAGTTGAAATTGAAGACAAGGAAACATCCAACACCCTACAAGGTGTCATGGCTTTAGAAGGGACATCAGCTGATTGTGAAAGAACAATGTGAAATAGAATTGCAAATGGGTAGCTACAAGGATAAAATCATGTGTGATTTGATGCCTATGGATGTGTGTCACATACTGCTGGGTAGACCTTGGCAGTATGACAGAGCAGCATTGCATGATGGTAAGAGGAACACTTACAAGATTTTCAAGGATGGTATGAATCAAACATTGTTACCTATGGAAGACAGAGATGCATCAAGAAAAATGTATGATCCCATGAATTTATTGTTGAGTGGGAAAGAATACTTATAGCAGATTTAATATGATGAGGTAAATTTTGCTTTAGTTTGCAAACCTAAGGTAGTGTTTACTTCTACTAAAATTTTTTATTTTCCAATTGAAATTCAAGAAATGTTGGACAATTATTGTGATATTATTGTGGATGATTTTCCTGATGAATTACCACCTGTAAGAAGAATCAGCCATCAGATAGATTTGATTCCGGGACCAAATCTGCCAAACAAAGAAGCCTACAGAATGACTCCTATAAAAAATGAAGAAATCAAAAAGCAAGTGCAGGAATTGGTTGACAAAGGTTTGATCAGAGAAATTTTGAGTCCTTGTGCAGTACCTATAGTGCTGAGTCTGAAAAAAGATGGAGTTTGGAGAATGTGCATTGATTTAAGAGAAATCAACAAGATAACAATCAGGTATAGATTTGCTTTACCGAGAATTGAAGATTTGATGGACTGTTTGAGTGGAGCAAGATATTTTTCAAAACTAGATTTGAAAAGTGGGTATCATTAGATTAGGATAAGGGAAGGTGATGAATGGAAAACAACCTTTAAAACAAATGGGGGATTATATGAGTGGATGGTAATTCCTTTTGGTTTATCAAATGCACCTAGAACTTTTATGAGGCTCATGAATGAAGTATTAGAGGAATTTATTGGTAAATTTGCAATAGTATATATGGATGATATATTAATTTACAGTAAAACAAAGGAATAACACCTAAGGCATCTTAATTATGTCTTAAGGAAGTTACATCAAGAGAAGTTACTAATAAATTTAAAGAAATTTTCATTCATGAAAGAAGAATTGGTATATCTGGGTTTTGTTGTTTCTGCTGAAGGGTTAAATATGGATCCAGAAAAGGTAAAGGCAATTGTGGAATGGCCTTCAACAAAAAGTGTTTTCGAGGTAAGAATTTCCCATGGACTTGCTAGTTTTTATAGAAAATTCATAAGGAATTTTAGCAAGATTAATGCACCTATCATTGAAACCATAAAGAAGGACAACAACCATTTAAATGGACTGTTGAAGCTGAAAGAAATTTTTAGTTTTTGAAATAGAAAATAACTGAGAAACCTGTCTTAGTTTTGCCTGGTTTTAATAAACCATTTCAAGTAAAGTGTGATGCCAGTGGAGAAGCTATTGGAGTTGTATTAAGTCAAGAATATCGGCCAGTAGCATATTTCAGTGAGAAGCTGAATGAGATAAGAAGAAAGTACTCTTCTTATGACAAAGAATTTTATGCAGTTGTACAGTCATTGAAGAAATGGAGACATTATTTAATGTCTAAATAATTTGTGCTATATTCAGATAACCATGCTTTACAGTATATTATGCAGCAGCCTAAATTGAATCAAAAACATGCAAAATGGGTTGAATACCTTCAAATTTTTAACTTTGTTTTGAAGCACATAAGTGTTCAAGAAAATATGGCAGTTGATGCCTTGAGTAGGAAAAACATTCTTGTTCAAGAAAGTCAAATTGAAGTGGTAGGTTTTGATTTTCTTAAAAAACTCTATAAAAAAGATTTGGATTTCAAAGAAGCATTTGAAGCATGCTGTAATCCTATTTTGATAGACAGAAGTCAGTGGTTATATTATTTCTTGCAAGAGGGTTTATTGTTCAAAAGAAATCAATTGTGCATACCAAATTGTTCCATGAGAGAGAATTTAATCAAAGAAAAGCATAGTGGTGGACTTGCTGGACATTTTGGTATTGATAAAACTTATGGGTAGTTGAGTCATTTTTATTATTGGCCAAAAATGAGAACTGAAGTGGAAAAGTATGTGAAGAATTGTAAAATTTGTCAATATGCAAAGGGGAGAAGTCAAAATCTAGGTTTGTACATTCCATTGCCTATTCCAGACAGACCTTGGGATATGGTAAGTATGGATTTTGTTTTAGGATTTCCTAAGACACAGAGAGGGAATGATGCAATTTTTGTTGTTGTTGACAGATTTTCAAAAATGGCACATTTTATTCCATGTTATAAAGCCAGTGATGCTACTCATGTTGCCATTTTTTTTTTCAAGGAGATTGTTAGATTACATGGATTACCTAAAAGTACTATTTCTGATAGAGATACTAGGTTTTTTGGTCATTTTTGGAGGACATTATGGAAGAAGCTTGGTACTAAACTGATTTTTAGCTCAGCTTATCACCCTCAGACTGATGGGAAAACTGAAGTAGTAAACATAAGTCTGGGTAATATTTTGAGAAGTCTTGCAGGAGAACATCCTAAACAGTGGGATCATATTTTACCACAGGAATAATATGCATACAATGATTCACCTAATAGAAGTACAGGGCAGAGTCCATTCCATATATTTTATGGGATGCACCCAAGAAGAGTATCTAAATTGAGGAACTTGGGAAAAGCAGAAATGAGGAGTGTTGATGGAGAAGACTTTTCTTCAGAGATTCAAGCAATACATGAGTAGGTAAAGCAACAGCTACAGGACAACAACATCAAGTACAAGAACAGAGAAGATTTGAGCAGAAGAGAAGTTAATTTTGAAGTTGGTGATTTAGTTTTGGCACACTTGAGGAAAGAAAGATTTCCAAAGAGACAGTATAACAAATTAAAATTCGAAAAGATAGGACCATGCAGGATATTGAGAAAATTTTCTGCAAATGCCTATGAAATTGAATTACCATCTGACATTGGAATATCTCCAATATTCAATGTTGCTAATTTGTATAGGTATGAAGATGGTGGCATAGATGAAAGACCAGAAGACAGAGAGAAGATTGACTGGGTAAAACAGTTACCTACAACAGAGCCATTACAGCCAGAGAGGATCTTAGACAAGAAAGTGTTGAAGAAAACTAGAGGACAGGAGTATTTCCAATACTTGATCAAATGGAAGGACCAACCAATTGAATATGCTACTTGGTTGACATAAATTATGTTGCAGAAACTGGGCAGTTCTATGGAGGAGCTCATGGACAGGAGCCCATGAAGATTTTTTTCCTCGGGAGTCTAATGCAGGGGCATTAGACTTTAGTCAGCAATGTGAAAGATTGTTCACATGTCGTGGCTATATGAGCTAAAAATTCATTGACTGATGGGTCAAAGCCGGTTTTACTGAGAGGGTTGGATCTCTCAGCAAATTGTTATCGTTTATTTCTGTAATAAATTAAGAGACTATATTTAATTAGATTTAGAGATAAGTTGTTTGAATAGGTGTGAGATTGTTGAGCATATCTAGCTTCGGTTGATAGATTTAAGGAGAAGATTATGTAATTAGGATTTCCTTAAAATAAGAGAATTCTATCCTCGAGAGGAGGATCTCTGTTATGTAATAATGATATATAAATTGTAATCTCAAAAACAGAGGAATTCATATTTGGTTGTAGAAGAATTGGATTGGGAGGATTTTTTTGCCTCTATCTTAATAAAATTGTAGAATTTTGTTTATCTAAGTATGCTGGCAAGTTCCCGGAGGATTCCACCTTCGTAATTTCAATTGATTTGATATATTTTGTGTAGAATTTGAGAGTAGGTTGAATTTTTATTGTTATCTCTGTGTGAAGAGACTTTTATCCCTTCAAAATTTCATATGGATATATATTTTGTGTAGAAGTTTAGCGTAGATTATATATTCTGTGTGGAAATTGAACCATTAATCCCATGTAGAAGGGTCCGAAAGAGGTTGAAGTGCTTTGGCTCTTCGTTTGAGAGCACAGTAAAATCCGTCTCTGATTATTGAATTACGCAGCAAGATGAGAGTTTTTAAGTGAAACCAAAATTAAATCTGGAACATAGCAAATTGTCCCATTTACATGCGTTTGGATGCGAGTTGAAGAGTGAGCGGTTTTGTGGAACAAAACCACTATTTTCGCATAATTTTTGAGCCGAGAATGAGTTTGAATTTTAGAACGTGATCCAGTTAAAGTATGGCACATGATAATATTAATAACACTAGTCTCGCGTTGCATCTGGGAGATAAATTGTGGTTTCCAAATGAATGCGATATCCGTCGATTTGGTCTGAGGCAGCATCCAACGGTGGTCACATGAATGGTTACGTGGAGGTTTAACAAAGGTATGGAACAATGTTTTTTTTCAATTGGTAAGTGTTTATTAAATATTAAGGTCCGAATATGTGGGCCTGAGAGAGTTCAAATTCTGATAAAACATGATACAATGTTATAATTCCGAGAGTTAAAACAGTCACTCCAACGGTTTTAATATCGTAAGGTTAAGGTTTGGATATTTGTTCCAAAGGTTTTGAAATGTTGATTTAAATGCATTTTAATGCTATGTTCTGAAAGGTTTAGCCATAGCTTGAAAGTCAAAGTATTATATTTTTGAGGGATCTTAAACCTTGGTTTTAGTGAGCTTGAATGATTCCAAGGAATTATAATATTTTTTTCAAAAGGTAATATTGTTTAAAGGGACTTTTAAAACTATTGGGAATTTAATTAATCAAATTTCATAAATTTGATGAATGAAAGTGAAAACGAGGAACTAGAAGAAATTCCCCCAGAATTAGAAAATATTGTACAGAAGTTTGAATAGCTCTCCTTAATGCCTGAACCCACACTGCCATCATATTTCCCTTGGATCCCAAATTGGGATGACCAGCTTGATTTTTCATTATATTCCTTTTAGTGTTACAACACATATATATACCTATCGAAGCATACATAAACCCCAATCCATTAACCCCGGATTAGAACATAACCGTAGTTCCCTTGATCGGATCTACAAAATACCAGGGGCCGAAAACCATCATGCACCAAAACCACGTGCAAACACATGCACAAAACCATGGGCAGGTCCTCCCACCGGAAAATAAGGCCCAATTTTTTTTTTCCCGGTGTGCTTCCCCGGACCTCGACAGGGGGGGCTGCCACCCCCCCTGCTACGCCCGGTGCAATGTACAGGGGGTTTATCGCTTCCCTGTGACCCCCCCCACGCGTGACTAGTCGTGGAACGAATTTAACACATACCCAACAAAATCCGAACATTAAAATCAAAACCATATAGAGAGGGCCTGCTCTAAAGCTAGAAAGGCTAGATCCCAACTTTCAAAGTAGGTTTTTGGTTACCTTTGTAGTTTTCTTCCTCAACCTATGAAATTACAGAGTGATAAAAAAGTGATAAGTATTTCCCTGGTAAATATTGATTTCAAATTTTAAAAACTGTTTCCCGTGGGTGACAGTGAAATAGAAAGCTATTAGATTGAATTTTCCACCCAAACACACACACACAGAGATATATAAATATATATATATATATATACATATATATATATATATATCCACTTGTAAATATTTTCTTTGAAGATATGGCTCCCATAAAGTTTCACACCAGATCCCGTCCAGATTTTAATCCTCCCAAAGTTCTAAGTAATCTTGAGAAGTTCATTAGGAAAAAGATCTTTACAAAAACTCAAGCCAGTAATAATCCTTTGCCAAGAGTCATTTCACTCCCAAAAAGCCTTATAAAAATTGAGGATATTCATATTGATTTAACTTTTGAGTAGACTTTTTAGAAATAAATCAAAAAGCTTTTTCCTTTAAATAGTTGTAGATGAAACTAAATTGAGACCATATACTAGTTTATAGAAGCCTATGATTTCTAGATTTGATAAAGACACCTTATATCAATTTGAAAAGCTTGAATATTTGGTATCTAAACTAAACAGAACTATTGACTCAGCCATTTATATAACGATCCTCTACTGTTACTTCTCCAGCTCTATCATTCACCTCTCCTTTGAATTATTCTTTTTCTGTTGTTTCTATTTCAACAGAGGTTCATACTCCTTCTACATCACCTCACTAGATTATAATTCCACCACCCTTACTACCCCAAAAATCAAGCTATGTTGTAGATTCATTAGGCCGTCATATTCCAATTATGGCATCTTGATATGCCCCTTTGGTTTTACAATAACAACTAAATTTGATGTCGCAAAATTATCCACAATGTATACCCAAATTTGATGGCACTGGCCCTGTCACAATACAACAACATATAGAGAGGATGAATGATTTCTCAGACTTATAATAGTTTTACAATGATGATGTGAAAATGAGGCTCTTTACACAAAGTTTGGCAAGGGAATTTAGAAAATGGTTCAGGGGATTACCAGCTTGTAGTATTGCATATTTGCAACAATTTCATAAAAAATTTCTCTCTATATAGAAAATAAAAAATAATCCACTCCATATTCTTGCAAAATGTGAAAATTTAAGAATATCCCCAAGTGAAACAATTCATGACTATTCTAATAGATTCAATAATATTTACAATTCTATTCCAAGAACAATAAAACACCCACCTGGGCTAGCTTTGATTCGTTTTCTAGATTGGTTTGATGTTGATATGGCTTATCAATTAAGAGAAATAAATACAATTACCCTAGAAGAAATGAAAAGAAATGTTGTTAGTATAGAGGCATATTTTTTGGCAAAAAGGGCAAAGTTAAGGACTGAAAGAAGAGTGATCATTAAAGAAGAACCTTCTTCTTCTTCATCAGATGCAAAATTGGAGAGTTTAGTTAAAACCATCGAAAGGACGATGGAAATAATAATTCTTAATTACAAAGCGTTACCAAGATAACTTCAAGGAGGGACTCAAATCAGGAATCCAAAATTTAGAAGACAGCAACCTCAAATCAAACAAAGAGAAACAAGAAATCAAGCTGACCAACAAAAAATTAAGCCTCCTTTTCAAGAACATTTTGTTGAATAAGAACAAGGAGCTATAGAAGAATCTAAAGAAAATCAAATTAATCTCTTTGGGGAAGGAGAGACAATTTTTTTTTTCCTAAATAAGGAAGAACAAGATCTGTTCTTATTTTCATAACTAGAGGATATGTCTGCAGAAGGCTATTATGAAAGTAGAAAAAAATATAATCTGAGAAGTAAAAAAATTGCAATAAATCCTCCTAAGAAGATCCCAACTGATACACCTTCCACAAGTCAAACAAATTTTAACACCTCAAAGGAAGTTCCTCAAAAACAAGCGGCAAATTTCAAAGAACCAGAAAAACCTTAAATTTATTTTAACATTGAGAATGAACTATCAAATGTTAAAATTCTTGTCCCATTGCTTGAATTAGTAAAAAAGGATGTATATATAAATCAAGTTGTAAAGGCACTAAATATTGGGGAAGGAATAGATAGTGTTAATGTAACTCATGACCAACCTAAATTAATATTTGGACCTGAAGTAGATGGAATTGTATAATATGGAAATGTTCCTCAATTTTATGTTAGTCTTAACATTCACAATTTAATGATGCAGAATACCTGTTGGAATGTGGTGCTTCACACAACTTGATGCAAAAGGTTATTAGGGAAAAATTTGGATTAGATATAACCAAACCTTACAAAGACCTTTACTCGTTTGATTCAAATAGAGTAAGATGTCTTGGATTAATAAAATATATGTGTGTAACCCTTACTCAGACTCTAGTAAAAATTACTTAATGGACATTGTTGTAGCATACATCCCCCCCAGCTATGGTATGCTCTTATCAAGATCATGTGGAGCAAAGTTGCAAGGAAAATTATAGATGAATATGACATATGCAACTATTCTAATTTTTGGTAAACATGGGAGATTGTATAGAGAAAATCTTATGAAATACATGGTGAGTAGTTAGGATAAACCGAATAACTATATGGTTTATTTTGTACATTTAGACATGGATTCTTTCATCCTACATAATGATATATGTTTGGAAGGGGAAGGTCAAAATGTGGACATTCAATTACAATAAATAGAAAGTGAGAAACCAAAAATTGAAATTGAAAAACAGGAGCAACAGGATGGATGATGGAACATGTACTTCGATGGAGCAGTTAGCAAAGAAGGGGTTGGAGTTGGAATACGGATTTCATACATGAATCGGATACATCAAATAAATATTCATATAAACTTAATTTTGAGTGTACAAACAATGTCGCTGAATATGAGGCTTTATTATTAGATCTCCAAAAGTTGAAAAATTTAGGATCTAAATGGATTTCAATTAATGGAGACTCATAAATTATTATAAAATAGATCAAAGGTGAATATCTAGCCAAACAACCTAGAATGAGAGAACACATAAATGTTGTTTTAGAATTTTTATAGTTTTTTTCCAGAATATTAGTTGTCAATAACTCCCAAGGATAAAAATATATTTTTTGATGCATTAGATACTTCAACAAGTACATGAAAAAATCCTTTTAGAACAAGAAAGAAGCTAGATATTGATTTAAAACATAGACCTGCAATCCCTGATAATGTTAGATATTGACAAGTATTTGAAAGTGACAAACAACTCAACAATTTCTTGCAATTAAAGGATGAATTTGAGAATTGGAACATTGATACAAGAAACAATATTGATGCTAGTGAAAAGGAAACCATTTTCAATTAAACCAATGAGGATTTTGAAGAATGTGAAATAATGCAACTTAAAAATAACATAATACCAAGAGGTCTAGTGCCACTTGAAGAATTTTTTTATTTCAACGATGTTCTTAAAAAGCCTACAATACAACCAAATGGGTCTGAAGTAGAATTTTTCAATATAGGTACTGAAGAATATCCCAATATTGTGAAACTTTAAAATTCATTGCCTCTAGAAGAAAAGCAGATATATATTTATTTTTTTAAGGAATACACTGATTGTTTTGCATGGGGATATCATGATTTAAAATTTTCTGATAAAGGTATTATCCAACATAATATTCATGTTAAAGAAGATAAAAAAAAACTTTCAAATTGAATATAAGAAGATTAAATCCTATTTTATTGCCTCTAATTGAAAAAGAAGTTAGAAACCTTTTTTTTACTAAGATCATAGTGCCTTTAAGATTTTCTAAGTGTCTTTCAAATTTAGTACTAGTAAGGAAAAATTTTGAAGAAATAAGATTACGTGTGGACTTAAATAACCTGAATAAGTTTTCCCTTGAAGATAATTATCCCATACCAAAAATGGATCATATACTTCACAGAGTATTCAAGTCAAACATAATTTCATTGCTTGATAGTTTCTATGGTTATAACCAAATTTTATTACATCCATATGATCAATATAATAGAGCCTTGAAAAAACCATAGGGAACATTTATGTATGTCAAGATGTCTTTTGAACTTATGAATGAAGGAGAAAAATTTCAAAGAGAAATGGATATTTCTTTTGCAGATGAAAATGATAGGTTCATTTTCATATATCTTGATGATATTACTGTTTTCTCCAAATTTGGTGAGGATCATATGCATCATTTACGAATTGTATTTGAAAAATGTAGAAAGTATGCCATTTATTTAAACCCAAATAAATCTATTTTTGGGATGGAAGAGGGAAAATTATTAGGCCATATAATATCAAAGGAGGGTATCAAAATTGATCCCAATATAATTGAAGCCATCATGAAAATTGATCCCCCAAGAAACAAGAAGGAAGTGAAAGATTGTATTGGTAGAATAATCTTTTTGAGGAAATTTATTCCTAATTTGGATGAAATTTTGAAAACTATCACTGATATGTTAAGGAAAGAGAATGAAATAAAGTGGAACACCCGAAGCAATTAACTCATTCAGTGAAGTAAAGTTAGCTTTGACCCATGATCCTATTTTAATTAGTCCAGATTACACTAAAGATTTCATAATATTTTATTTTTCTTCAAAACACACTATTGTTGCAGTACTGTTATAGAAAAATAAAGGACATGAGAAAACTATAGCCTTTTTCAGCAGATAATTGAGATATGCTTCTTTGAAGTATAATATTATGGAAACACAATTTTTTTCTTTAGTAAAAGCCTTAAAATACTTCAGAGTTCATGTATTGCATTCTCACATAATTTGTTTTGTTCCAAGCGCAATAGTGAAGGACATTACTACTCAAAATGATCCATATGGAAAAAGAGGTAAATGGATAGCAATTATTTTGGAATATGACATTGAAATAAAACCAAAAAATCTTACCAAAGGTCAATGGTTTGAAAAATTAGTGGCTGAATAAAGTTTTCATGTGTTGGATATAAAATTTGTAGCTGATCTTGATGGAGAAGAGGAGCTGACGACTCCATAGGTATCAAAAAGTTTTTTCACTTCCCCCTCGCATACAAATATTGTTTATGTATTGCAAATTTACAACCCCCCTGGTTTGATAAAAAACAATGCCATATTTATTAAATTAAAAGTTGTAAAGTTCTACATATTAGACCAATATTTATATTGGAAGGATGCTGGAGGAATATTACTAAATTGTTTATTTAAATATGAAGCTAGCGGGATAATGGAAGAACTTCATAAAGGTGATTGTGGAGGACATTGTTACTAAAAAGAAAAAACAAAAAAAAAATTGAGAGATGGTTTTTACTGGCCTACCTTGTTTTCTGAAACTCATAAGAAGGTTTCAACTTGTCATCAATGTCAAATCTTTGAAGGAAAGAGGAAGCTCTTACCTTTAAATTTGAATCCCATTTCAATAGAGATACCTTTCCAACATTGGGGTTTATATTTTATAGGAGAAATTCATTTGAGTTATTCATCTCAACACAAATGGATTCTGTCAGACACAAATTACTTCACCAAATAGATAGAAGAATTTCCAACTAGACAAGCTACAAACTCAATGATTATTCATTTTATGGAAAGAAATCTTCTGTCTAGATTTGGTTGTCCTCACAAAATCATCACAGATAATCCTATTGCCTTTAAATCCAAAAATATGGTATATTTCTACAATAAGTATCATATTGTGATAGGAAATTCTACTGCATATTATCCTCAAGGAAATGGGTTTTAAGAATCTTCTAATAAGACCCTGGTTAGCATAATAAATAAATCATTGTAGGAAAAAAAGAAATCCTGACATAAGAAACTGATAAATTCTCTATGGGCTGATAGGATAACCACAAATAAATCAATTGGGATGTCACCTTTCTAGTTGGCCTATGGAATAGATGAAGTTTTTCCTTCCTCCACAGGAATCCCAATATTAAAATTATTGCAAGAAATAGATGTTGAAAAAAGTGATGCACAAAGAAGAATAAAGTGGATGATACAATTGCAGTGGACCAGAGAAGAATTCTACGACAACACATAGATCATTCAGGATAAGATCAAAAAAACCCATGATAGGAGGGTTAAAGAATATGATTTCCAACTAAATGATCTTGTTTTAAAGTGGGATTATAGAAATGAGGAAAAATACAAGCATGGAAAGTTTGACACTTTGTGGAAAGGACCTTAAAAATTTGAACCCACCCGCCCTCTAACATTTCATAACTTAACAGAGGTAAGGATCCTGAAAAGTGGATTTTTGAAACACCACTTGTGTGACGTGTCAAGTTCTTGGGATTTTTGGGGGGTCCCTTCCCAAAACCATTTACCACTCCTACCCTCCGCCGAGAAAATGACCAACCCACTCTCCTTTCCTCCCGATGCCTCCATGCCTCATCCCCATGCTCATTTGTCACATGTTGCCAACTAAATACCTCCATCTCACTCCCTCACCATGCTGCCTATGGTCTTCAAACACCAATCAGTTTTAGTGTATCTTCTATTGTTTCATCAGGCAGATAGATTCAAATTCCCATTACAGAAGATGGATAATAAGGGTAACCCATTATCAATAATCCATTGAACTTCTCTAGTTAGAAACAACTCAGAGAAGTGTTCATATATTGATTTTTTGGATAATTTTCTTCATACATCATTGTGTCTACTTAGCAGCGATGTCATCCCAAGGATTTCACTGGAAATCAATATTTTTTTACAGATTTTAGAGCATTCAAATATTGGAGACTAGTACTTGTGCCAAAACTATATAGGAATCAGGATTTATGGATCATAGCTTCCTCCTGATAGACTCCCAGTATTTGTTCCAGTCAAGGTTTTTTCATTGGAATACACGAGACATATGTTGAAAATGGATGAATTACACTTTGTATCTAATAAGAAGAAGGCACAATCCAAATTGAAGGCCCATGTAGGTCCCTACATTATAAATACCAGACCAACAGCTAAAAAACTGGAGGATATTTTGAAACAGATGAAATTCAAACCGAGATTCACATGGTCCTATCATCCTCTAGGCATAATTTAGAAGCTAAGAATTGAACAAAAGAGCACTCCATATGCACATAAACTGGGGCATGATATTGAGAAACATGATAACCAAGAAGGGTGGACTGAAAAAACCTTGCAGGAGGTTGAAGAAAAATTTGTCATATAGACTTCTTTACAGACTCTAGTTCCAAATGATAAAGAACTAAAAGAATTAGAGAATGCATGTCTCCCACTGATTCAGAGTCACATGATTTTATAGTTTTTAAAATAATAAATAAGACGAACCCTAATGATAACATCATCATTGAAATCAAAGAGGGTACACAAAACAACACTACACAAGAATCATTAGAGGAAAGGGAAACTCAATATCAAGAAACAATGATCTTAATAGGTTCAATGACTCCCTTCACTAATGTTGAATAGATAACACAGTAACCAATTTCATCTTCATCTCAAATACCCACACAACAAAAAATTATTTTTGCAATATATAGAGAAATTAAATTGAAGAATGAAGCTATTAAAGCTTCAACATGTTCAGAATTTTGGAAACAAACTACCACAACATGGCACATATTACTGACTTATTTTGATTTAGAGAAAGGGAAATTTCAAATGGCCTTTTGGGAGCCCACAATTCTAGCCCTCGAGACTATTGAATATTAAAAGGCCTCAATATTTTCAATTGACACAAATAAGGTTCATGCAATCGATCATATCAATTTGCACAAACAAGCAGGTGGGATGATTTTTTTATCATTAACCAGATCAACCATGTATGTTTCTAAATTCTAGTCTTCATTGAATAATATGTACTCACAATTAAATATTGAAAATATTTCTTCTCTATCCAAATATACCAGGATTAAGTCTTTGGAAGATTTGGTCATCAAGCTAAGACATGATCCTAGTGATGTCAAGACAACAGAAGAAATAATAAAGAGTAAGAATGAAGATATTCAAACACTCATAAAACAACTCAAAATCCCATCTACAAAACATCCTCAAGCTAAAGAAGTCACCAGTTTAGAGATGTAGAAAGAAAATTTGTTTACAATAGTAGTGGAGGAGAATGCTCAAATCCATAAAATGGAGCAATACATGGAAGCATTAATAAAGGAAAAAGAACAATGGGAAATAACAGGAAAAACAAAAATAAGCACATCAACAACAGGTACATCAGCAGAAGCAGCAACTTCAGATTCCTTGGAAAATCTAGCCAAATCTTTAGGGGAATTATATTTGACAAATAAAGAAAACGAAATTGACAGAACCACTCACCAGGTTGGAGGACGAAAAAATCAAGGAAGATAACACTTATCTAGCAGAAGTGCAAAATAATTTCAAACTCCTTCAGAAAATTAAAAAGTATGAGAATAAATCCTTCATAATTCAGATGTTAGCAACAGCCAAAAGAAACATTTGGAAAAATATCAATGCCAATATTACTGAATTGTGGCCATCCATTTGAATAATTTTTGAACAACAAGAATTGGTGCAGAGAGTTAAAGAAACAGTTGAAAACACTAAGATTGATATTGAACATAGGCCAGAGGAAGCACATAAAATCATAAGTGTGTTAAATTATAAAAAAAAAGATGAGCTAGAGGAGCTAAACATTCAAGACAAGACAGAGACAATGATGGAGGTCAAAAGAGTTTTGACTAAGAAGAACTTGATGGTGCAGTTAGAGAACAAATGAAAAGAGTTGGAGATATAGTTCAGAAGATTTAACAGGAATTTTTCTTTTTTGCAAGAGAGAGGACATCCAAATCTTAAGGATTCTACTGGAAAATGGATTCCATTAGAAAATTATCAAGAGAAAATATGCAACATTGCTATAGATGCCTCCAAATTTGTAAAAGGCAAAAGGAGCTATCAATGGAGAAGCATTTTTGGAAGGCCTGCAATTCAATCTCCTTATCAGCATGAGATTTATCACCTTTTTGAAAGAAATCTAACTTTCAAAACCTACACCGAGGTAGATGAAAGATTCAAGAATATGGTAAATTATTCTATCCCAAGTGAAGAAATGTGGGACCAGTTACTGCAATTGGTCGAGTAAGCACAATGAAAAGATATAAAATTTTGGAAACAAACAAACAAGAAGAGCAGGAAAATAGCTACAGTCAACAACAAATTTCCTCCAAAATTTCAACAGCACAGTGGATTTTGTCCACCTTTCCTATTTTATTTTTCTATTTCTAAAATATTTGCATCTTTTATTAGAAATTATTTTGTAGCCAATTCCTTTTTGGAATCCAAATTTCGATGAATATGAAGTCTATAAATATTTTGTAATAAGACTTAGAAAAGGTTGGAACCTGAAAGAAGAAAATATTGTATGTGATTGCTAGCAGTTAATTTTCAAGTAATCAATTAAGTAATACATAGGAAGTTTGATCTCAATATTCTTTTCTCAAGCTAATGGTGATGTTATTCTTTTTTGTAAATTTGTTTTCCATTCAAGTTTCCCATGAATGTCTTCCTTCTTAAATTGTTTAAAAGAATATTAAGGGAAAAATTTATTTATGATACTCTACTCTGGCTTGTTATACAATTTCAATATTTTCTCCCTAATATTAAGTATAAAACTCATAAGTGTATGTTGTATATTTAATCGATCCTAGTTCTATTTCATCTTATCCACACCACAACAACTCTATATGGTCCATGAGTTTTCCTACCTCTCCCTGTTTTCTACCCCTATGTTTATTTTAATTGATTACTGAAGATATTATGACTCCATGCCCAATGATCCTATATTCCATTTTTCAACCAAAATATTAAAAAATCCATTTTGTCCTTTCATCCCTAGCCTAAAATCCAAACATTAAAATCAAAATCATATAGAGAGAGCCCTCTATGAAGCTGGAAGGGCTAGATACCATCTTCAAAAGTAGGTTTGTGGTTACCATTATAGTTTTCTTCCTAAACCTAAGAAATTATAGTGTGATAACATGAACATTTTGATGATCCAAGAGAAAAATAATTCTTAGATCTACCTTTTAGCGGTTAAGCTACACTCGAAGACACTCACTCTAATACAAATTGTTGGGCGTTTAATAATCCTAAGAGGGGGGAGTGAATTAATATTATAAAATATGAATCATATTACAACTTTTAACATTTTCCTTCAATTATCTGAATCATTTAATTAATCACCAACATAATATATCATAGTGGATAACATATGCACAATCAAAACATAAGAACATCATTACACATTAGTAGCATATAAATCACATAGAATACAAGGATACCAGATATTAGGTGGAAATGCTTCTATTACAAAAACCATTGAATGTTTGTCTTCTTATTCTTATTCTTATCATAAAATATTCTTTTACAATGTATTGGTGCGGACCAAGATGCAAACACCAACTTGTAATATGTGAGCACACACTTGATCCAAGAAAGAACTTGATGGAAGAATCCACTTCCATAACTATATGTAGACACTTATCTATTGGAGGCAATGACCCCCAAATAGTTTCTTGGGCACCCACTTGAAGGAAGCCACTGCTCCCTAATCAACACTTTAGAACTTACCTTGAAGGAACTAACCTTCTTTAACCATAGTGGACCTTGATTTCAATATTTTCCATTCTGGATCCACCTCTACTCAATATCAACATAAAAACACTAGAATAACTCTACAATACAAACCACTCAACAACACATCAACAACCATATTTGATCAACAACTCATACTCACTGGCAAACCATAGTAGTAGCATATACATCAATACTCTCTCAATCCTCCTAGGAGCAACATACACACAAAAAATATTCCACCAACACTCTCTAAGTACTCTCAGAAATACCCTTGCACACATAGCCAATATTCACTTCTCATTAGAAACAAAACTAATCATATGCAATTCTCATGAAAATACACCAATACAAGCCAATACAAATTTCATGAAAATATATGGTAGCTACAATAGCTTACAAACATGATTGCAACGTAGAACTTGACACTAGAAACTCTTTCCATTGTCTATATAAAAGCAACAATAATACTTTGACACACTGGTAGAAACAAAATAACCTCACTCATACATACAATATACTAGAAGTGGGAGTGAAATATTAGCAAAAACATATAAACCAATAGTATCCATATAAACTTCCTGCAACAATGTAATGCTATAAATTTGATGAATTATCCCCAACAATAATAGAAATGTTAGTGACACATAACAAACCACTGGAAATACACAACCAACTCTATCATGGTATTCGTTACATAATGTTGATTGTTTCAACATTCAAAATGCACTTTTTGTAGACTTCTAGGGTTAGAACCAAGTGGAATTTAACTTCAATTATGATCTCATATGTACCACTAAAGTGTGCACAATCGATCTGCTAGATACATGTAGCCTTTACACACATCAACATAATGCAATATCACTCCAGTAGCATCATACATAAACTGAACTAAAAAAACATTACCAACTAGCATGATAAAAAAATTACACTTTTTGGTGAATGGTTCAACATGCAAATATCTACATTTGGCACTCAAAAATACACAAAATCCAACACATACCGGATCTAAAAATAATTGATACACTTAGGTTATACAAACAAAAAATCACATATAATAATCGCTCAGACTCAGATCAACCCAAAAAAAATTAGTCCACCATCCTCTATTTCAGATCGATACAGTTTCTTTAGACTATTGATTATAACTTAGGAATGCACGCACACTCTAGGGTAACCATACTCATCGAAAAAAATTTAACTACAAGTTTTCAATAATCTCTACATAGGTGTACTGACCAACCTCTAATCACACTATGACTCTAGTCCCCTATTTTACTGCATATGCAGGTTGTCATTTACTTACACAACTAGATCACAATCACACATGCTTAGATCCCATGCACTATAAAATCATATTAGTATTCTAATGCTCCATCATTTTTTTCTACACAAAAAATGGTCACTTGATATTTCAGTTCACACCTTCTCTACTAGTGAGATTTTCACTCAACACTTCAATCCACATAGCAATATAGTGATCAAAAACCCCCAAATTGACCAAATAAAAAATGCATTCATTACATTGCAATTAATTTTACTAGATTAACCATACATTAATAATTTATTTCATTGACTCTTTCCATATCAATTTTTTATCAAAGGAAGACCGAAGAAAGATTTCCAATACCATTTGGAAAGTGCATGGGCTAGGTCGTGCATTTATTTTTGCATGTTATAGGATGAAAATACAGATTAATCATTCATAATCTGGGTTGTCTCTACCATTTTTACAATGGAAATATGGGTTGTGTCCATGGATTACGCTTTCACAATCAGTGTTTATTGCCTGATTTGCAGAAAAACGAAAATTCTTTCACCCAAAATATATTTACACCTTCAACTCAACATCTTATATCACCCTTTTAACACCATAACACATCAGAAATTCATCATACCAACATGAAAACAATGTATAATTATTTACATCAATTCCCATCACATGGCTAGCTCAATTTTTTACATCAATGATGACACCATGTTACCAACAATAAGCAGACACAGAGAGAAGAAGAATTGGCCAAAAAATGGGGTATTTCTTGGAAAAAGTACATCATAAACTAGATTATGTTTGGAGGTATTTCCATCATTTCTAAATGGAGATATTTCTAAGCAAGTGTTGTCAATGATGTCAAAGGAATTGTGGTAACTGGCGCAGACCAATGTTTTATCATGTGTTATCATATTAAAGGGTAGATAAAAACGACCATATGTGTTCCATATGAAAATGAAACACAAAGGTTATCATCATGATCTCTAGCATGATGATGTACAACTTTCCCTAAATGAAATATATATGTGTGGTTTATTTGAACATATATCCCTATTGTCCCAAAAGAGTGACATGTAGACAATACTTATAATAACTCATACCTTGTTGTAGATGCCAATGGGTAATTTCTTTTTTTTTCTTTTGCAAATTTCCATACTTGGTACAAAGTTTCAATGAATTTTCACACCAAAATGTGCAACATGGAGGGAAATGTGAAGGATTTCCTTCTTGCAAGTTGGACCCAATTTCCCTCTCTTTATTTTTATTTTTTCATTTTATTTGTATGCAATTTTCCTTTGGGCTTGGATTTATGTCTATGTAAAATGTATGGAAATAATGCATGTAATACATGTTCTTATATGTGCACTACTCCTTATCAAAGCATTGAATCAGATCTAGGTAGCCAAGGATTAATTTTACATTAAGAGGACAGGGACTACACATAGATGGAATATTTCATTATTTGTATTTAGGTTTTTTAAGGGCATATTTTTCTTGACTATAATAGTTATCATAGGTAAAATTTGGTCCCTTTTGAAGTCTTTCCTTCATGAAAGATAGAAATTTGTTCTTATGATTTTGATCTCACTGCAAGTTTTCTCCAACATTGTGAGCAATATAGTTATTGTTAAGACTGGACCTTCTACAAAATACAAGTGTACATGGGAGTAGGACACTTTTCTAATATATATTATATGCTACTATGAAATATTTTTTCTAATTTTTTGGTTGATCAATAATCTCCTTGAAGTAGCCAATAATGATGAGAATAAAACTATGAGTGCATGCTTCAAGATGAAGCAAAATACCTCAAACAACTTGTAAATAAGTAGAACATTATTCAAGAAAAACAAGAAGATTACATGAATTTTTTTTTAGAATTGTATTCATTTCCATTAGATGCTTTTGAAAAATACAAGTGTAAGGATATCAAATAATTGCACAAGATTATTCACAAATGCAATGAGTAGATTAAATTTTTTATTCAAGTCAATAAGAATGCATTGGATCAACATGTTAGTTTTCCATAAAAATGAGAGGAGTTACATAAAATACAAGAATAACTTGATGCTAGTGATCACAAAATAAGATAATTAATTTTATTCTTGGACCAATGTAAGGATAAACCTATTGAGAATACATTTAAATTTGTTGAAAATAACTTTAGGGAAGCATTTTCATAGCTTGTACAAGGTGGCCATGGTTCCTTCATAATGATGAAGAGAAAGAAGGATGGTGAGGTTGTTGATGATGATAATGATGATGATGGATATCTATATTCAAAGCCTAATTGAAGGGTAGATAAGTACATAGGTGTTAAAGTGAAGGTTTCATTCAAGAGGCACTGTGATACACACTCATTAAATTAGCTTTCTAATCGGTTGAAATTTATTTTAGCATTGACACTCATCTTTGCAATCCAATGTTTTTATCTTGATTTTTATTATTATTTTTGATGAAATAGAAGAAACACTTGATCCCCAGTATAGAAATATTGTTGGAAATATGATTAGGTTCCATAAATACACAACAAACATGTAGATTATAATAACGACATTTAGGTTAGAGATCATATAAGTTGTAGATAAGATATATGGTGTAACACACAAAAATAGAGTCATTTGTGTTTATTTCATAACAAAAGAAGATGTTCTCTACTTCATTGAGCATGATTAAAGACATGTTGGGTCCTTCATTTTAAAGAGATACAGTGGTACGGAAAGAAATAGTAGCAACTGAAGAGGCATGGTTGCAAAAAATATCATTTGTGCCAACATAAAATTAACTTGAGGGTGAGTCAATAGATTATGGTCGGAGCTTATTGGGTGCTTCATTTTTTTTAATATAATTTTGGAAATAAGGTTTTAGAAAAATCATGAAGGAAATAATGGATAGATCCTCCAGAAGAATACCACCATAAAATAGGAAGCAAAAAGTAACTTATGTTGGGACTCACATAGTCACAAAAGAAAGAAAGTGAAACTATAAAAGAAGGAAATGTGGGTTCAACTTCGAAAGGATAAAGAAGGATAGGGACAAAGGCACTAGATTTTTTTTAAGTGGACCATATCAAGGATGAGATCAAGGAACTTTTGAAATAACCAAATCAAGTGAGCGAGTCTATAAAATAATCCAAAAATGGTCAAATCGAGCAACTAGAGCTAGAATGAAAGCTACTATTCCAATATGCTGCTAATGGTCTGCGTGTTGAGAAAGTCTATAATCTGCGCAGAGTTATGAGTCTTTATTCTATGAATTGTAAGGTTTTGGTTTAATATATTTGATTTGGAGACATGAGAATGAATGTGTTTGTGCAGATCCTCATTGTAATTACTTCCTCAATAATAATAACAAAGGACTTGAGGGAATGACGTGTGGTATGGATTCATGAATGTGTGACCCCTTTAAAATTTTAATGCATACGCAATTATTCATATATTAATTTATGAATGGTTGTTTGTAACTATATATGCTTGTGATGAATGGTAATATGTTTAATTAATGCATAATTTTATGATAGTTTTGTTTTCTCGCCACTAATTGTGATCCCTCTTATCTTCCTCTATTTTAGCACGCCTTTGGTGAGACACTCATTTTCTTCGAAGGGAGTGAAAATGTTAGTGGTAAGCTATACTATGATGGTACTTTGTTGGAAATATCAAACTGAACCCTAGGTCTATACAGTTCCAATTTTTTTTTTCCAACAAATGATTTTGTTGCTAAGACCCTAAAATTACAAGAGGGATATAGATCATGGTATCTATATTTCTTGGTGCAGGAATTCAAGATTAGTGGCATGAGAATATTTATCATTTTATTCTGCAACAGGATCAACTGAGAGAATATTCTAGGCTAGGTAAAAGAAGAAGCCCTATATGATGAGATTTCTTGTGACCAATATGAAATCTTTTGGTGCAAGTTCCCTATATAATTACATAATTGTTTAAGCTGTCTACAATTCAAGGCAGGATTTGGAAGTCACCTTCGGTATCACATATATTGGTCTACATATGATTTGGCTGAACTTCACTGATTATATACATCTCTAACAAGGGTTATTTACTTTTGGGTAAATGCGACATTAGAAGGATATATTATGGAGTTTGCAGCTGAAAATAATTAGTCCTTTTCTTATCGAAAGAAGTATTCAGTTCAGGTTGTGGGGAAGAATGTTAAAATAGACCCCCCTTTAGATCAACATATCGATGGTTGAAGAAAATATGCTACCATTACAAGAAGATCATATGGATGCTTAAAACACTTAATTTTGGGTGTCGGATCTAGGGGTAGGAAGGTTATGCAATTGTGTAAAATAAGGGTTCGTTGTGATGGATCATGAAGATTTGCATAAGGTGTGATATTTCAAGGCATTATGAAGGGCATGGATACTTGATGAGTGGTGATAAAATAAGTCATGGGAAATTAGGTGTAGAATAAATTAATTACAGAGAATAGGAGAAGTGGTGGTGAATTCAGTGTCGTGAAGGAATACCATGGGTAGTCCGAAGTTGCGAGGAAAATGAGAGAATGACGGATCTCCTTCTAGTGAAATAGGAGGCACCAAAAGAAGTGTTTTGGGGAATTTGAATGGGACAGATAGACCCCACTCAGAGTCAGGAGGATTGCATATGCCTAAACCAATTGTAAATCCAATTATGATGTATCGTGAGCATACTCCAGCAGAGGATGATATGCACTTTTTAAAGAGGCGATTATTTTTTAAAGATGAATTGGTCCCTACTAGTTACAGTCTGCAACATAGTGGTACAAATCCTCCTCCCTTTAACCTTCCTTTGGCACTTTATCAAAATCCTGATCATTTCCTTTCTAATTTTAGTAAGACTATAAAATTTCAGCAAGTATATTTTAGATATAGCACTGATAGTTATAGTGGAGGAGGTAGTTCTAGTAATAGTTTTCGGCCAAGTTCAACTAGTTATTATCAACCTGGTTCCAAGGGATTTATAATAGCTCATCCTGGGAAAAGAACCATGGTTGGGAATATGGTTGGATCACTTACCCAGTACCCATATTTCTTAGTAGGAGGTGGTGAAGATGTTGAATAACATTGGTATTTGTGTGAATTTGTTTGCAGGGCTAGACAGACTCTTAATGCCACCAAGATCATTGAGTTCCAGACTACTTTACGAGATTGGGCACTACAATTTTTCATTAAGTAGATGTATGCAAATCCTAATGCCACCATGGATATAGTTAAACGATAATTTCTTCAAGAACTTAATTCATCCCAATCAAATCAACAAGGTTTGGCATAATTGTTTGACGTTAGATAAACGAAGGGAGAATATGCTTAGCAACGTATTCAAAGATTCAAATATGTTATCAGTAAAATACCTTATCCGATTGACCGTTATCATCAAAGATATTGATTCATTAAGGCTTTTTTATCGATTACTAGGATTTCACTATCACAACAGAAGAATTATACCTTGTAGGATGCTTTATATTAGGAGATATAGAATGACGAAATGGTGGGATACCCTCAGGATTATAAATTGAGTATTTCTTCTACTAATCCTACTATTATGAGGCTTCAAAATCAAATTTTCTAACCTGAATAATAAATTGAAGGATCTCGCTCCTACACAGCCCATGATACCTCAAGTTTGGTGCATGCATTGATAATTTGAAGGAAATCATGTTATAGAATGCCCGCGGCTTAAGAGTATGGGACCATCGAGCATGACTATGGGACCTCCTCTGCCATCAACACATAGTGTTTGGGTTACACATATTTCTTCAACAATTCCTTTTCAAGGACATATGCAATATCATGCATTCCTGAATCACCAAGATATTTCTATGAATGAGTTTTGTGAAATATGTAGGTATTTTGGTCACTCACCTCGTTTATGTCCTGTTTTACATAAGTATTACAATGTGACGAACAACATATTTTTTGAATTATATGGATCACCCACACATCACACAGATGAATGTTGATATTTAGATTCATTATCTAATAACCTGGATCCTACACTTTTTGAGTCAATGAAACTCCTCGAGGATGAGGAGGAGGAGCTTCAAGGGGAGGAAGGATAAGAGGGAGAGGTCTAAGAGGATGTTATAACTATGACCAAGAATATCATGTTGTGAGGTATTTTCTGATGCTGAGAAGACCTTATTGTTCACATTGTCGCATGATTACACATGCTATGGAGGATTTCCCAACAATTATTTCTGGATGGGAGGAGCGCAACTGGGTAAAGTGAGCCAATCTGATTAATGTTAAACCTCAAGAACTAGAACTAGTTGTGAATTCTAATATTAAAATCATGACTATGGGAGGGAGAATAATTGGGGTTGATATTGGAACTCGTGTACAACTAGCTATTATAAATTTGGTGTCACCCAAAAATTCCTATGATCCTAATAAATGGAAAAATAAATACTGAGATGCAACTGAACTATTTAGACAATTGGTTTCTTCTCATGGTACTTGTGTCGAGAACCAAGAACGAGGGAAGAATAAGAGTTCCACACCATCACAAGATACATATAAAAAAAATTAGAATGGGTCTAGTTATTTCTGCAGCTTATAAATGATGAGAAATTAATTGGTCAGTTGCACAAGAAACTAAAAGAAATTGCGAAGGATTATCCATTCTCCAAAGAGAAAATTTCTGGTTATTCCTAAAAGGAATTATAGGAGCGTCTAGAGAAATAAGAAGAGAATAGGAAGATAATTATGAGTTGATGCACAGATTTTTGGATACTAGATCAAGGACTCCATGTTAGATCTTGGATCATATGTGAACATTTTACCAATAAAAACCTAGGAGGCAGTAGGGAAACCCAGGCTAGTACTTTCCCCAATCTAGATACGAATGGAGATAACAATAATACATTATACCATTTAGTATATTGGAAGATGTTTAGGTTGATATTTCAGGTGTTAAGACCTGTGCATAATTTTAAGTGATAGATATTATGGGTCAAAAAAACCCATACCCAATTTTACAAGTAATTGACTAGGCATTTGAAAAACATTTAGTCATTGATCTCAAATGGGAAACCATGACCTTCGAAGTGGATGGAGTTCATATTATATATCCATTGGATACATACCAAGGCTTTGGGTTTACTAAACCTATAGATGATGTTGAATAACCTAATTTTTTAAAATGGTTATATCAACTCACTTCTAGGAAGAAGGAAGTGTACATTAATCCCACAATAGTTGGATCTATTAGATGGAAAAGTGCTCAAAGAAAAAATATGGATTCATATGTTTCAATGGATTACAGGAAGCAAGGATATCATGAGTCAAATTCATGAAACTGCGTGACTATCCGATGCATTTGATGGATTGGTACTGAGATACGCGATTATCCTATTTTTAATGGTACTGACTCTATTACGAATTTTATTCAAGAAATAGATTTCAAAATAGAAGAGGGAAAAAATATTTCTTTTATGAATTTTGCATTGCAAGAAATACCCATGCTATGGTGGGGATCCCATCGTGAGCATCTTCATGATTGGGATATTGTAAAGTTAGATATGATACATATATTTTCAACTCCACAGAGGCCCTTCAACAAAATTCCTACTTATGATGGACACACTAGCCCGCAAGAGTATGTACATGATTTTTTTCTGTCTGGATAGGAATTGACTTTCCAATTGTGATGTGGATGAAACATTTCATTCATATATTGGATACTACCCAGCGATATTTTTATTTGAAAGAGGAATTGAAAAGACAAACAGTGGATTGGGATATAATGACTGGTGAGTTCTATAGTGACTTATCATTATCTGACACCGATGCAAAGATAGATAAAGCTCTAAAATATATTAAAATGGTGTTATTTTACTTTGGAAACATTATGAAAGAGTGTAATAGATATGGATATTTTGTGCATCAATATGACTCAGGCTTCCATGAGGTCGTAGCCTATGAGAAAATCAATAGGGAACATTATAATGATTTGGAGGAGTTGAGGCACTTGTCTTTTAAAGAATATGAAGGAGAGAGGGGGATGAAGGAAGATCTTGTAATAGATGTGTTGCATTTGAAGCCGCTTAATTTTAATAATATAAACATTGGGACTAAAGAAAAGCCTAAAATTTCTTCTATTGGTGAATATTGGGATGATTAGACCACTAAATATTTTTTTAATTTGTTAAAAGAGTATGAATATTGTTTTCCTACTTTAGTCTCAGAACTAAAGGGAATTAAAGGAGCTTTGGGGGAGATGAAGATAGATTTGAAACCAGATGCAAAACCAATCAAATATCGACCTTACAAATTAAACCCAATAGTTAAAGAAAATGTAAAGAAATAGATTGATAAGATGTTGGTTTTCGGGCTTATATTTCCAGTTGATGAGGAAGAGTGGACCAGTCAGATTGTAATTCAAAATAAGAATGATTCACAGAAGATCATGGTGTGTTTTTATTATATAAGCCCTAACAATTCTTGTGTCCATGATTCATTCCCTACTCCTTTCAGTGATGAAGTCTTAGATAATGTTGCAAGGAATGAATCTTATGTTGAAATTTTCAACAAGAAACAGTCAAATTGGCATCCTGAAACAACATGGTAGCACACACACTAGTTTGGGACCACAGTTCATGTAGTGATGGGTCCTAGAAATACATTAGCGTGCAATTCAATTTATTTAATAAATTGGAAATGTGTCTAATTTAATTATCCCTTTATTAAATTGGACAATAAAATGTAATCTTATCTCATGGTCACTTGTAATAGTTAACTGAGTTTGATAAACTCAGTTAGATCATGTATTTCAAGTTGAGGGTGGTTGGTGAGGCACGAAAAGTAATTCTATTAGTTACGGAGTTTAAATTGCAGTTGGTGCATTATTTTAATGCATGAGTAATTAGTTAACTCAGTTGGGTGAGTTAGAGTCAGTTGAACTAGTTGTAACTGATTGTTGCACTAGTGAGATATCAAGTGAATTAAATATTATTTAATTCACAATTAGTGATCTGCCATGCAACTGATGATTTACTATTAATAGTTGCATGCATGTCAGTTCCAGTGGAGACCCAGTTGATACAAAGTTTAAAGGGATGTTAATTATTATTTGTATGATTAGTAGGTTTCTTGCACACAACCAGACATCCATTGGATTTCCCATGATCCTTGTGTAGTTTTGGAAGGTTTAAATTCCTAAACAATAGGGATTTAATTCCACATGAATTGCACAAGAAAGGAAGGTTGTTTAGAGGTTGAGAATTGGCTAAGTGTTGGTCGATTTTGTTCGGGATAGTGTGAGACAATTGTGAGAGTGCAGTAGAATTTTGTGAGAAGAGTGAATTTTAATTGTTTCATGATTCCATGGTGAATATACAATAGAAGATAGAGGGTTTTTGAGCAGCAAGCATTCCCCAAGAAAATATATGTGTTGTGGTTTGATTTGTTTCTTTCTACACTTTTTCTAATTGGCGATCATGTTTATTTTCCGCAATTGATTTGTAAAAGGATTTAGTATCTAGCTTTAGTACATTTCTTGATCAGATTGAATCCATTGATATACATATTTTTGTATAATTTTTACATGGTATCAGAGCACATGAAATCACTATAGTGGAGGAGAAGCTGAGTTTGTGACTGAATAGAATTCGAATTTGCAAAAGTATTCATGGTGCAACAGGTGAATTAGGATCGAAATGGCTTTCAATGGATTGATATTGGAGTATGCACTCAATGGCAGCTCTAACTATATTGCATGGAAAGATGGGATGGAGGTAGTACTAGAGGAAAATGGGTTGAAATAATCCATTGATAATGATGTTCCCAAACCCATTGTAGCAGATGCCACAAATATTGATTCTTGGAAAAAGAAGGTTGCAAGGGCGAGGAGGATCTTATTGGAGGGAGTACAAGACTGCATTGTCTCAAGCCTCCATGGAAAATCAACTCCGTATGAAATACGAAAGGCTTTGATATATTTGTTTCAGGAAAATCAAAATGGAGAAAAGCGACACTATTCTAGTATACTTAACAAAGTTTGTCCAATGTTGGGATGAGATTGGGAATGTATGAATTATTGTCGTGGATGATGACTTGGAGAGCCTAGCTCTTCTAGGCCTTCCCAATAGTTGGCATAGTTATCAAGACTCTGTCAATGGGAGGGAGAAGCTATGAGATTTGGAACGACTTTGGACGGATTTGGTGTACTAATAATTCAAGTGGAATACCAAGGCTGGATCTTCATCTAAGAGTGATGATGAAGAAGATTGTGCTTTTGCTGCCAAGGTGAGGAAGGGGAAAGGAAATAAATCCTATTCCAAATCTAAGACTGGCAAAGAAGGCAAGGAGCACGACATGTCCAGAGTGAAGTGTTTTCACTGTCACAAGCATGGAAATTATGTCACTAATTGTACACAAAAAAATAAGAACAAGAAGACTTTAGGATCTGTAGCTGGTGAGGCTTTTTCCTCACAATTTGAGTTGGACTTCTCACTATGTCAAGTGTGATGGGATAAGGATGGTACTTGGATAGTGGTGCATCTTTCGACATGACGAGAGACAAAGAAAATTTCAGTAGCTTGCAGGAGAAGGACCTCCAGATTCATATCAAAATGGGTGACGATGGAAGGTATAACACTACCGATATTGGTACAGTTACTTTCTAGAGACACACAGGTAAACCATTTTTATTAAAATATGTAATACATGTACCAGTCTTGAAGAAAAAATTAGTTTCAATCGCAATGTTGGAGGATAGAGGCTATGATGTTTTTTTCAGTGAAGGAAAAGCTTTCCTTCGACACAAAGCAACAAGACAAGCCAATAATATTGGGATTTGTGTGAAGAATCTCTATAAACGTGATGTAGATGGTTGTGCAACATTGATGGGTAACGGGGACAAAGTGGTGAGTTGCGATGATGGTGAGTTATGGCACAAGAGATTGGGCCATCTACACCACATATCCTTGAAGGTCAAGCGACATATTTCTATGGAGCTTCCAAAGGGTACTATTGCACAGGTAGACACATGCAAGGGATGTACCATGAAGATGTTTGATAAATCCATGTGTTTGTCCCTTGAGAGGGAGTTGGATTTGCATGTAGATGAGGAACTATTGGTTCCAAAGGATGAACCTCAAGATGTGGAGTAGCCACATGAGGAGGGTCATGGAGTGGGATAAACCACTCAAGCAGAGAAATTTCGAGCCACATGGGTAGAGGGAGTACATGTAGTTATACCTCCAGGTGTGAGGTGGGGTGATGTGTAGATATGATCCCAAGAAGAAATTTGGGCAGGGTTCATTGAGATGGTGTGTCTCATGGATCAAAACTAGCTACGAGGAGCCGACAGTAAAGCAGTAGCAGGATCAATTAGATTGATGCATCCAGATGTTAGGAGGACAGAAATCAGAGTCACAAGTGTCAGATACTGGAGCACAAACTAGAGTTAGCAGCAGTGCAGAGTGCATGGATGCAGATGCCAACAATGGAGATATTCCAGTAGACATGTGCAGTAGCTAGCAACAATCAGAAGAATCTAATGACAGATGCATTATACTGATTTAGTTGTTTGGAGGCTATTCAGTTTTAGAAGTGTTTCATGCAAAATTTTCATGTGTGATAAACACTAGAGAAGTGTTGCATGTGTGAGAAACACTTGAGAAGTGTTGCATGCAAGAGTTTCATGTGTGAGAAAAACTAGAGAAGTGTTGCATGCAAGAGTTTCATGTGCAAGAAACACTAGAGAAGTGTTGCATGCAAGAGTTTCATGTCACATGAAAAAATTGCATGTCACATGCAAGAGGTGCATATGTGCATGCAAGGACATTCCAAGGTATCAGATTGGGGCTGATTCATTCCTTTCTTGTTGAAATGGAGTGTTGAAATTTTCAACAAGAAATAGTGAAATTGGCATCTAAAAACAACATGACAGCACACACACTAGTGTGGAACCACAGGTCATGTAGTGATGGGTCCTAGCGATACATTAGTGTGCAATTCAATTTATTTAATAAATTGGAAATGTGTCTAATTTAAATATCCCTTAACTAAATTGGACATTAAAATGTAATCTTATCTCATGATCACTTGTAATAGTTAATTGAGTGTGATAAACTAAGTTAGCTCATGTATTTCGAGTTGAGGGTGGTTGGTGAGGCATGCAGAGTAATTCTATTAGTTATGGAGATAGAATTGAAGTTGGCGCATTATTTTAATTCATGAGTAATTAATTAACTCAGTTAGGTGAGTTAGAGTTAGTTGAAGTAGTTGTAACTTTTTGTTGCACTATTGAGAGATCAAGCGAATTAAATATTATTTAATTCACAATCAGTGATCTTCCATGCAACTGATTATTTACTATTAATTGCTGCATGCATGTCAGTTCCAGTGGATACCAAGTTGAGATAAAGGTTAAAGGGATGTTAATGATCAGTTGTGTGATTAGTAGGTTTCCTGCATGCAAGCAAACATCCATTAGATTTCCTATGCTCCTTGTGCAGTTTTTGGAGGTTTAAATTCCTAAACAATATGGATTGCATTCCACATGAATTGCGCAAGCAAAGAAGGTTGTTTAGAGGCTGATAATTGGCTAAGTGTTGGTCTATTTTGTCTGGGACAGTGTGAGACAGTTGTGAGAGTGTAGGAGACTCCTGTGAGAAGAGTGCATTGTGATTTTTTCATGATACCATGGTGAATATATTAATATATGTGTTGTGGTTTGATTTTTTTATTTCTGCACTTGTTGTGATTAGCTATCATTTTTATTTTCCGCAATTGATTTGTAGAAGGATTTAGTATCTAGCTTTAGTACATTGCCTAATCGGATTGAATCCATTGATATACATATGTTTGTATAACTTCTACATCTTATTCCTTCAATGATGGCTTTTATGGGTATCATCAAGTCTGGATTACACAAGAATACAAGAAGGAAATTACCTTCATGACCGATTGGGGTCCTTATGCTTACAATGTCATGCCTTTTGGTCTAAAGAATGCTCCTGTTGTGTTTTCTATTGGGGTCCTGTGTTTTGATAGTTTGGAAAATCAAAAGACAAGGAAACATCAAACCAATCTTTAGAGTTCCAAGATCTAGTCCTCCTATTCTTAGAGAGGGATCTCTCAAATATATTTGTTTGCAAATTTTTATCTTGTTTGTTTTGGGTATTGGTTTTAGACTAGTTATTAAGTGAAAGTGTTTGTTTGTTTGAATGGTTGAAGGACATAGCATAACATGAAAGGTCTAGGAAAGATAGATAGAAAGGAGAAATATCTGATTCATTGGGCAATGGAGTCAAGAAGAGTTCATGACAAACTAATCAATGGATATGGGATATCAAAGGGAAAATCTAACTTGGCCACAGGATCCTTTGGTTTTTGGAATGAGGTGGACATTAATGGTTTAGAAAGAAAGTTTGATTTCTCAACAAAGGGAATTTGAAAACATAACTTGAACAATAAAGAGGTATTTGATAGACAGGGCTAACCATAAATTCTACAAACCACACTTTAAGAAAATGATGACTTCAATTTTTTTTTTTAAATAAATCTAAGATTTGGGAGCACGTCCTATTTCCTCAAAGATTTTATTTCAAATGACTCAGAAAACATAAAAGATTCACTTATAATTGCAGTCATAGAAGAGGGAACACCTAAAAAACATCTATGATTACAACTATAAAGACCTTTAAAACAAATTTTCAAGCAAGGACAAAGGGCATGACCAAAACAGACCTCCTTGACTAACTTAAAACAATGGTCCTTCAAAGGGAGACTTCAATAAAAGCTTTCAAGTGATAGCAGACAAGCAGGGAAAACCATAAATCATGTTGAAACCAACTATTTGAACTATTATAGAAATAAACAATCATGAGGACTAAAGAGAGAGATTGGAGACTCTAAAATACCTCAACAAAAGAAAACATAAAACAGTGAAGGATGAACAGGTCTAAGGTGCTTCTAGGAGTCATTTCTTAGCCTAAAACTTTCATCCTATTGTAGTAAGCATTTATGGAACAAAATGAAAACAGGAGAAAACATAAAACAGTTCAGAATACTTCACCGATAGCCAAGCCCATGGATCCAATGATAGAGCCTTCTCAAGAACAAGCATGAAACAACATCATCAAGTTTCCAAGACTTCAATTTCTTCTTCAACTTCAGACAGACTATGTATTATTTCAGAGAGTTTCAGTATTACAACTAGTGAAAAATCAACCAACCTGTATCTCATCTTCTTCAGAAGTATTTATAGAAGAAATGAGGAGGTGGAAGAGTTTTAGGATTGAAGTGTAATAAATTCTACACTAAATGCAATTCCTGGCCTCGAAAACCATGCAAGGCATGAGTCAGGAATGCATGAAATTACAACTATGTATCATTTACTCTGTTTATGTCTTATAAGGCTTAAATGGGTAAAAAGATTGACTTCGAGGCCTATTCATCCTTTACAATAACTTCACTGACAGTTTTAGGATTTATTCTTTCTTTGGTAATAACTGTTCAGGTGTCTTTATGCAAATATCTTCTGTTTCGGCAATAAGTAGGCCTTCTCTTGATTTATTTAGGCTGCAGGTGGCTTTTGGTAGTTGGAGAGGATTCAATTAGCTTCTGATGTGGCAGTGGAAGCTTCTCGAACTGATATATTTCCTTGTTTTATTCTAAAACACCTTTAATTTACTTTAATTTTGTGTTTTAGGCCTAATTTGGCTTAATCTTTATCTTCGGGTCTTCATACTCTGCTGACTATGGATCAGACATTTGATTTTCTGAGTTTATGCCCTAATCCTCTTAAAAAATCTGATTTGAACTTTAAACCCTGATACTCTTTAATCTTCTATCTTCAAATGCTGATTTTCTTCAATAAATGGTCTCTGACTATGTCTTTCAGCTGTGTTGCAAGTGCGCGAAGGGTTTTCATAATATTACCAATGTTCGTGACACATGGTAAAAAATGACTATTTGAACCCTATATATTCATGTTCTTCATTTGATAGTGGCCTGGGGGATTGTCATCCCCGGCCTTTGATTTCTTTTAAAACTTATGGAGGAACCTTGAAAACTTGCACAAAACACATAAAAGTTAAGAAAAATGTGTGAAGGAGTGGGTTAAGGTTGCTTTGGATGTTAGGATAAATCGTGGTCGTCGATCCGAACTAATCGATGATCGAGATTGCTCGATGGGTTGATGGGGAGGCAGTTAGATAGATGGTAGTTGGATTAAGTTCAGGTCGTTGATCTGCAAAGATCAACGATCGATATTAATTGAGATTATATAATGTAGAGGGGGAAACATTATAACGAAATGGAGGGATTTACAAAGAAAATGGGCGAAAAACCTTAGGCAGAAGGGAAATGGGGTGAAATGAAATTTGGGGTTTCCGAACAATTCTGGGCCTTCGGATTGGATTAGTGAACAGAGATCAATGGCGGAGATTCATTATAAGAAAATGTAATGGAAAAGGGAATGGTGGTTTTGGCCATAAAAACCACTGGTGTCGCGCGGAGAAAAGAGGGAAAGGTGATATTGCCTTTTTTAACGCAATATGCATCTTTGGTTGACACGTGACTTTTTAAAACCACCCATACCACATAACTTTGAAAAATTAACCTTCGGATGTGAAATCACATGAAACCGTGTGCTAGCCGTCAGATCTGAGGCGTTAGATCAGATGGTTGTGAGGAGAGCGCGATGGAGGCAAGATGTACGGGCGGGAAATGGTGGGCCGAGAAAAGGCGGTTTTGATCTGGGTCATTGGATCATAGGAATGGATGGTCAGGATTTATCAATGGGGGAGGTAGGTCCCAAAGGATTTGGGCCTACCGGGCCATATCTGGACCGTTCGATGGTAGAAACGAATGGCCCAAATTGAAAGAAGGAGTATCGAAAGAAATATGAGGCAGGGGTTTGGGCATAAGTTGGGTTAAACGTGAACCGTTGATCTACAGAGATCAACAGTGGGTATTCACCGAATGATTTACACTGTGGGGCCTTATGAAATAACAGAAGAAGTTAGGTTTGATCTGGACCACCAGATCTTGTTGAATGGACGACCCAGATCTGATCATAGGACCACCAATCAGAGAAGGGTGGAGGAAGGCGCAATGGATTTTTGCGATGCGATTGATCGAGAGCCGTCGATCTCAAAACTAGATCGATGGTGGAGATTAAGTTACGAAGGCCAAAGGCAGAAGGGCGTGCTTGGAGAATGGAGCGACTGGGACCGTTAAATTTGGGTATGACATAGCAGATCAACGGTCAAGATTTGATCGCTGGATCTTATCGGTGGGGAGAAAAAAAAGAGGGTAAGTTGAAGATTTGCGATGCGATTGAGGATTTTCCATCGAATCGGAGGGTCAGATCAACGGCTTAGGTTTGATCGCATCACAAATCTTGAAAGGTATGAAGAAGAAGGGGGACCCGAGGTGGACTTGCGATGATCGTTGATCAGTTTAGATCAACGGATAATATTCGCCGAAACATTAAACTATCAGGTTTATACAAATGAAAGGAAAAGTCAGATTTTTACGTTTTAAAGGAAAAAACCAAGGAAATGAAGGTTTACAACAAGGATTTAGACCTTTTAAGCACCCGGTTGTGGGCTCTGGGTTGCGTGAAGAATACGAGGGGATCGGGGTGCTTTAAAAAGGAAAAAGGGGCTTAATCACATCGGAAAATTTTGAAAGTAAAGAAAATAAGACAAAATAGAGAACTCGATTGCGATTGTGCGATTAGGCCTCAGCGCTTGGTCTTGGTGCTAGTTTTATGCGGAAGAAAGGGGCATGGGGCTAAGGCCAAAGGGGCTCAAGGCCTTAGTGCAAAAGACAGTTTTTTATGATTTTTGAAGGATTTTCAGAGGATTTTGGGAGTTTTGATAAGGTTAAAAAAGGAGTTTTAAACCTTATTAAGGGGAATTTATGAAGGAAAGGAAGGAAAATGAGGGAAATGGAGGAATTTTATGAGGAGAAGGGGATGAAAAATGAAGGTCAGTTATGAGTGAAAAGAGGGGTAAAATGATGGAAAATGGGGTTTTTTAGCAGTATTTTTCTTCAGGAAAACAACAGATTTTTTAGGTTTCAAAGGGAAACAGCAGTGAAGATTAAGTAAAGTATTAGTTATCTTCATAAAAACTGGAAGGATGATAGGTTCTCAAAGGGGAATTATCTCTTGGAGTTTTGAAGAACACTATTAGCCACCTCTTGGTATAACAGAATTTATCAGTGGCTAACAGTGGCTCCACTTGGGGAAGACAGTTGGTCCTTTAGGTTTCTAGAACCTCAGCTGCAAATCTTTGGCTTTCATTTTACCAGTGCCTTAATCCATTGGGTAGAAACCTTTCTTTTTGATGATCTCTGCAGAAATTTAGAACAATGGAATTCTGTCAAAACAACAAGTCTACCTACCCATTCCTAATAATCCTAACATTTTTTCTTCTTTTTAGAGTGCATTTGGACTGGCAAACTCTCTTCAACAACATTTTATTCTTTTGAAAAGAAAAAAAATAATCTAAGTCTAATCTTATTCCTCCGTGAACTCAGTTTTAAGAGTTGAGTTCATAAGCTTCTCTACCTAACTAATGTCTGACAGGATTAGACTGTCTGACATACTTTTATTCTCTAAATTCAAAAGCAGAAATTTAAAAGCAAACAAGCCAGGATTGAACAGTCTAACTTGTTGCTGATCTATGGCATAAAAACAAGCTGCACATAGACTAAAATTGGTAGAAAATTTAAAACAAAATGCGAAGGCTTAAGATCTGAAAATGAAAACTTCCTTCTCTTTTTCTTCAGCTCTGATTTTGAATTTATTTTGAGCTGTCTTCTTTCTTCCCTGGTTCAAGTTTTGAGTTTATTAGAACTAGTTTTTTCATCAATCTCATAGGTTCAGATTTTGAGCTTGTTTGAACCTTTGTTTTTCTATCCTAATCTACCTTACTGATAAGCCAATATTGAGCTGTTTGGAAAATTTAATTCACTAATCCTATCAACAGTAAATTGAAAAACTAGTCAGTCATGATTAAGCTGTATGACTAACTAGAAGTGTGTTTTTTAGGAGTGGCTTTTGAGCTTGCACACTTTCACACTTTATTTCTCTTTTTGGTATGGGGTTGTACCTTTCTTTTTTTACAATCTTCCCTCTTTTCTCTTTTATATTTTTTTGGATTTTTATTTTTCTAACTTTGAATGCAATGTTTAACAATGATATTTAAAATGGAAAATAAAACGCTTTGAAACTCATGACTCTTGGCAGAAGTAATGCTTGAGCATCCTACCATTGACAGGACCTCCATATAGATCTTCTCCATTCAATTCTTTCAGAAAAAATGCATTGTGACCCGTTTCAGCATGAATAATATAGGGTCCTTTCCACAAGTTCTCAAACTTGCCATGTTTTCCCTTCTCTTCCCTTCTTGAATCCCATTTAAGAACAACATTTCCAACTTGGAAATTGTTTGCCTTAGTCCTCTTGTCAAATAGCTTCTTGATATTTTCTTGGACTAACTGTGTTCTTCCATAGACTTCTTCTCTAGTCTGCTGTAAATGAATTGTTTGGTTGATTCTTCTTTGCATATCATTTTCCTCAATTTGCACTTCTTGAAGGAGTTTCATGACTGGAACTCCTAATGATGTTGGGAAGACTGCATCCATGCCATAAACCAGCTGATAGGGGGACATATTTATTGAATTTTTTGCAGTTAATCTATCAGCCCATAAGGCATGAATCAGCTTACTGTTCCATGATTTCTGATTCTGCTCCAATAGCTTCTTGATGATATTGATGACGCTCTTGTTGGAGGATTCAACTAATCCATTTCCTTGGGGATAGTATGCATTAGAGTGACCCAAGGTAATATGGTATTTGTGACAAAAATCAACAATTTTTTTAGATTTAAAAGCAGCAACATTGTTTATTATGATTTTTCTAGGACAACCAAATCTGGATAGGATATTTGTTTCAAGGAACTTGATAATGACGGAGTCCGTAACATTCCTAAAGGGTATAGCTTCTATCCACTTGGTAAATTAGTTAGTGGCAGTGAGGATCCACTTATGTTGGGCTGATGAAGATGGGTGAATTTCCCCAATGAAGTCCAAGCTCCATTGTTGAAAGGGTGCCTCTACACTGATAGGATGTAACGATAAGGGAAGGAGTTTTCTTTTGCCATCAAAAATTTGACACTTATGGAAATACATGACTAAATTTTGAGTATCTGGGAAAAGGGTGGGCCAATAGTGACCAGATCTAAGAATTTTGTTTGCTGTGGTCTTCCAGTAGAGGTGTCCTCCACATTCTCCTTCATGCAACTCATGCATTATTCTTCCTTCATCATCTTCATGTAAATGTTTAAGAAAAATTCCAACAACATTTTTCCAATATAATACCCCATCTAAGATATAATAACTTAAAGCTTTCTGTTTCAAAAATATAGCTTTAGTTTTAGACAAAGAAGGAGGGGCATTCAAATACAAAAGCACATAAATGATGTTAGCATACCAAGGAGAATTCAGAAATTTTTCTTCAATGAAAGGAGCAGTGAATTCTTCTACTTCTTCCAACACATCTACCATGTTCATATCTAGTGCCTAGAAGTTTGACTCAGCCATGAGTTTTGCTAATCCTTTCCCTTTAACTAGTTTGGTGGGCCTAATTTCTAAGTCATATTCAAGAATAGTTGCAATCCATTTTCCCCTTTTACCATCAGGGTCTTGACTTAAAATATCCTTGACAACAGTATGTGGAACAAAAGCAATTATGTGAGAGTGTAAAATATAGACCCTAAAGTCTTTTAATGCTTTCACTAATGCTAAGGCTTGCTTCTCCATGATGTTATATTTGAGAGGAGAATCTCTTAAGGCCATACTAAAGAAGGATATTGGTTTTTCTTGCCCCAATTCATTCTTTTGAAGTAAAACCACAGCTATTGTATGCTCAAATGCAAAAGAAAAGATAAAATTCTTTGGTGAAATCTGGACTAATCAAGACTGGTGTTTGAGTAAGAGCTTGTTTGACCAGTTCAAAAGATTGTCTAGCTGGTAAAGTCCATTTTACACCTACATATTTCTTAAGCATGTTTGTAATGTTTTTTAATAGCTCAGCAAGGTTGGGGATAAACCTCCTCAAAAAATTAATCTTTCCAATGAAATATTGCAATCCTTTGAGGCTTCTTGGATGGTTAATTTGCAATATGCCATATATCCTTTTAGGGTCTATTTTGATTCCCTCTTCTGAAATTATGTGACCAAGAAGTTTACCTTCTTGGAGACCAAAGAGTGTCTTCTTGGGATTGAAAGATAAGCCAAGTTTCCTACACTTCTCAAAAACTTTTCTCAAGTGAATCAAATGTTCTTCATCAGTTTTTTAGAAAATGGTTATGTCATCAAGGTAAATGATTATGAAATAGCCAATATCTTCAGAGAAGGCTATGTCCATGGACCTTTGGAAGGTATGCCCTACATTCATCAATCCAAAAGGCATATTGACACACATAAAGGTTCCCCAAGGTGTAGTAAAAGCAGTTTTGATTTGATCACTTGGGAGCACTAACACCTGGTTGTAACCCAAGAACCCATCCAACAGTGATATCCTTTTTGACCCAACTACCCTTTAAATTATATGATCCATCTTGGGCAAGGTGTAGTTGTCTTTTAGAGAGGCTCAATTTAAATTTCTGAAGTCAATACAGAGCCTGATTTCCCCTGTCTTTTTCCTAACATAAACTAAGTTTGATGCCCATTCTGAATATCTAATTGGTACTATAATCCCAGCATTATGCATATTTTCAATTTTTGCCTTAACTAAAGGTAATAAAACAAGGTTTATTCTCCTTAGTTTTTGTTTAAAAGGCTTTTGATTTTCCTTCAAAGGAATCTTGTGTTGAATGATGCTACTATCATAAGATTTCAGATATTTGTATCCCCAAGCAAAAACATCTTTAAACTCTTTGAACAACTCTATATATTGCAATTTTATGTGAGTTGGGAGAGTGCTGGACAGTTTAATAATCTTGGGTTCTGCTAGGCTGCCTATGTTATGTTCTTCTACATATGTTTCCACAGGCTCCATTCTCGGCTCTTTGGCTACATCATTAAAGTCGAAAAGGTGTTCTAAAGGTGTGAGACCTCTTGGAATTGTATCACTCTTGCATTGTAAAACTTCCAAGTCTTCTTGGTATGTGTTGTCAATTAATTTTGCTTCAAAAGGATTCTCATAGTGATTTATATCAGCAGAATGTGTTATTTCAACTTCTGGGATTTGTTCAATATACAAACAATTTTCTTTATGGCTGGCTTCTAATATTGGTATGGAAAAATCATTTTTAGATTTTAAGAAATCATCTATGTGTTTTTCAGAATCAAACACTTGCCATTAATCTTCGTTATCAGGCACTGCAGGCCTGTTTTTTACCTTTATACTAAGATGCTCATTTATCTCAGGTATTTGGCAGTTGCTGGCATTGAAATCAAGTTAATTTGCTAGATGATTTTGTGCTCTAGGAATGAAAATGAGTTCATATTTTTCAAAGGTCTTTAATAAATAAAGGGCAGCATTTCGATATTCTCTAAGTCTTGGGTTTTTAGCTGAATATTCTCCTTTGATTTGTCTTATGATAAGTTCATAATCTCCTAAGATTGATATTTTTTGGGCTTGTAATTGTTTAAGCAACTGTAAGCCGAGGAGAAGTGCTTCATATTCAGCAATATTATTTGTGCATGGAAAATCTAGCTTATATGAATAACTCTGATTGGTATTTTGAATCCACACACTTACCCTTGCACTTATTTTGTTACAAGATCCATCAAAGTTTATTGTCCAAAGTATATTTGCCTCATTTTAATTTTCTTGTTGTTGTTGATTGCCAATGTTTTGTATCTGATTTTAGGGAAGTTATGATTGTTCTGATAAACTGATTGGGTCTATGTTTTCCTTATCTTGTTGAGTGATTTCATCTTCATTGTACAAGATAAAAGAATCTAAAGTTGATTGAATAGAATAGATTAGAGAGTTTTTTGGTTTATCTATGTTACTCACCATGTATTTCATGTGGGATTCCCTGTATAATCTTCTGTTTTGGTTAAAAAAAGAGATGATGGCATAAGACATTTCCATTTGAAGGCTTCCTTGAAATTTGGCTCCCCATGATCTTGATAAAAACATGCCATACTTAGGGGGAATGTCAGCTACAACTATGTCCATTACTAGACTCTTAGCAGGGATTTGAGATAAGTTAATACATAAATCTTTAATTAAACCCAAAAATTTGACTCTGCTTGAGTCAAAGGAATACAAATCTTTGTATGGTTTAGTAATTTCTAAGCCTAAGCTTTCCATTACTAACTTGGGCATTAGTTTGTGTGAAGCTCCAGAATCTAGCATGGCATTGTGTAAAATTTTCTCATGTATGTTCAAACTAACATAGAAGGGAGGAACATCCCCTTCTTGGTATTTTCCTTCAACTTCTGGACTAAACAACAACTTAGGCTTGTCATCTGTCAATTTTAAGGTGTCAGTATCACTTCCTAAGTTCAAAGCTTTCAAAACTTGGTTTCTGTACACTTCTTGGGTTACTAGTTACGCTAGAGGGATGGTAATTTTTATCTTTGCAGTCTCTCCCTCAAGGTTGAAAGGAACAATTGATTTGGTCATATTTACATCTGTTTTTTCAATTGAATTCTTTTCAACAATTTTGATTTGCTGAACTTTTTTTGGACTGGTAATTGGGACAGTTTTATTAGGTCCACTAGCTGAAGTGCTAGGGATTCTTTGCTCAACATTAGGCTGGCTATTTTTCTCTTTGTTTGAATCTATTTTCTTAGAAAAAATGTTGGGCTTCTCTGCTGTCTTCTTAGGCTGACTTTCTGCATTTTTCTTGACAGCAGTGCTATTGTTCTTATCTTTTGAATTTTCTATGGTCCCTTTGCTCCTAAGATCGTATTGTTTGTGCACCTCCATGATTGCATTTTCAATCCGCAATATATAATCATCAGAGAATAAACCCTGTTCTTCTTCAGTGAGGAAAAAATCATCCCCACTTTTTGATCCAATCAAGTTCACATGACCTTCTCCCAACCTTTCAGTCTCCCTATCTTCCTCATATTGATCAACATAGTTTTGTTGGAAGGGAGGTCTAATCTGTTGGTCATTTTCTTTTTGCTGATCTTGATTGTTTTCTCTTCTATAATTCTGACTTGTATTTCTATTTTGGTTGTTTTGAGGTTTTCTTGGTGGCACTCTATCATTCAAGTTGATCTTCTCAAGCATCCTCTCCATTACCTTCACTAGGTTATCAATTTTAGTGTCAGAAGTTGAGGTTGAGGGTGCAATGTAATCTTTATAAGTTACCCTCTTCTATGATCTCAACCTATTTATTTTCTCAATTATGTTTTCTTCTACGCTCACAGCTCCCTTCTGAATGTCCTGTAATGTTAAGTAATATCTCTCAATTAGCTGATAGGCCATTTCAACATCAAAACCTTCAGGGTATCTTACTAAGGCCATGCCTTGGGGAGGTTTCATGTGAGGTGGAAGAGCATTGTAAACACTGTCAAACCTAGTGGAGTAGTCATGAACACTCTCCCCTTGATTCCTTTTGAGACTACTATATTCTTCTAGTATTTGGAGAGGGTTCTTTTTCATTTCCCATTTTTTGATGAATGTTTGATGCAAAGCAGGGAGATCATTGATGTTGTTAGGAGGTAAGTTTTTAAACCACTTCTTTACATCTCCTCCTAAACTTTGGGAAAATATCCTCATCTTAATGGTTTCCTCTTCTATATCCATGTAATCAAAAGCATCTTCCATCCTATCTACATGATGTTGAGCTGTTTTACACTCTTTTCCAGTGAAATGAGGAATTTTGGATTGGTACTCATTTGGTAAGGGAAGCAGAGGTTGTGGTAACACTAATGGGGCAACCATGTTGCCATGCCTGGAAATAAAGGTGGATTTACAAGAGGTGGATTTAGAAGAGTGAAAGTGGGCTGAAATGGAGTGGTTTAAACAGTGATAGTATGGATTTGAGTGGAAGAAACACTTGGGCCAGCAAACTGGTTTTGAGCAGATTTTTTATGGAAAAGGCTAAAGTGGTGAAGAAGCTGTGAATCAAGAGGAGTGGAAGGTGAGGCTTCTCTACTAAAGCTCTGTTGCAAATCTAAAATGTCAAGATCAGTTTGGTTTAAATCACCTTGAGATCTAGTTCTAAAGATGTTCTTTGTACAATGTAAATCAAAGTGTGAATCCTCTAAGACAACAAGGTTTTCAGGGACAGATTTTGTTCTTAAGAGGTTCCTATTAGTAGTTGATTTTCCAAACTTAGAAGTCTGCCATAGAATTCTCTCTGGATTGTCAAATATTAAAGGAGGATTAGGGTCTGGATGAGATCTAGTGTTGATCCTATGTGAAGCCAGACTGTTTTTCAAAAAATGAGAGAGGTTAAAGTTTTTAGGGACTGTTTTTTGGAAGTTTTACCTCTCACAATGTCTTATATAGTATGGGGCTAGGCTTCTAAACTTCTTCATGGCTGGTTAACACAGTCCTAAAGATATATGGAGACCTAAATGAGTAATAGGCCTACTGGGGCTAGTGGAGTCGCCAGGTGGAAAATTTTTAGCTTCTATGAAGGTAAAATATTTGATGGTTCCACCACCACGTTTATTATGAAGCCAAACTGAAATTTTTTTTGGTTTTTTTTGAGTTTTTTCAGTCTTATGGGTTATGAGAGTGTCCTAAATCTGATTTAACACTTAGCTAAGGTGTCAAAAACATACAGAGTTCACTCTTATAGCTTGGTAACTGATTCCTTCAAGGTTTGATACGATTCTATCAAAATCCTAAGGGTTACCTAGTTTTTCACTTATTCAAATAAGTCCTATCACGATTATCATTATGCTTGGCAGTGCTTGAAGAAATTTACTTATGTTGTACTGGACAATGAGTGTTTTTTTTTAAGTTTTTTACTCAGAGTCCCACTATTATCGACATTATGTTGGGGTCCTGTGTTTTGATAGTTTGGAAAATCAAAAGACAAGGCAACATCAAACCAATCTTTAGAGTTCCAGGATCTAGTCCTCCTATTCTCAGAGAGGGGTCTCTCAAATTTATTTGTTTGCAAAGGTTTATATTGTTTGATTTTGGTATTGGTTTTAGACTAGTTATTAAGTGCAAGTGTTTGTTTGTTTGATTGGTTGAAGGACATAGCATAACATGAAAGGAATAGGAAAGATAGATAGAAAGGAGAAATGTCTGATTCATTGGGAAACGGAGTCAAGAAGAGGTCATGAAAAACCAATCAATGGGTATGGGATATAAAAGGACAAATCTAACTTGGCCACAAAATCCTTTGGTTTTTGGAATGAGGTGGACATTAATGGTTTAGAAAGAAAGTTTGATTTCTCAACAAAGGGAATTTGAAAACATAACTTGAAAAATAAAGAGGTATTTGATAGACAGGGCTAACCATAAATTCTACAAACCACACTTTAATCAAATGATGAATTCGAAACAACTTTTAAAACAAATCTAAGATTTGGGAGCACATCCTATTTCCTCAAAGATTTTATTTCAAATGACTCAAAAAACATAAAATATTCACTGATAATTGCAGTCATAGAAGAGGGAACACGTAAAAACATCTATGATTACAACTATAAAGACCTTTAAAACAATTGTTCAAGCAAGGACAAAGGGCATGATCAAAACAAACCTCCTTGACTAACTTAAAACAATGGTACTTCAAAGGGAGACTTCAATAACAACTTTCAAGTGATAGCAGACAAGTAGGGAAAACCATAAATCATGCTGAAACCAACTATTTGAACTATTATAGAAATAAACAAGCATGAGGACTAAAGAGAGAGATTGAAGACTCTAAAATACCTCAGCAGAAGAAAACATAAAACAGTGAAAAATGAACAGGTCTAAGGTGCTTCTAGGAGTCATTTCTTAGCCTAAAACTTTCATCCTACCATAGTAAGCATTTATGGAACAAAATGAAAACAGGAGAAAACATAAAACAGTTCAAAAAACTTCACCAATAGCCAAGCTCATGGATCCAATGATAGAGCCTTCTCAAGAACAAGCATGCAACAACATCATCAAGTTTCCAAGACTTCAATTTCTTCTTCAACTTCAGACAGACTATGTATTATTTCAGAGAGTCTCAGTATTACAACTAGTGAACAATCAACCAACTTGTATCTCATCTTCTTAAAAAGTATTTATAGAAGAAATGAGGAGGTGGAAGAGTTTTAGGATTGAAGTGTAATAAATTCTACACTAAATGAAATTCCTGGCCTCGAAAACCATGCAAGGCATGAGGCAGGAATGCATCGAATTACAACTATGTATAATTTACTCTATTTATGTCTTATAAGGCTTAAATGGGTAAAAATATTGACTTCGAGGCCTATTCATACTTTACAATAACTTCACTGACAGTTTTAGGATTAATTATTTCTTTGGTAATAACTTTTCAGGTGTCTTTATGCAAATATCTTCTGTTTCGGCAATAAGTAGGCGTTCTCTTGATTTATTTAGGCTGTAGGTGGCTTTTGGTAGCTGGAGAGGATTCAATTAGCCTTTGATGTGGTAGTGGAGGCTTCTGAGACTGATAGATTTCCTTTTTTTATTCTAAAACACCTTTAATTTACTTTAGTTCTGTGTTTTAGGCCTAATTTGGCTTAATCTTTATCTTCGGGTCTTCATACTCTGCTGACTGTGGATCAGGAATTTGATTTTCTGAGTTTATGCCTTAATCCTCTTAAAAACTATGATTTGAACTTTAAACCCTGATACTCTTTAATCTTCTATATTCAAATGTTGATTTTCTTCAATAAATGGTCTCTTACCATGTCTTTCAGTTGTGTTGCAAGTGCGCGAAGGGTTTTCATAATATTACCAATGTTCATGAGACATGGTAAAAAATGATTGTTTGAACCCTGTATATTCATGTTCTTCATTTGATAGTGGCCTAGGGGATCGCCATCCCCAACCTTTGATTTCTTTTAAAACTTATGGAGGAACCTTGAAAACCTGCACAAAACACATAAAAGTTAAGAAAAATCCATGAAGGAATGGGTTAAGGCTGCTTTGGAGGTTAGGATAAATTGTGGCCGTCGATTTGGACTAATCGACGATCGAGATTTCTCGATGGGTTGATGGAGAGGTGGTTGGATAGACGGTGGTTGGATTAAGTCCGACCGTTTATCTGCAAAGATCAACGGTCAAGATTGATCAGGATTATATATTGTAGAGGGGGCAACATTATAACTAAATGGAGGGATTTACAAAGGAAATGGGCGAAAAACCTTAGGTGGAAGGGAAATGGGATTAAATGAAATTTGGGGTTTCTGAACAATTCTGGGCCGTCGAATTGGATTAGTCAATAGAGATCAACGACGAAGATTCATTATAAGAAAATGTAATGGAAAAGGGAATGGTGGTTTCGGCCATAAAAACCACTGGTGTCACGCGGAGAAAAGAGGGAAAGGTGGTATTGGATTTTTGAACGCGATATGTGTCTCTGGCTGACACGTGGCTTTTAAAAACCACCCATATCACATAACTTTGAAAAATTAACCTTCGGATGCGAAATCATGTGAAACCATGTGCTGGCTATCAGATCTGAGGCATTAGATCGGACGGTTGTGAGGAGAGCGCGATGGAGGTAAGATGTACGGGCGGAAAATGGTGGGCCGAGCAAAGGCGATTTTGATCTGGGCTGTCGGATCATAGGAATGGATGGTCAGGATTCATCGGTGGGGGAGGTAGGTCCCAAAGGAGTTGGGCCTACTGGGTCATATCTGGACTGTTAGATGGTAGAAACGGACGGCCCAGATTGAAAGATGGAGTATCAAAAGAAATATGAGGCAGGGGTTTGGGCAGAATTTGGGTTAAACGTGAACCGTTGATCTGCAAAGATCAACGGTGGGTATTCACCGAATGATTTACACTACGGGGCCTTATGAAATAACAGAGGAAGTCAAGTTTGATCCGGACCGTCAGATATTGGCAAATGGACGACCCAGATCTGATCGCAGGACCACCAATCGGAGGAGGGCGGAGGAAGGCGCAATGGATTTTTGCGATGAGATTGATCGAGAGCCATCGATCTCAAAACTAGATTGACGGTGGATATTAAGTTATGAAGGCCAAAGGCAGAAGGGAGGGCTTGGAGAATGGAGTGACTTGGACCGTCGAATCTAGTATGACATAGCAGATCAATGGTCAAGAGTTGATTGCTGGATCTTATCGGCGGGGAGAAAAAACAAAGGGTAAGTTGAAGATTTGCGATGTGATTGAGGATTGACTGTCGGATCAGAGGGTCAGATCGACGGCTCAATTTTGATCGCATCGCAAATCTTGAAAGGTATGAAGAAGATGGGGGACCTGAGGTAGACTTGCGATGATCGTTGATTGGTTTAGATCAACGGCTAATATTCGCTGAAACATTAAACTGTCAGGTTTATAAAAATCAAAGGAAAAGTCAAATTTTTACGTTTTAAAGGAAAAAACTAAGGAAATGAAGGTTTACAACGAGGATTTAGACCTTTTAAGCACCCGGTTGCGGGCTCTGGGTTACGTGAATAATACGAGGGGATCAGGGTGCTTTAAAAAGGAAAAAGGGGCTTAATCTCATCGGAAACTTTTGAAAGTAAAGAAAATAAGACAAAATAGAGAACCCGATTGTGATTGTGCGATTAGGCCTTAGCGCCTGGTCTTGGTGTTGGTTTTATGTGGAAGAAAGAGGCATGGGGCTAAGGCCAAAGGGGCTTAAGGCCTTAGTGAAAAAGGCTTTTTTTATGATTTTTGAAGGATTTTCAGAGGATTTTGGGAGTTCTAATAAGGTTAAAAAAGGATTTTTAAACCTTATTAAGGGGAATTTATGAAGGAAAGGAAGGAAAGTGAGGGAAATGGAGGAATTTTATGAGGAGAAGAGGATGAAAAATGAAGGTCAGTTATGAGTGAAAAGAGGGGTAAAATGATGGAAAATGGGGTTTTTCAGCAGTCTTTTTCTTCAGGAAAACAATAGATTTTTCAGGTTTAAAAGAGAAACAGTAGTGAAGATTAACTAAAGTATTAGTTATCTTCATAAAAACTTGAAGGATGATAGGTTCTCAAAGGGGAATTATCTCTTGGAGTTTTGAAGAACACTATTAGCTACCTCTTGGTATAACAGAATTTATCAGTGGCTAACATTCTCAAGAATCATGATTTATACATTTCATGGCTATATTCATAAGTTTCTTTAGGTTTACATGCATGAATGGAAAATATACATTTTACTGAAGAAATTCTAGTTTATTGAGAGTAATGTTCGATCATTTTAGGCAGCTTCAAATTTCATTGAATTTTAAAAAGTGTACTTTTGTTGTCCCTTTTGGAACATTTCTAGGCCACATAGTGTGTAGGGAAGGGGTATATGTTGATCCTACCAAATTTTTAGTAATATTGAATATGCCACCACTAACTACTATCAAGCAAGCAATTGCGGTCAACTATGGGACATACATGATACTATCGTAGGTTCATCCTAAATTATGATTTAATTACTTCACCATTGGAGAATCTATTAAATAAATATGAACGGTTTGTTTGGTCTATTGAATGTAATTCTACATTTGAAATCCCGAAGGAGAAACTTGCAAGTGTGCCAATAATGGTTTATATCGATTGGAATAAAAAATTACATGTTCACATAGATGCATCAGGGATTGTGTTAGGAGCTATTTTGATGCAACTAGGTGAAGGTAACTTAGATCACCCCATTTATCTTTCCAATAGAAAACTTTCTCATTGTGGAGAATAATTACACCACTACGGAAAGGGAAACTCTTGCTAGGGTGTATTCGCTCCAGAAGTTCATACATTATCTATTGGGAGATCCATTTATTTTTTTCACTGATTATTTAGATCTAGGTTACTTAGTTAATAAACCTATATTAGAAGGGATAGTATTTCAATGGATTTTTTTATTTCAATAATTTACATTTGAGGTGATCATCAAGCTAGCTTGCTCGAATGTGGGTCTAGATCACTGTCTCAATTGGAATAAGGATAAACGAGAAGATCGGTTGATGATCAGTGGCATGACGCACATTTATTTAAAGTTGAAGTAGTCCCAGATTATTTGGAGTGTATTGCATTGTTTCTCACAAAAGGTAAATCCCTCAATGATTACACACCCACTCAAAAATGACATATGAGTGTTCATGTTGTCTATTATCAACTAATTGCGGGATAATTATAGAAAACTGGGCTCAATCAAATTTTGTGAAGATGAGTATTGGAAATTGAAAGGGATGATATTTTATGGGAATTCCATGCAGGAGTTGTAGGAGGCCATGTTGGAGGAAAGGACACTACTCATAAAGTCTTACAAGTTGGCTTCTGGTGGCAAACCTTATTTAAGGATGTGAAAGAATATGCAAAGCATTGTGATATTTTCCAGTGAGTTGGTTGATCATCTCGAAGGGATGAACTACCCCTAAATCTAGTTAGGGTGCTTAAAGAATTTGGAAAATGGGAATTTAACTTTTTTGGGCCAATTAATCTTCATGTGTGACACTTGCATCCCAGGTATATCACTATTGCAATAGATTATCTCACTTGTTGGGAAAAATGGATTTTTTTAAATATTGCACTGCTGATATAACTTCAATACTTACTTTTCAAAATATCATCACTAGGTTTGGTTGTCCTAGAATACTTACTAGTGAACAAGGTTCTCATTTCATCAACAATACGGTTTGTTCACTCCTACAAAAATTTATGATACTTCATCACAATATTAGTCCTTATCATCTGCAAGTGAATGGAATTGTTGAAGCCTTAAGTAAAGTCTTGGAGAAGAGTCTCACCAAAATATATTATGTGAATAGGGATGATTAGGATGAAGGGATTCCAACAAATTTATGGGCTTACTACACTATATTCAAGTGTTTTCCTAAGTATATTCCATTTCAATTTTGTTGATGGAAGAGACGTAATGGTTCCAGTAGAATTTATAGTCCATAATTTATTAATTTCTCATGCTATCAAGATGTTTGAGGATGATTCCATCCTAGAAAAATTACAAGAGTTATGGAAACTATATGAACAATGGTTTCTTGCAGATTATCATCAGACTGTTCAAAAATACAAACAAAAAGCTTGGCATGATAGGAACATAAAGAAGAATTCATTTTCGGTTGGAGATCGAGTATTACTTTATGACATAAAATATTTGAAGTGTCCTCATAAATTGAAAATGCATTGTATTGGTCCATTTTATGGTGTAGAGCTTATAGATTTGGTAGTTTTCAAGCTTGCTCAGTTGGATGGTATCCTTTTTCCTAGTTGGGTAAATTATGCACACATGAATCCCTTCTTTGGCTCATAAACTTACTTTTTGGAATGCTCTCTAAAAATGGAGTATTAGTTATGTTTTTATGTTATGGTAGTTGCATCAGTTTTAGTTAGAGTATGTTTTGTTTCCTCAATTATGTCAATAAATCCTTTTGGTTGTGACCCACAACAAGTCATTATTGTCAGGAAGGTGTCATCGTTTACATCCTATCATTTCTTTATTCATAAATTCTTGTATTTTTTGTCACTAAGTCTCTTCTGTTTGTAACAGTTAGTAATTACATTTGACCATATTTTCGTAGAATCCTCGGTTGATTTTTCATTTGTTAGTCATTCATTCAAGTTTTTTGGGAAAGTTGAGAAACTTTATTCATAACTGTGGGGGATTTTAGGTCCATAGTGAATTGATTGGTAGTAAAATTATGGGATAATGGTCTAGTCATTTCAAACTTCTGCCAAACATTTCTATATAACCCTATTTATTTGTCATTTGCATGTAATTCCTCCTACTATTTCATTGAGTCTTTCATATTTGATCCTTTTTCATATAATGTTGTGTCCCCATATTTTTGTCAACCTCTTGTTAACATTGTCTACACCCTTCATTTTTCTACTATGTGTCTCCCTTCAAATCTTGTCATCTCTCTCACCCCATTTGATTCCTATCTCCATACCACTGATGATCTACTAGGGAAGTATGATAAGTATTCCTTAGTTAATATTGATTTGTCCAACAATATCTCATTTCCTGCACTCCTCTCTAATGTCTTCATGCAACCCAATACATGACCTAGTTATCACACATCCCATAAATAAAACCTAAATTTTTCTATTAAATTAGTCTTGTTTGTTGTTTTTTTATGATTTACCTACCTTTAGCACCACATGGGAAGTAATGTGTTGTACTGCATTTCTCGTAAGAGGGCTCCATGGAATATCCTCATGGTTGGATCAGGGGTATCCAATCCATGTTCATGATACTAATAGGCTCAAAAGACTCTCTTCCTATGTCTCTGATTTCTTTAAGGTGTTTCAAAGTGCTTCCAAGCAGGGCAAGAAAAATGGTGAAAACAATTTGTACACAAAGTATGGCACCCAAAATAAGTGTTGAGGATCTAAAATTGATATGATTAACAATGAGAAAATTAAGGTTTCCTATTATATCATTTCCGAAAAATCTATGCATCACTACACAAGAGGGGAGTGTTTGCTCGATGCCATATCTATTGTGAAGGCATGTGTAAAATTGGAACAACTCAATTGGCCTAGTTATTTGTTCAATGCACTCTTTTAAGCTTGCAAGGATGTCAACATGAGGAAAACCTATTTTATATTTGGATACCTATTTATTCCTCTCACCATGAAGAAATGGGGCCCTCTAGAGGGTTGAGATGCTACTCAAGTAGCTGATGATGAGTTGATGGCATATGCCTATGCTCCTTGGTGAACTAGTGAAGATCCAAAAAATATAGATTTCAATGAACACACACGAGAAGTGGTACACCAAGATGTTCGATGTCACTTATCATGTTTCTAGAGTTCCTCTTCCATTACTCCATTAGTATTCTCATCATATGTGATTTGGTGTCAGCCACATCAACACTTATGTTTGGCCCCTTATTGTCAATCCAATAACCTTCTCTATGCGCAAGCTGCCATATTATTTGAATGACACTAACTTCCACATAGAGGTTCTTTCACAGCCAAGAATCATCACTATGAATAAATATTGGTAAGTTTTATATTCTCTTGATGGAATGTGACCAAAGGATTCTACTAATGAAACTCCATCATCGTCTAGAAAATGCTCTGCTAATTCTGAGCAAGACTTCCAACCATTGATGAAGAAGGTACAAGAGTGTGTTTCTTCTACACACATGACTTGTTCTAAGGTAGGATCTTTAGTTCATAAAGCCACTATTTTTCATGTTGTTTCCCCTTTTTATTTTGTACCATAAATTATTGATACAACTATACTTTTTTTCACCAACTGCACTGCACTTTATCCTTAGTAGTCACACAAAAATTGTAAACCCTCCACTTCTATCCTGATTGATATTGCATATGAAGGTATCGTTGCTACAACCACTTGACCTTCCATCCCTAATACTAGAGAAAAACCCTAATATTCTCCTCATTCCCCCAATTTTTTTCCCAAGACCTCTAAGGAAATATCTCTTATCACCTTAACCCTAATATTGTCCTTGATGAGACTGTCGAGATCAAAATTGGATCGCTTTTCATAAATCCTATCATTTTTTGCCTCCACTTGCTACCCCTCCTCAAGTTTAATAATAATCATTAATAGAACCATTTGTTCCCACATCTATTGTCCCTTTGTCACTATCCATCTCAATCCTTTTAGCCAGTTAGGTTGCTACCTTCACTAGGGATCCAAAAAACTTTTTCCAAGTCCTTTCTATAGTTTCAAAATAGCAGGATATAGTTCCAATTTTTCCAGCACTTATCATTTAAAAACCCCACCAAGATATTCATAAAGAGCATAGTCATGACCAAGAATCCTCCCCACAAGGTTAGTCAGAAAATTATGTTTCTAGCAGAAAACCTCTACAAGCCATATTCACACTGTCATACACCCTTTCAGTTGACGGTCTCCAGACTTGATCTAGGTCCCATTTGTTTTAGTTTATTTGGGACTCTACCACCTAGCTTGAGGATTACTTAGGTAATGTTGAATCTAGATACATAGAGCTCTTGACCACTTATGACCAACACCAAAAAAAACTTGCTATAGTAACAAGTGAGCAAGATCAGTTTCGAGAGGGGAATAAGCAATTAAAACAACAAATTTCTTATTTGAATTCCAAGTTTTAGACAATTTGGCCCACCCTTTCTTAATTTGTTGTCAAATTGCTTGAACAATTTTCCACATTTTCCCTTGTTGAATGTTGTGAGTTTGTTGAAATGGCATGTCTTAAATTGGTCACACTAAATAAATATTTGAAGGGAATTACTTCCAAACTTCCCCAAGAACTCCTAGATCCTTCTATCCAGTATCAAGAGAAAATTTCCAAAGATATTTTTGTGGCCTCATCTGTCAAGGACACTTTCCAACAATTTCATGAATGATTCGCAGTACATTTTCAGCCAAGTCTTGGACTAGATTAGTGTGTTGGCCAAGAAAAATTAGCCTGTGTACCCACCCCATGAGAATGTCAAGCAACTATTTCATTAGGAAATAAAAAATTTCGACTTATAACAAAAAAATGATTTTTTGGCACAAACAAATGCATCGGATGCCTAGATTAACCAGATTGAAGAAGCCTTGCAAGCTACTAAGTGAGTGATCAAGGACCTTCCTTCGATTGTGCAAAGGCACTTTGTCAAACTTAAGACCCTAAATTCCACTGGAAAGGGCCAATTGAAAGACATTCTCAAGGACCAACCTACTGAAATAAAAGTTGCATTTATATGACAATTTTTAGGAAAAATATCTGCCATTTTTTAGATATTTAACAATGTCTTTTTCACGTTCATGAGTTTCAAAGATGATGTTTTACAAACTATGATGGATTTTGTTCCTTCATTTGAATTAGATACAATGATGCAAAAATACATTAAAAAAATAAGAGAGGCACATTCACAAAAAGGACCATATGCGCTAGTAGAAAATTGACTTGAGGGCGAATCAATAGATTGTTGTTAGGGTTTTTTCGGTACTTTTTTTTTGAAGATATTTTGGGAAATAAGTTTGAAAATTAGTTGCGAAGGAAATAATGGATATATTTTTCCAGAAGAAGACCACCAAAAAATATAGTGTCAAGTAATTTCTGTTGGGACTCGGGCAACATCAAAAGAAGGAAAATACAGTTGTAAAAGAAGGAAACACGAGTTCAATTTTGAAAGGATCAAGGAGGATAGGGACAAAGGCGCCAATATTTTTCAAAGTGGAATATATCAAGGATGGGATCAAGGAACTTAGTAGATTACCAAATCAAGCGAGTGAGTCTATAAAATAAGCCAAAAATGGGAAAATCGAGTAGCTATAACTAGAATCAAAGCTAGTATTACAATCTATTGCTAATGGTTCGCGCGTTGAGAGAGTCTGTAATCTACACATAGTTATGAGTCTTCCTTCTATGAATTTTAATGTTCTGGTGTAATGTATTTGATATGGAGAGATGAGAGCACATGACTCTGTGTGGATCCTCATTGTAATTACTACCTAAATAATAATAACAGTAATAATAAGCGAGTTGCAGGAATGACTTGTGTGATATGGATTCATGAATGTGTAACCCCTTTAAAATTTTAATGCATGCGTTGTTATTTATTTGTGAATTCATGAATGGTTTATTTGTAATTACATCTAGTTGCGATGAATCGTACTATGTTTAAAATGAATGCATAATGTTATGATAGTTTTGTTTCTCACCACTCATCTCAATCCGTCTTAATATTCCTCAGTTTTGACATGCCTCGGGTGAGACGTTCATTTTATTTGAAGAAAGTGAAAATTTCAGTGGTAAGCTAGACTACGGTGATAATTTGTTCGCAATCTCAGGCCAAACCCTAGGTCTATACAGTTCCATTTTTTTCTCCAACAAGACACCAACAAGAGTAAGAGATTATTTTTACAATGTTGATTGAAAATACTATGTGATAAGACAAATGTTCTTATTGTTGGTGGTGTTGGATGTAATGAGAGGCATCAAAAATAAAAGGTAGAAAACTATTTGAAAATTGATCAATTATCCCCACAATACCATATGTCAATACCATGGGACCTTACCATATGTCAATGCAACGGATCTAAAACATGGATCAATTTAAGCAATGGGTAGCGAAAAAAAAGGAACAAATGTCTATACAAAATTAGTGTGAATGTGCCACCAAAATAGTATGAGTGTGTATGTCAATAGATGTGTGATTCTACCAGCAAGAGAGTATGAGAGAGGTAGAAAATGTGTATGATAAGTGACAAAAATGTAGTTACTAACAAATAACATATGTGTGTGAGAGGATGAATGTTGTAGGTGTGTGTATGTAGGTAGAACAAGGTTATTTGCTAAATGAGACAACAAATGAGAGTTACCGTGAAAGTTCAAGAGGGGAAACAAGTATGAGTGTTGTGACATTGAATATGATGAGGAAGAAATATGAATACTAAATATTGTAGGATAGAAAGAGTGAGTGTGTCTAAATGAGAGATTGTGCTAGTAAGAAAAGCGTTAGAATGGAAACAAATATGTGAAGACTATATGAAAACAAAGTGTGAAGCTTAATTTGTAGTGTGACTATGTGACAATAGAGTGTGAAACCAAATTGATAGTGTGGAAAAAAATTATGAAATTTAATTGAGAGTGTGACAACATGTTTGAATGTTGAAGAGAAAAGGAGAAAAATTAGATAAAATAACTAAGTGTATAGATCATATTGTTGAGTACTAAATTTCTATGCCATATTCTAGGATAAAGTTTCTAGGGAGCTGTAAAAACTCCAGAAAGAACAATTGAATAGGAGGAAGAGAAACAAATTTGGGAGGATATATGAAGAAACCACTAAATAATAGTATAAATATCAATATCACAAGGGATTTATGTCTCTTTCAAGTTGGAACCTACAAATTCGGTGGGGATTGGTGTCTCCAGTAGATTGATGCCTGTTAGCCATCCATAATTTTGATATAATCAAATGGTGGCTAAAACAGGTCTTTTAGCCTTCAAGAAACAAATTTCAAGCAATTTGTGAGTTCTTGAAGTCCACTGTGTTCAATATCCTTCATAAGACCCGCCTCACTGATGTTTTCACTTAAAAAATCCTTCAAAGAAGCCCTACTGATTCAAAAAGAAAAATGTCTTCAAAGCCATAATTCCCATCGTTTCTCCATTTAAATATATTCCCTTCATGTCACCCATTTTCCTCATTTTACCCTTTATTTCCTTAAAAATCCCCTTAAAACCTTATAAATCCTCTTTATTTGGTTTTTAACCCCTTTTCTAACTTATCAGAACCCCTCAAAAGGCCTCAAAAAACCTCATTTTATCCTTATTCCGATGTTTTTAGCATAGGGCCTTAAGTGCCTTTCGCTTAAGCCCCTGGCCTGTTTCCGCCATATCACCCGACACTGTGACCGAACGCTAAGCCCATCGACTTATCGACACTTCGCACCTCACATTTCCTCGCTTCCATCTCCCGAATTTCCGCTGATGGCCGATCCACTGAGCAAACCTCCACCATTGATCCTATTTAAGATCTAACGGTCCTCGCTCCATCGGCACATCGCACTTCCCATTTCCACTTTCCAAACTCTATTTCCCCCACCGATTTTCATCCTCCATTGACAATATTGCAGCCATCGATCTCCCTCAGATCGAATAGTCCACGCTCCATCGCAAACTGCAAAGGGTCACTTCTACCTTCCCTTTCCCCGCCAATATGTGCTCTGCCGATTAAATCTTGGTCGTTGATCCTCCAATGATCCAATGGCCAGTGGGGTCCTTCCCTTATTCTTTCATTCGCCCTTCTTTTTCTCCTCGATGTATCTCCACCGCTGATCCTCAAGATCTAACTGCCCTCGTTTCCCCCATCATCCATTCTCCCAACCCATTCATTACCCCATTTATCACGTAAAAAAGATCTCTAATGTTGGTTTTGCCAATTCAACGGCTACCATTCATCCCGTAGATCCTCGCCCTTCTATCCCACTTGATAGACATTTGGCTATCTGAAAAATTAAATGACGTCACTACCAGTCCCACACAACCATGCATCTTCCCCATCGCGTTAACCCTCCGTCGTAGATCTAGATCCCCCAGATCTAGCAGCCCGCATTCATCTTCGCACTTATTTCTCCGTAGAGGTTTAACACCTTGTTTAAATGCAAAAAAAGAGGTTTTGGGGGACATGCGTCACCCACCCACCTGTATCGCATCCGCCCATCCCCCAACAACTTACCACCCAAATCCTGTGGGAATACCACCTCCGGTATTCCCAAAAAATGCCATTGCATCTTTTCCTGCCAAAATCAGTTTTGAACCCTGGTTTTCGTGGTTTTTCACCATGAGGCCCTTTTTTGCTGCATCCACCGCCTGTGCACACTCCTCCGCCTCCGCTAAACCCTCTGAAGCAGTTAAAACCAAAAATGCAGGATTTCATATAACATATTGGTTTTTTTGTGCAGTTTTCATGGTGTTTAAAGGTTTAAAGTCGTTCCACAGTCAACACAAAGGCTAAGAGCCAAGGATGACGATCCTCCGTGGCTCTAAAAGCAGAAAAGGGACCAAGAAGGGTAAAAAAATCACATCTCAACCAATGGATCATGACCATTGGCCAACAATCAAGCCCTCCGATGCCGTGTAGCCACCTCTCAACACCAACAAAGGTTAAATCAAGAAGAAACCATGAAGACCGTGAAGAGTATCAGGAGATTAAATAAAAGATTTAACATGAAAGCCTAAAGATCAAAAACCTTAATCCACAGTCAAAGGATAAAAATATAGTTAAAGCCAAAACAATGTTTGAAATGACGAAGATGGACAAATTAGCGAAGGGAAGCCTTAACTACTATAACATCAAGGCTGTCTACTCCTTCAAGGACCAAAATGTCCCCTTTCGCCTACTTTTCACTCCAAGACACCGTGACATTCATTTTGACAATAGAACCTCTTTAAAACTATTAGAGAAGTTATATAATAGTCATGGGATGCCTCAAAACCGAAATATGATAGTTACTTGTCTCAGAGGTCAAATAGAGTACTTCGGCCAGAGACATCTTCAAAGGACATGCTTCAGAGTTACTACTAGCCTGCTAGTTGGCTTCAAAGTCAACTCAAAGAAGCTAAAGTGGTACAAACAGTTATTGGTATGATTATTAAGTAGAATGGGCATTCAAATACCTCTCCCCTTCTGTCTTAACTGATATTTATGATCTTTCCTTCAACACTCTTCCTCTTTCACCTATATGTATTCACAGAAAACTCGTTGTGAGAGGTTGGAAAATGGTTAATTGTTGAAACTGTTATTGAGTAGCTGTAATATATTAGGTTTGGAAGAGAAGTATCAAACTGTAAAATTTATTGGACTCAAAGTATGTAACTGGTCTTGGACATCAAATAGACAAGCAGATTCACTGGATCCTGATCTAAATCATTGGTGATGTTTTTCCTTATTGTCACTGTTGCTTCTTATGTTTTTCACTTTGTTCATATTCTATGTTAAAGAGCAGGAAATATAGATTAGGATTTAATTCTAAAGTACCCTAATTCTGACTGATAAGCTGTATCTTTATGTTTTCTTCTAAATGTGTGTTTGAGAATGAATCAATAGAGTATAACCAGTCAAGGAATATTGGTGAGCCCATGTCTTGCAGTGTAGAACTTGAGATTCTGCTCTTGAATGTTCTTGAAAGGTTTCCTAAGTAGAGTTGAACTAGGGAATTCTATGGTTAGCCTTGTCCTCTAGTTTCTTCTCCAACAGCTAGCTTTGAAAAGTTCCCTTGAGTGTATGCCGAAAGAAGGATAGGTTCAAAGTCCTTACTTGATCTTAGGCTACTCTTCATGTTTATCTTAAATGTTGTCTACTTTCTGAAGGTAGTCAATAGGATTACTGGATTGTTGTCTTAGAAGTTGGCTTTAGTAGGAGTATTTACCAAAGAAGTCTATGGTTTGCCCTGTCCTTTGGCTTGCTTTAAAATATTCACTTTAAAAGGATTTCTTGTGTAGTGAAGTTATTTTCCTTAATCGAATATAACTTTTCTTCTTTCACAACATTTCTTAAATTTTCGTACCACAAAATCAACTTAAAAAGATCTTTTCATATAGATGACTTGCCCTATGGAAACCCTTGAATAGTTGTTGTGCAAGTAAACCCTTTTATGACTCCATAGCCCAATGGATTAGCACTATTTCTTGACCTATCTTCCCATGTTGAAACATCCTTCTACTTATTTCCTCCTTCACTCCACATGACCTTCTCAATTAATGATCCCCAACCAGAAACAAACAAATCCCTTGTGCTTCATAACTAGCCTAATATCATATCATGAGCCTATAAGAATATCATTCTAAAACACATATAGAGAGATCCCTCTTTGAATCCATGAGGGCTAGATACTAGGATTCCAAAGTGGTTCTGATGTTTCCTTGTCATTTGGTATGCCAATCTACCAAATCACAAGGACACCAACATAAATGGTGACTCCACTGGGGACTTCTAAGTGAATTACATCTTATACATCCTTAAGACCTCAGAAGACCCACAAACCTCCTTAGATTGGTATTCAATTACTGATGGTGGACATCAACTCATCTCAAAATTTTTGAAATCCCCCACCTGGTGACTCCACAAATCTTAATAGACATAAAGACTCCACTGGGAAACTCATTCTATCATAACATCACTCATACTCAGTCAAGAAAACTTTGAGGATTAATTTTTATTTGTTAAAGACTAGTTTGCCTCTAAATATTGTCATATTGGGCTAAATTTCACTTCTGTGGGTCTAAATATTAACATACTGGCTTAAAAAAGAATTCATACTAGAGCCTATCCCGACCCAAATCCTCCTGAAATAGTTGATAATCCAGAAAGCTTTCTTAGGAAGTCTCCTGTATCTAGGGATCCAACTATTATCAGTTCAATTCACAGAGCTAATTCTGTCCCTGAAAACCTTTCGGCTCTTCAAGAGATCCATGTTGACTTAGATTTTCTAAGTAATTTACCAAGAAATAAGTCACTTAATGGTATAGATCAGACAGACTTTGAGCCCCCAAGTTCACCTCAACATAGTGGTGACCATAGTAGCAATAGAGAAGCCACTCCACCCGATCTTCATTTCATTCATAAATTTGGTTTCTCTCACCCCAAATCTGCTCAATAGTCTCTTGTTGGTCCAAGCACCTCTGTTATCCATACACCCACTGTTCAAACCACTCCATTCCATCATCCTCCTCCTTTCATAAACCCTCCACTAGTAAACCCCCCATTCCTCCCACAAAATCCTATCATGGCTACATGGTATGCTCCTCTAGCCCTTCCTTTACCTTTAGTTGTCTTACCACAAGGTTACCAGTCCAATATTCCTTTATATGATGCCAATAGTTCAACTACTGCTTCACAACATGTGGACAAGATGAATGACTACTTTGATAGAAATGAAATAGATGATGAAACCATTAAACTCTGATTGTTTGCTCAAAGATTAGGGGGAGAAGTAAGAAAATGGTTTAAGAACTTAACCCCAGAGAGAATCCATGAACTTCCTGCCTTCCATCAGCTATTCCTAAATAAGTGGGAAATCAGAAAGAACCCTCTCTAGAACTTATCTGAATATGAAAACATTAAATAAATGTAGGAGAAGGTGTTCAAGAGTATTGTGCTAGGTTCAACAGTGTTTACAATGCCCTGCCAGCTCATATGAAACCCCCTCAAGGACTAGCTCTAATGAATTTCCCTGATGGATTTGACCCTGAAATGGCTTATCAATTAAGGTAAAGGGACTACCACACATTAGAAGACATGTAGAGAGGGGCAGTGAGCCTTGAGGCAAATTTGATTGCCAAAAGATCTAGGATGAGAACTGAAAAGAAAGTGACATATAGGGAAGACACTACACCTTACACATCTGATTTAAAATTATACCATCTAGCCAAGAACATGGATAGGATAGAAAGAATGATGGAGAGGATGGCTGTCCAAAAAAAATGCTCAGAATAGGAACCAGCCTCAAAATCAGAACCAGAACTTTAGGAGGAAACCCCCTCATATTAGACAAAGAGATACTGATCAACAAATTAAACCTCCATTTCAAGAAAATTATGTTGATGAAGATGAAGGAATGATAGAAGAGCCAGAGGGAACTAATATAAACATGCTGGGAGTAAGTAATGAAGACCCTGCCTTTTTCACAGGAGATGACCAAGCCACATATACATATTATGGTAATGACATCTTAGAATTTGAAGACTATAAGTAAGGCTTTGAGAATGCCATCATGGAGGTCCATAAACAATATGACCTCAAGAGAAAAAAGAACCAAGAAACTCCCCAAAAAAATACCTCTGGAACTGCTGTTAAAACAGATTTGAAAAGGTGGTTAGAAGGGTTGCTAAAAACAACAAAACAACAGCTGAAAGTTCTTGTAAAAACAATGGGAAAATCACTCAAACCACTAATAAACAGAGTGGTGACCCTAACAGCGCTAGCACTTCAGCTAGTGCCCCTGTAAAAACAATTTTAACTGATGTACATAGTAAAAACCAACAAGTTGATTTTGCTGATAAGTTAGTGACTAACAAAACAGATTTGAACCTTTCAATGAATCAGTTCCCTTTCAATTTGGAAAGTGAAATTGCTAAAATCAAGATCTTTGACCCCCTCACTGAGTTAGTCACTCAATATTTATATAAATGTCAGGTGTTAAAAGCTTTGAACATAGAAGAAAATAATTACTCTGTCAACCTAAATGATGATCATCCAACCCTTTTATTTGGTCCTAAAATTGAAGGAAAGTTCCAAGAAGGAGTGGTCCCTCCTTTCTATGTCAGTTTGAATATCCACGATAAGATTTTACACAATGCTATGCATGATTCAGGGGCTTCACATAACCTCATGCCCAAATTAATCATGGAGAGATTAGGCCTTGAGATAACCAGACCATATAAATATTTTTATTCTTTTGACTCCAGTAGAGTAAAATTCTTAGGCCCGATTAAAGATCTTTGTGTAAACTTGACCCAAATCCCAGCCAAATGCACAATGATGGATGTGGTAGTGGTTGATGTGCCCCCCAAATATGGCATGCTTCTTTCAAGATCATGGGGTGCTAAGCTTCAAGGTACCATGCAAATGGACATGACATATGCCACCATCCCTATTTTTAGCCAACTTAGAAGAATTTATAGGGAATTACACATGAAATTTATGGTGAGTAGTCAAGAAAAATCAGAAAATTCCCCTCTTTACTCTGTCTATACAGACATAGACTCATTCATTCTTTACAATGATGAAAGCTTTGATGAGCTAGAGTTGGAAAGTGAGCAATCACCCAACATAACAGAAAACATAGGAGGAGAGGATAGGAAGGAAGAGGCTCTCAAACAATGTGCCAAATCTGAAAATTACAGCAAACAAAACAGAAAGTATGAACAACCCACTATCCACCAGCTTAGTGCAAGTCATGAGAGTCAAGAAGAAAGGCCTCAACTCCATGGAAAATTTAAGGAACAAGACCAACATAAATATGCTGCAGAACCCATAAATCTACATAATGACAGTTAGAACACACAGGACAAAGGGGACAGGAATGAAAACAACAACAAGTCTGAAACTAGCCCTCTTTGGAGTATGCATTTTGATGGGTTTTGTAATAGAACTGGTGCAGGAGCAGGTGTTTGGCTTCACAACACAGAGAATAATTACGCTAAAAGCCATTCATACAATTTAAACTTCCAATGCACAAATAACATAGCAGAGTATGTAGCACTCTTCTAAGGATTACATTTACTGAGGAAATTAGGAGCCATGGGGATAGCTGTTCATGGAGATTCCGAACTGATCATTAGACAAATACATGGAGATTACACTGCCAAACATCCAAGACGAAGAACCTATAGAAATGATGCCATGGACCTTTTGAAAACTTTTAAGGAATATGAACTTGTTTTTGTCCCTAGAGACCAAAACATTCTTGCCAATGGTTTAGCTTGTGCTTCCATTTCATGCCAAAGACCCTATGACAACAAATAGTTCACAGTCCAAGTGAAATATAGACTAGCTTACCCAGACAATGAAAGGTATTGACAGGTCTTTGAGGGAGATAAACAGATAGAGGACTTCCTGCAGTTTAGAAATGAGTTTGGATTTCCAAATTCAGGCTCAAAGTATGATAAAGATGGTCTAAATGAGGAACAAACTGTTGAAAAAGAACCTTCTCCCATTGTAGAAATAAATCTGCTAACCAGAGAGTTCGAAAATCAAACCGAAGAGTACATAAAATCAGAAAGATAAGACATAGAGATACTACAGTCTAAAGACAAAGGCTTACCCAAAGGACTAGCACCTCTAGAAGACTTGTTTGATTTTAATGATGTTGCCAAGAAACCAAAAATAGAACCCACCGAATCTGATGTTGAAGAATGCAATATAGGCAGTAAAGACAAGCCTAAAATGATCAAATTATCTAAAACATTGCCAGCTCACATGAAACTAAAATATATTGAGTTGATTAAAGAGTTTTCTGATGTATTTGCTTGGGGCTATGAAAATTTAATGGCATATGACATAGAGACCATTTAGCACAAGATACCACTTAAAGAAAACCAGAAACCATTTAGGCAAAAATTACGCAAAATAAACCCTGTGCAGTTACCTTTGGTTGAGAAAGAAATTAGGAAAATGTATGATGCTGGAATTATTATGCCTCTGAGATACTCAGAGTGGGTATCTAATCTTGTAGCTAGCTGTAAGAAATAAAACAAGAGAAATAAGGCTCTATATTGACTTTAGGAACTTGAACAGAGCCTCATTAAAGGACAACTATCCCTTGCCTAAAATTGAGCACATCTTACAAAGGGTAGTTGGTTCCAGGAGGATTTCTTTGCTAGATGGCTTTTCAGGGTATAATCAGATATTGGTACTCCTAGATGATCAACTTAAAACAACCTTCACTGCTCCTTGGGGCACTTTCATGTATGTGAAAATTTCTTTTGGATTAATGAATGTGGGTGCCACCTTTCAAAGAGCTATGGACATTGATTTCTCAAAAGAAATAGGCCACTTCATTTTGATTTATTTAGGTGACATTACAGTCTATTCCAAAATAGATGAAGAACACCTAGTACACCTAATAAAGGTCTTTGAGAAATGTAGAAAGTATGGGCTATCCTTGAATCCCAAGAAGACATTTTTTGGTCTCCAAGAAGGTAAACTTCTTGGTCATATCATATCTGAAAAGGGGATTAAAATAGACCCAAAAAGGGTTGAAGGTATATTGCAGATCAGTCACCCCAGAAACATCAAATAAATTCAATATTTCATTGGAAAGATTAATTTCTTAAGAAGGTTCATACCCAACCTAGCAGAGCTCCTTAGGAACATGAAAAACATGCTAAAGAAAGAGATAGGAGTTAAATGGACCTTAGAAGCAAAGAAATCCTTTGAACTGGTCAAACATGCACTTACTCAAGCACCGTCTCTTATCAGTCCTGATTTCACTAAGGAATTTCTCATATTTTTATTTGCATCAGAACATACTATGGCCATTGTCCTATTACAAAAAAATCCAGAAGGACAAGAGCATCCAATTGCATTTTTCAGCAAGGCATTAAGAGATGCACCTCTGAAATATAATATCATGGAAAAATATGCCTATGCTTTGGTCAAAGCCTTGAAGGATTTCAGAGTTTATATCTTACACTCTCACATTATTGCATTTGTGCCTCATGTAGTGGTACAGGACATTTTGTCACAAAACCCTGATGGAAAAAGAGGAAAGTGGATTGCTGTGATATTGGAATATGATTTGGAAATTAAACCCACTAAACTCATCAAGGGTCAAGGCCTAGCACAATTAATGGTTGAATCTAAATTGCAAACACTTGATATAAACATGATAGATGCATTAGATGGGCAGGAAGAATTACTAGCCCCACTTATTGAGGATAATTTCCTTAATTCATCTTGGTATGCTGATATTTTGTATGTGCTTACTAATCTCAATGCCCCTCCTGGTTTGTCTAAAAAAAAAGCAAGATTCTTGAAGTTAAAGGCTGTTAATTACTGCATTTTAGATAAATTTTTATATTGGAAGAATGTCAGTGGTTTATTGTTTAAATTTTTGCCTGAGATTGATGCAGACTAGATCAAGCATGAGTTTCATGATGGAGAATGTGGAGGCCACCTCTATTGGAAAAACAATGCTAATAAAATCATTAGAGTTGGTTATTACTGGCCCACCCTCTTTCAAGATGTCCATAAAATGATAGTTTCCTACCACAAATGCCAAATATTTGAAGGCAACAGGAAACTGCTTCCCTTACCCTTGCAACCAATCACTTTTGAAGCTCCTTTTCAACAGTGGGGCCTAGACTTCATTCGGGAAATCCATCCTGCCTCATCTGCCCAACATAGATGGATACTCACAGCCACTGACTATTTCACCAAATGGATAGAAGCCATCCCTTCTAGTAATTCCACAGACTCAGTTATCATAAAATTCCTTGAAGACCATATCCTGTCTAGATTTGGCTGTCCCAGGAAAATTATCACTGACAATGATGATGCATTTGGTTCTAAAAATATGGTTGATTTCTATCACAAATATCATATTGCGCTTGGTCATTCCATAGCTTATTACCCTTAAGGTAATGGGTTGGCAGAGTCTTCCAATAAGAGCCTGATAAACATAATAAATAAGCTGCTGGAAGAAAATCAAAGGTCATGGCACAACAAGCTGGTACATGCCTTATCGGCAGATAGATTGACAACAAAGAAATCAATTGGAATGTCTCCCTATTAGCTATTTTATGGAGCAGATGCAGTTTTTCCTACCAGTTTAGGGGTACCAGTGATGAAGTTGGTCCAAGAAATACAATCAAAGGAAGATGACATGATGAGAAGGATAAATCAGACCATACATCTCCAACAAACCAGGGAAGAAATTTATAACAGAGCACATAAAGTACAAGAAAATATCAAAAATTTATTTGATAAGAGGACGAAGGCAAGTAATTTCAAAATTGGTTACAAAGTACTAAAATGGGATTCCAAGAGAGAAGATAAGGGCAAACATGGTAAGTTTGACAATTTATGGTAAGGCCCTTACATCATTCAATCTGCCATTGGTCATAACACATTTTTTCTACAAGAGATGGATGGTATAGACCTGTTTGGGGGTCCTGTCAATGGCAGGATGCTCAAGCATTATTTCTGTTGAAATCTCAATTTAAATCTTTCATTCTTCATTGTAAATATCGTTACTTTGTTTTGTTTGAAAAGAGAAAAATACAAAAAAATAGAAAAAGAGAAAGAGGGCAGATTAAAATAAGAAAGGTATAGCCCCATACCAAAAGAAAGAGAGTCTGAAAGTGTGCAAGCTTAAATGCCACTACCAAAAGAGAGCACTACTATTTAGTCATACAACCTAATCATGACTAGATAGATTTAAATTTACTGCTGATAGGTTAGTGAATTAGATTTTCCAAACTGTTTAATCTTGGCTTATCAGTAGATTTGATTAGTATAGAATAAAAAGGGTTCAAACTGGCTCAAAATCTAAACCAAGAAGCACAAGAAAAGTATGGTTCTAATTAGATCAAAACTTGAGCCAAAGATACAAAGAAGACTAGTTCTGACGTGCTGAAAACTTGAACTATGTAAAGAAGAAGAAGACAGCTCTAAAAAGATCAAAACCAGAGCTGAAAGAAAGAAAGAAGGATGCTTGTAATTTTCAGATCTTAAGCCTTATTTTGTTTCAATTCTCTGTAAATTTCAGTCTATGTGCAGCTTGTTTTTATGCCATAGTCTTACAGCAAATCAGACAGCTTAATCCTGGTTTGACTGTGTTTTCAATTTCTATTTTAGAATATAGAGAATGAAATCTGTCAAACAGCTTAATCTTGACAGATAGTAGTTAGGTAGAGAAGCTAATGAAACTAAACTCATGGAAGTTATAAGGGTAGATCTAGATTAGTTTCCTGCTTTCAATAAAAGAATAAAATTTTGATGTCAAAGGGTTTGCAAGTCCAAGTGCGCCCTACTGAAGAAAAAATGTTAGGAAAGTAGGTTGTGTAGGTAGTTGTTTGGGAAAAGAAATTGATTTGTTATGATGTAATGCTGATCATCTTTTCAAGCAGCATGCTCAAAGAAGAAAAGGTTGTCAAAATGCAAGGCATTGATCTACATTCAAGAGATAACTCTCTGAGGTTCTTAACACCTCCATGGACCTGCCATCCCCAAGTGGAGCCACTGTTAGCCATCCATAATTTTGATATATTCAAATGATGGTTAAAACAGGTCTTTGAGCCTTCAAGAAACAAATTTCAAGCAATTTGTGAGTTCTTCAAGTCCACTATGTTCAATATCCTTCATAAGATCCATCTCACTCATGTTTTCACTTAAAAAATCCTTCATAGAAGCCCTGCTGATTGAAAAAGAAAATTGCCTTCAAAGCCATAATTCCCACCATTTCTCCATTTCAAAATATTCCCTTCATGTCACCCATTTTCCTCATTTTACCCTTTATTTCCTTCAAAATCCCCTTAAAACCTTATAAATCCTCTTTATTTGGTTTTTAACCCCTTTTTCTAACTTATCAGAACCCCTCAAAAGGCCTCAAAAAACCTCATTTTAGCCTTATTTCGATATTTTTAGCATAGGGCCTTAAGCGCCTTTCGCTTAAGCCCCTAGCCCCATTTCCGCCATATGACTCGACATTGTCACCGAGCGCTAAGCCCATTGTCTTATCGGCACTTCGCACCTCGCGTTTCCTCGCTTCCATCTCCCGCATTTCCATCGATGACCAATCCCCCAAGCAAACCTCCACCATTGATCTTATTTAAGATCTAACGTTCCTCGCTCCATTGGCGCATCGCACTTCCCATTTCCACTTTCCAAACCCCGTTTCCCCCGTCGATGTTCATTCTCCGCTGATAAGATCGCAGCCGTCAATCTCCCTCAGATCAGATGGTTCGTGCTCCATCGCAAACCACAAAGGGTCACTTTCGCCTTCCCTTTCCCCACCAATATGTGCTCCACCGATTAAATCTTGGCCATTGATCCTCCAATGATCCAACGGCCAGCAGGGTCCTTCCCTTATTCTTTCATCCACCCTTATTTTTATCCTCAACATATCTCCATCGTTGATCCTCAAGATCTAACAACCCTCATTTCCCCCATCATCCATTCTCCCAACCCATTCATTACCCCATTTCTCCTGCAAAAAATATCTCAAACGTTGGTTTTTCCAATCTAACGGCTACCATTCATCCCACAAATCCTCGCTCTTCTACCCTACCCAATAGACATTTCGCTTTCCCGACAAATTAAATGACATCACTGCCGGTCCCACCTGACCGCGCATCTTCCCCATCGCCTTAACCCTCCGTCGTAGATCTAGATCCCCCAGATCTAACGGCCTGCATTCATCTTCACGCTCATTTCTCCGCAGAGGTTAAACACCTTGTTTCAATGCGAAAAAAGTGGTTTTGGGGGACACGCGTCACCCACCCACCTGTATCGCGTCCGCCCAGCCCCAAACCACTTACCACCAAAATCCATCACAAATACCACCTCCGGTGTTCTCAAAAACCACCATTTCATATTTTCACGCAAAACTCAGTTTTGAACCCTGGTTTTCATGGTTTTTTTCCATGAGGCTCTTTTCTGCTACATCCACCACCTCTGCATGCTCCTTTGCCTCCGCCAAAGCCCTCTGAAGTAGTTAAAACCAGAAACGCAAGATTTTATAGAGCATATTGGTTGTTTTGTGCAGGTTTCATGGTGTTTAAAAGTTTAAAGCCATTCCATAGTCAATACGGAGGCTAAGAGCCAAGGATGACGATCCTCCATGGCTCTAAAAGCAGAAAAGGGACCAAGCAGGGTAAAAAAATCATGTCTTAACCAATGAATAATGACCGTTGGCCAACAATCAAGCCCTCCAGTGCCATTTAGCCACCTGTTAACACAAGCAAAGGTTAAATCAAGAAGAAACCGTGAAGACTATGAAGAGTATCAGGAGATAAAATAAAGGATTTAACTTGAAAGCCTGAAGATCAAAAAGCTTAATCCACAGTTAAAGGATAAAAATGCAGTTAAATCCAAAACAATGTTTGAAATGACAAAGATGGATAGATTAGCGAAGGGAAGCCTTAACTACTATAACATCAAGGCTATCTACTCCTTCAAGGACCAAAATGTCCCCTTTCACCTACTTTGCACTCCAAGACACCGTGACATTATTTTTTATGACAAAACCTCTTTAAAATTGTCAGAGCAGTTATTGCACAGTCATGGGAGGCCTCAAAATTGAAATATGACAGTTACTTGTCGCAGACATCAAACAGAGTACTTCGCCCAGAGATATCTTCAAAGGACAGGCTTCAGAGTTACTACCAGCCTGCTAGTTGGCTTCAAAGTCAACTCAAAGCAGCTAAAGTGGTACAAACAGTTATTTCTATGATTATTAAGCAGAATGGGCATTCAAATACCTCTCCCCTTCTGTCTTAACTGATATTTATGATCTTTCCTTCAACACTCTTCCTTTTTCATGTAGGTTTTAACCCTAAACAGAAATTATCTACACACGAATCTTACAACAGAAAATAAACAATAGCGAGAGCATAAAACATAAAACAGATAAACACAGAGATTTTCCCCTAGACCCCAAATCAGGACGACTAGCTTGATTTTTCATTATATTCCTTTTAGTGTTACAACACATATATATACATGCCGAAGCATACATAAACCCCAATCCATTAACCCTGGATTAGAACATAATCGTAGTTCCCTTGACCAGATCTACAAAATACCAGGGGCCGAAAACCATCATACCCCAAAACCATGTGCAAACTTATGCACAAAACATGGGTGGGTCCGCCTATGAGTGGGTCCGCACACCAAAAAAAAAATTCGTCGGGGCACTACCTCCCCCCTTGTGACCCCCCTGCTACGCTCGGTGCAACATACAGCCATGGGGCTAGTTGTGGAAAGAATATAACACATACCCAACATTCTCCCACTTGTTGTTTTCTTTCCACAGGGGGCCACAGGAGCGCTTAGTCATTGGACCAATTCTTCAACACCCATTGTTTCTCTACACCAATAGAACTTCTGAGCGCTCACAAACTTAGTCAATGCATCTGCAACATTCTTCAAAGTGTCCACCTTTACCAGCAACACCCTTTTAGCTTCAACCATATCTCTAACAAAGTGATATTGAACATCAATGTGCTTTGTCTTTGAATGGTAAGTAGGGTTCTTAGCCAAGAAAATTGCACTTTGGCTATCACAGTCTATCCTTATAGCTTGCTGTACCAACCCCATACTTGAACACAGTCTCTGCAACCAACACACTTCCTTGCTTGCATGAGTGGCTGCTATGTATTCTGCCTCTGTAGTTGAAAGAGCCACTACAGAATGTATTTTACTCATCCAACTGACTGCACCTCCAAATAGGTTAAACACATACCCACTTTTAGATCTTCTTTGTTCCAGATCTCCAGCCTAGTCTGCATCAACAAAACCACAAATGTCCAACATTCTTTCCAATCCTGGTCTTCCCTAGTAGCAAAAGCCATAATCACTAGTGCCACATAAATATCTGAAAACCCGCTTCACTGTTGTCCAATGCTCCTTCCCTAGGTTTCACATAAACCTGCTCAATACTCCCACTGCATGTGCAATGTCTGGTCTAGTATAGACCATTGCATACATCATACTACCCACTCCACTTGCATATGAAACACGGGACATATCCTCCTCTTCTTCTTGTGTCTTGGGACACTGTTGAGCAGACAACTTTACACCTACAGGAATAGGAAAATTCACCAGTTTACTATCCTACATATTGAACCTCTGAAATATAGTCTCGACATACTTCCTCTGATTTAACCAGAGCTTCCTCTTTGCCCGATCTCTCTTAATTTCCATGCCCAAAATATAGTTTGCAGCACCAAGATCCTTCATGTCGAATTTGGAGAACAGTTGGGTCTTCAAATCTTGGATAATTTCTTTGTCATTTTCAATCAACAACATATCATCCACATACAAGACCAAATAAATAACACGGTCACCAATTAATTTAAAATAAACACAGTGATCCTCCTTGCTTCTGGTGAAGCCAAGTCTCCGTATATAGGTATCAAATTTCTGATACCACATCCTTGGTGACTGTTTTAACCCATACAGAGACTTCTTCAACCTGCATACCAGTTCTTTCTTACCCTTCACCACAAAGCCTTCAGGTTGCTTCATGTAGATCTCCTCTTCTAGATCCCCGTGAAGAAATGTTGTCTTCACATCCATCTGTTCTATCTCAAAATCAAATGCAGCAGCAACAGATAAAAGTAATCTAATAGAAGTAACCTTGGCAACAGGAGAAAAAATATCACCAAAATCAATTCCCGGCACCTGGGAATAACCTTTTTCTACCAACCAAGCTTTGTATCTCTCCACCTTGCCTTCTACATTCATCTTCTTCTTAAACACCCATTTGCTTCCGATGGGCTTCCTTCCAGCTGGCAACTCCACCAGATCCCATGCCTCATTTTTGTGCAAGGATGCCATTTCATCAACCATGGCCTCCTTCCAGAGTTTTCCATCCTCGGAATCTACTACCTCCCTGACAGTTCTGGGATCATCATCAGTTATAGTTAAGGCAAAACCTGAACAGAAAGCAGATGGACTATACCTTTCTGGTTGCCTTCTTTCCTGAACTGATCTTCTCAAAGCTGGAGTTTGTGGCTCTTCATCTTCTGAGTCTTCTTTTGTTGTAGAGTCTGATTCATCCTCCTTTAGCTCAAACTCTATCTTCTCAGGTTCCTTTGGTATGATTTCATGTTTAACAACATCTTTCACCTCTCTAAACACCACATCTCAGCTGTACACAACCTTCCTTGTTTCTGGGTTCCAAAGCTTGTAACCCTTTAAACCATCCTTATACCCAATAAAGATGCACCTTTCAGATTTATTATCCAACTTGGTCCTTTTCTCCTTTGGAACATGTACATATGCATAACATCCAAATACCCTTAGATGTGAAAGAGAGGGTTTCTTACCAGTCCATACCTCATGTGGAGTCTTATCCTCCAACGCTGATGAAGGTGATCTGTTAACTAAGTAACATGCAGTCTCCACTGCCTCTGCCCAGAATTCTTTTCCTAACCCGGTACCACTGAGCATGCTTCTTGCCTTTTCCATCAGCATTATGTTCATTCTTTCTGCAACTCCATTTTGCTAAGGTGTGTATGGAGTATTCTTCTGCCGTGCTATACCACTCTTCTTACAAAACTCTTCAAATTCCTTCTTGCAGAACTCCCCACCATTGTCTGTCCTCAGCGCCTTTATCTTCTTCTCTGTCTGGTTTTCCACCAGAGCCTTGAATTATTTAAATCTATCAAAGACTTCATATTTCTTCCTCGAGAAATATATCCTTGTATTCCTTGAGAAGTCATCTATGAATGAAACATAGTACACAGACTTTCCTAGTGATGGAACTAACATAGGTCCAAACACATCACTGTGCACAAGTTCTAATATCTTGTTTTCCCTCTTAGCATCAGAAGGAAAAGTCACCTGATTCTACTTCCCATATACACAATGTTTACAGAAATCGAAATCAAAAGAGAAATTAGATGTACCTTCTACCATACTGTTTCTATGCAGTATCCGAAGGCCCTTCTCTCCAATATGTCCAAGCCTTTGATGCCATAGCATGGTCTTTTCTCCAGAGACAGCTAGGCTTTCCGCTCCACTTTCAGGAACCATAGAACTGTTACACCCATCAATAACAGTTCTACCTTGTAGCTTGTACAGAGTTCCAGTCCGAACTCCCCGCATTAATACCAGTGCTCCCCGAACCATATTGCAAGCATCTTTCTCGAACATTGTTTTTACACCTGCATCATCCATCTTGCTTACAGAAATTAGATTTCTGGCCAATGCAAGAATATTTATAACACCAGGAAGTGTTCTAATCCTTCCACCTTGCAGCTTCAGCTTGAACTTTCCATGTCCGATGATTCTGGCCTTCCTATCATCCCCTAGGAAGACATCACCACCATCATATTTCTCATACTCGTAGAACCACTCCCTATGGGGAGTGAAGTGAAAGGATGCACCTGAGTCAATCAACCATGACTGATGATCTACATGTGTATTTGAAGAAGAAGCCAAATACACATCCCCACCTTCATCCAAGGTGGTTTTTTCCTCTGCAGAAGGAGCATCATCAGATCCCTTTCCTTTCTCAGGATCTTTAGATCTGCAATCCTTTTTGTAGTGCCCTTCCTTTTCGCATTTCCAGCATACCTTTACAAAATTTCCAGGAGATTTATATCTCCCTCTAGATTTGGATCTCCTACTCAAAACCTTATTTTGTTTCTGTTTTGGGACCTTCCTCATACAGATAAGGCATCTCCATTCCGGCCCTCCATATTTCTCTGTCTCATTACTCCAACAACAAGGCTGAGACAATGTCATCAAAATTCAAGGTAGTTGTATTGCTACTTATTGCAATAACTAGACTGTCCCACGAATCTGCTAGAGAACACAACAAAATGATACACTTATCTTCATCTGATATTTTAATATCAATAGATGACAACTGGCTTACCATAGTATTGAAGGCGTTCAGATGCTCTGTCACCGAGTCTCCATCCTTCATCCTCAAGTTATACATCTTTTTCCGCAGGAACAACTTATTCACCAGAGACTTAGATTTGTACAAAGTCCCAAGTTTTTCCCACAAATTCTTTGTCGTAGCTTCCCCAGATACATTCAACAATACTGAATCTGAGACACACAACTGTATTGTGCTCTTAGCCTTCCGATCCAGTTTCTTCCGGTCTTCATCTGACATTGTCGTTGGTTTAGTACCTGGATCTACCGTGATCCACTGATCTTTATCCACCAGCAGATCCTCCATCTTGAGCTTCCATAACTCAAAACTCTAACCAATAAATTTCTCGATCTCTATCTTTCTGTCACTCGCCATCTTCTTTCACCGCAAGAATCAATTCCGCAGATCTCCCACTGAACAGGGTCTACCTCAGGCCCAAGCAAAAAACCCTCAGCAGCAAAGGCATCCCCTTGAAGCCTAAACAACTCTGATTCCAAATGTAGGTTTTAACCCTGAATATAAATTATCTACACACGAATCTTATAACAGAAAATAAACAATAGTGAGAGCATAAAACATAAAACAGATAAACACAGAGATTTTCCCCTGGATCCCAAATCGGGATGACCAGCTTGATTTTTCATTATATTCCTTTTATTGTTACAACACATATATATACATGCCAAAGCATACATAAACCCCAATCCATTAACACTAGATTAGAACATAACCGTAGTTCCCTTGACCGGATCTACAAAATACCAGGGGCCGAAAACCATCATACCCCAAAATCATGTGCAAACTCATGCACAAAACATGGGTGGGTCCGCACACCAAAAAAAAAATTTGTCGGGGCGCTGCCCTAGACCCCAACAGTGGGGACTTCCTCCCTCCTTGTGACCCCCCAGTTGCGCTTGGTGCAACGTACAACACGTGGGACTAGTCATGGAAAGAATATAACACATACCCAACATTTCACCTATATGTATTCTAACCTCTCTAACACATAGTCAAGAGGATAACTGGATTGTTGTCATACAAGTTGGCTTTAGTAGGAGTATTGAACAAGAAAGTCTATGGTTTGCCCTGTCCTTTGGCTTGCTTTAAAATAGTCACTTTAAAAGGCTTTCTTGTGTAGTGAAGTTAGTTTTCTTAATCGAATATAACTTTTCTTCTTTCACAAAATTTCTTACTATTTCATACCACAAACTCAACTTAAAAGATATTTTGATATATATGACTTTCCCTATGGAAACCCTTGAATAGTTGTTGTGCAAGTAAACCCTTTTATGACTCCATAGCCCAATGGATTAGCACTGTTTCTTGACCTATCTTCCCATGCTAAAACATCCTTCTACTTATTTCCTCCTTCACTCCACATGGCCTTCTCAATTAATGATCCCCAACCAAAAACAAACAAATCCCTTGTGCTTCATAAATAGCGTAATATCATATCATGATCCTATAAGCATATCATTCTAAAACACATATAGAGAGATCCCTCTCCGAATCCAGAAGGGCTAGATCCTAGGATTCCAAAGTGGTTCTAATGTTGCCTTGTCATTTGGTATTCCAATCTTCCAAATCACAGGGACACCAACAATGCCTACAAAGAAAGGGGGGTTGGTGTCTCCTATAGGTTGGTACCTACAAAAATAATTGTAACTAGATTTGGTGCTCACAAATGTAATTAACCAAAATATTTTTTGTTGTTTTCTCCAAATGGGTTTCCATGCACATCATACGTTCAATATTTGTGTATCTTCATTGATGATTTGTTATGTCTTACTATTCTTTAAATTGTTAAAAAGTGTATTATATTGATTCACCCCCGTAAGTATAATCTTGATTGCAACAATTGTCTTTATTCCTAATCAAAGAATATAAAAAAGAATCAAGAAAGGGTTCCTTGTATGAATCACATAAAGAATTTTTATTTGATTGAAAGGTAGATGCAAACATAGAATATGCATGTCACATTCCAACCCCATAAGTAGCATTAAGGAGGTGGGGTAACTTGATTTTTCATATAAAAACTATTTATGGGTCACTTATAAGCTTATGAATGCATTCATCTCATCAAAATATCTCCAATAATTATTCTCTTGCTCAATTCTAAACTCCTAGCATAAGGTTACTCTCTCTTGTATATTTATTCAAGAGCCTTCTTTGTTCTCTACCATGTCAACGTACATACAAGTGACACATAACCTTGGTTTATGTGACCTTCTATTATGAACATTGCACTTGTAAAAAGTGATAATAAACCAATAATTATTGTCTACTTTGAGGAAGAAACCTCCTTTCACAATAAATACAATGTATAATATAAGATTTGATGATATTGCAACTAGGTCTCCTTAGTGTGTGTGTGTTTGTAAGAGACAAAGGGTAATAAAATGGGACCATGAAAGGTTATATCCTCCATAAAAATATATAAATATATATGTAATAACTAAATATATAGGTCTTAATAAGGCATTTTAGGGTTAACATACGGCTTATATAGGTCTTAACATGCCCCTCCATTTAGAACAGGTGTTTTCCTCAACACTTGGCTAATTATGGTTGTTTTAACATCAACAAATATTTTCTCGTGTCTACTCCTCCACTGATAGGTTCTTCCATTTGATAAGGTACTCAATAATTTCTCAATTTATTAGTTATTTATTCTTTTTTTTCTAGTTCTATAATTATTGTCTCATATTTATTAATCTTTTATTAAATAGTTTTGACAGGGATCTTGTCATTGATTTCAAGAAAGAAACATGGAAAACTAAATGTATACATAAATATGGAGGAAACACCACTTGTAAGCTATACTTATGATGCTTTGCAACACATTATAGGGGCCATAATAATTTGGTTTTAATTTATTGTCAAGTTTTTTACATGAAGGACATATGTTTATATGGTCCTAGTCTCAGAAATACTCAATCTCCCACTTGAAATTCCACTTCACTACGATGTTAATATGATTGTTGTTTCATACTATTTGTGATATAAAAAAGTTATACTTTAATAGTTTTAGAACCTATTATTGATGCCCTATGTGGTCCTCCATTAATTTATCCTTTACAGTCCCTTTCAAATCTGATGTGATGGATGGAGGATGATATCCAAATTTCCATAAGTGGGGATATTTTTGATGAATTATGGAAGGATGTGTTGTACAACCATTTTGGCAATGGAAATAACTTGACCCATTGTATCTATTTATTAGATGCAATTCAATGTAGATATCCTTCTAAAAAGTTATTTGCACTCTTATTTTTCCCATAGAATAGAGAATGGTAAGATGAGCTATAAGCCCATTCAGTACCCAAACAAGAAAATAAATCAGTCAAAAATTTTCTAGTGAAAATTGTATCTTTGTAACTTATAATAATATTTAGTATTCCATATAGCTTTTGGGATATTCCCATGAATAATTATACTACAATATGTGATTTCAAAGGATGAAAAAGAGAGAAAAAATGGGCATATTTTGTCATTTTATATACCACTACCATAATTACATTATTTCCTTCATATTTGGGTAAACTTGAACTTCTTCCAAATTTTGGATTGGTATAACTATTTTTTGTAGGATCCTTAGGTTATTGATTGTCTCCCCTTTATTCTGTTGGAATACATTCAACCAAAAAAATTTGCACATCTACTTTAAGACCTTCCGAAAAAATATCTTTCTTGATCATATGGTATGTTTTCAAGAACCCAAAATTTCAACCTATAATATAAATGTGTAACTCCAAAATGACCTTTTTTCTGAGTTGATAATTCTTACATAATTATAAGCAACCTTGAAACCACAACAAACCATTCTTACACATCTTTTTTCTACTACATCGAGGTCATCTTCTAGTTATTGAATGATATTTAATATCTTCTTAGGCTTGCTTTTATTATATCCTCCCTTCTTCCAACTTATCAAATTTCCAAATGAAATAGCATATAGTATACCCTCTATGTCTTCATCTTTCCTTGAGAGTGTGTTCACCACAATGTTTTTCTTTCCATTTTTGTATATAATTTCAAATTCATAACCTATCATCTTTGTAACCCTTTTTTTTTCTCCTTAGAAGATAATTTTCATTCCAAGATCATGATATACTTTTATTTCAAATTAGCATGATCTAATTTCACTTTGAAGTGTCTTCCTATTAGGTATGGACATGATGTTTAACTTCATTTAGTATGACCAACATTTCTTCCTCATACATGGATTTAATTAAGTTATTCCCTTTAATTTCGCTACTTTTAAAGGAAAGGGGCTTTCCTTATTGCATAAAATGCTATATGTATGCCATGGTCTAATGCATAACACTCCAAAATGAAAAATTTTGTGAAATTATGTGCAACCAATAAACGTGTTATACACATAGCCTCTTTTTGTTTTTTAAAAGCTTCAGTTAATTCTTTAGTCCAATAAAATGGTTCATTCTTCAATAATTTTGTCAATGTGTTTCTACTTGACATCATTATTAAAAAAATTGGGGTATTATCATGTCCATCCTAAGGATCATAAGAGTTTCTTCAAGTTCTTATGGATTGGCCAATCCCTCATATCTTTTATTTTGTTAGGGTCCACTTTAAAACCTTCATGGGATGTAATATGATCGAAATATTCCACTTATTGAGCCCCAAATTCACACTTTGAAAGATTTTCATTTTTTTTATGTTCTAATAGTGTCAAAATCATGCCGACATATTGTACTTGCTATTCCTAAGATTTTTTGGGGATCAACATGTCATGAAAATGTACTAACAAAAAATTTTCGAGGGTGGAATTGAAAATAGAAATCATCAATCTTTAGAATGTTGAAGGTGCATTTGGAAGTCCAAATGGCATGACCAAAAACTCATTATGATCTCCATGTGTTCTAAAGGATATTTTGGGAATGCCTTCTTGCATCATTATATTTTGATGATATCTAGAATGGACATATAACTTAGTAAATAAAATTGATCCATGCAATTCATGTAATAATTCATTAATGATAGCAAGAGGAAACTTATCATTGATTCTAATTTTTTTGGGTTTTCTATAAGTTGTGTGCAAACACCATGAACCTCCCTTTTGATAACCATCACTACTAGTGAAGAGAAAACACTTTGGCTAGGTTGAATGATGCTAGCCACTACCATTTCTTAAAACATGCACTCAATCTCACTCTTTTTTTCATATTGATACTTATAAGGCCTAATATTAGGTGGTAAAATTCCATGTTGAAAATGAAAATCATGTTCATGATCTCAAGTAGCTGGGATACCCTTAGACATCTCTTCAAATACAATGGAATTATTGTTGATAATTTGGAGATCCATTGGAGTAAATATTATAAATGTTTACAAATCAAATGAACACAATTGTGAAATTATAACATATTATCCATTCTTTAGTAAAATTTTCATGTTATTAAATCATATTACCTTAGAGGGTTTCCCTTGGATACATCTAAGCTCGATTTCCTTTCCTTTTAAGGAAAATCTCATCAAAAGATCTTGAAAATTAAGGACCATTGTTCCCGATTATTTTAACCATTGGACCCCTAATACAACATTGAAACCAACCATTTTCATTTCTATCATGGGACTATCCCATGTATAGTTCCCTATATTCTACTTAATACTATGGAACTTGTATATTTTAGGCTTTTGCGATCAGTATTTTGTGTAGTAGTGTCCCCCGGGTATGTTGCATCCATATTTTTAATTTTGACGTTTCGAACCAAACCACTGTGGTTCATCTTCAAGAACAAATCCATGAGTAAGTGAGATCTCACATTAGGTATAAATAGGAAAAGGGGGAGAGGTGAATGGTGGGGAAATGAATGGGAGGCCGACTTTGAAAAATAATAATATGTTAATATATTTATTTAATTTAATTTATTTATTAATTATTTTATTTAATTTGATAATTATTAATATATTAATTTAATTAATATGTTAATTATTTATTTAACTTATTAGTTATTTATACTCAAATTAGTTATTAGGAATTTTAATAATTTAATAATAATTTTAATAATGTCAATCTGCAATAATGATTTTTGGTAAAAATATTTAAGTAATGATTTAGGATCTAAAGTAATAATTTTAATTTAATGATAATGTAAGATCTACACTAATAATTTTAATGAACCATTGATAATTTTAATAATAGTTTTAATATAAGATATAAAATTTTAAATTTAATAATAATAATAATAATAATAATCTTTTTAATTTTAATGGATCATTGTGAATAACCCAAAGGGATATAAGTTGATGGATTATGGTGATAAATTAAATTGATAATTTATTAATAAATTTATGAAATAGATTAATGTGTGTGAAAATATTTTAATTGAATCATTATTCCTAATAAAATTATTTAAAAGATTAAAGGATGTTAAAGGAAGGCAATGTTTATAAGAGAAGGTTAAAGATTAATGGAAGCTTAAAGGTCGAAAGTTTAAAACGGATGAGGTAAGAGATGATCAAGGGGAAGGATCATAAAGGATTAGGTTCATGGTATGAGAGAATCCTATAAAGTATAAGTGATGAGAGATGAAGAGGGAGGGATGATGGAACAACAGAGGTGAAACATGATACGGGTATGAAGAGGAAAAGAAAGGATAGTTGAGGAGAAGAAATAGAAAAAGAAGAAGAAGGAAAAAGAAGAAATATGGGGATGGGATGGGTTAGGTATGGGTACGTTTATTGTTTAGCATTGGAATCCAATTTTTTCTTATTTTCCAGTCCTCATCACGGTTAAGGTTGTTGGAGTGTTTCCCGATTTATATAGCTTCTCTAAATTTTTGTTATGATAATGATCTATTTTGGCCACCACACAGGAGTTCTAAATACAAATAAAGTGATTGGTTTTGCTGGAATGCTCAACAAGAGCCGAGGTTTTGAGGCAGTTGTGTTTTATGTCAGCAACATGTTCTTGAATTCTTGTTAAGATAGATCAATATGTTTCTCCAATGTATGGTTTGCCACATGAGCATGGAATTAAGTAAATTCCTTTGTGGCATCTGGGGTCAATTGGATCTTTAACAGATTTGAGGCACCTGCTAATCGTATTCATGGGTTTAAAAGTAGTTTTAATGTTGTTATTGCTTAAAATATGTGATATTCTACCAGTGATGCCTAATATGGAAATTCCTCGAATAATTTATGGTACATGCATCTACAATTATTACTTGAAATTCTAGTATTGGATATAGAAAGTAGCTAAGAAGTTTTTTTAATGTGTAATTTCTAAAGTTATGAATAATTCATGAATCAATAAACATTTCTACCCTTTTATTTTTCATATATCCTTCTATATTTAATTTTTGTGGTGTACTATTTCGAATCAATGCATGAAAATATATAGTTGGATTATTCTCTTCCAACTCTATATCTTGTGATGGTTCCACTTTTTATTTTTCTTCATCTTCACAATATATGTAGGATAATTTATTCTCACCACATTTATTTCCCTTACTATAAATTTTTTGACAATTCAAACATATTTCCTTTTCTCTTATTTCATCCATTTGTTGAGGTGTCAACAATGTAAATTTATGAGCAGGATCATGATGCTCTATATATTTATTATTGACCAATTATCTAGTAGCCATATTTATATTTTCAAATTTCCTTTTTTATTGGAAACCATGCTATAATTATTTAATTTCAAAGAGATACACCTCATATTTAATGTTTTATTTAAAATTTCCCATTAAGAGGTATAAAAAATTATCCTCTAGAATATTCTTTACCCTAAGAATCAACTTTTGGAATTGTTGAATTTCCTCTATAATTGAACCTTGTTGTCAATGTTGTGAAACCAGCTCCAAAAATAGAAGAAAAGAGATATCAACGCCTTAGAAATAAGCCACTTCGAGGGGGCAACCTCCGATACATTACATGAATGAACAATTCTTGGATGATTCAAATTACAAAACCTCCTTTCTATATATAGGAGTGCATGGGGCCATAATGTAATCCTAGTGGGCCACAATGTAATCCTAGCCGACCTAACAATAATAATTTAAGGGCAATAATAACAAAATGGGGGTTACAAGGGTACAATAATAACAATAAGGGGTTTACACTAACAATAATAAGGGACTATACTAGTGATATAGGGACCTAACATGCCCCTCTCCTTCAAAAAAAGTGTTGTTCTCAATGCTTGAGTAGCTCCGGGTGCTTCTGTATAAAATTCTCATCCTCCCATGTAGAATCTTCAGTGGGTAAGTTCTTCCACTTGATGAGATACTCTGAAATTGATCGATTCCGTAGCTGTCGAGTTCTTGTTTCCATGACTGCTTTAGGTTCCAATATGATTTTTCCTTCCTCATCAAGTTCTGGAAATATTGTTTGAACCGGAAGATTTTCACCTATAACCTTCTTTAAGCATGAAACATGGAAAACTGGATGTACTCGCGAAGAAGCAGGAAGCTCCAATTTATATGCCATAGTACCAATCTTTTGCAACACCTTGTAAGGACCATAGTACTTTGGCGATAATTTATTATCCTTCTTAGCTTGCTTGAGGGACATTTGTTTGTATGGTTGTAGCCGTAAAAATACCCAGTCTCCTACATCAAAACTTCTCTCGCTGGGATGTTGATCTGCCTGTTGTTTCATTCGATTTTGTGCCAAATTCAAGTTGTCCTTTAAGAGTTGGAGAACTTCTTGTTGATGCTCGATGTGATCTTCCACTGCTTGAACCTTCGAATTTTCTCTTAAAGATGATGTGATGGATGGTGGATGATATCCATAAAGTGCCATAAATGTGGTCATTTTTGCTGCAGTATGGAAGGAAGTGTTATACCACCATTCAGCAAGAGGTAACCACTTGACCCATTGTGTTTGTTTATCAGATATAAAACAACGAAGATATCCTTCCAAACATTTATTTACTATCTCAGTTTGACCATCAGATTGAGGATGATAAGATGAGCTATGAGCTAATTGAGTACCCAAACAAGAAAATAACTCCATCCAAAAATTTCCAGTAAAAATGGGATCTCTATCACTCACAATAACCCGTGGGTTTCCATGTAGCTTTTGAATTGTGTCCATAAATGTAGTAGCAACTGTACTTGCTTTAAATGGATGAGATAATGCACAAAAGTGTACATACTTGGTAAGTCTATCAACTACCACCATGATGAAACTCTTTCCTTCAGACATAGGTAAACCTATGATAAAATCCATTGAAATCTCCTCCCAACGTTGACTTGGAATGGATAAAGGTTGTAGAAGACCTGGGGTCTTAATTGTCTCAACTTTATTCTGCTAGAAAACCAAACATTCTGCCACAAACTTTCGAATATCAGATTTAAGGCCATCCCAAAAAAATTCTTTCTTCACCCTGTGGTAAGTTTTTAAAAATCCTGAGTGTCCTCCTAAAGGAGAAGTGTGCAATTCCAAAAGAAGCTTTTGTTTTAGTTGGGAATTCTTACAAAGATATAAGTGATATTTGTACCATAAGGAATCATTTTTCCAACTAAATGTATCAAATGTACTAGGATCTTGCTGCAACTTTTGAATGACTGTCCACACGTCTTCGTCCTTCTTCCATTCATCTCTTGCTTTGGTTATCCAATCTGGTTGGATAATAGAAATGGCACAAAGCAATGCTTCTACCTCTTCATTATTTCTTGAGAGTGCATCTGCAACAACATTTAGCTTCCCTTTTTTGTATATTATTTCAAAGTCATAACCCAACATCTTTGTGACCCATTTTTTCTTCTCTTCTGAAGATAGTCTTTGTTCCAAAAAGTGTTTAAGACTATCATGATCAATTTTTACCTTGAAGTGTCTTCCATTAGGTAAGTTCCCCATTTCTTTAGTGCATGCAGTATTGCTAACATTTCCTTCTCATAAATAGGTTTCTGTAAATACTTTCCTTTTATTGGACGACTTTCAAAAGTAATGGGTCTTCCTTCTTGCATTAAAACAACACCAATTCCATTTCCTGAGGCATCACATTCCACGATAAAGGTTTTGTGAAGTATGGAATACCTAAGACTAGTGCTAGGCACATTTCCTCTTTAAGATGGTCCGATGCTCAGAGAGAGAGCTATGAATATTTTCCCATGATCACCTCTTTGAGATTAAACTCTGAAGCCTCAAAAATTCCTAACTTCCACAGCTCATATCTCCGAAAATATTTCAAACCAATATCTGAAATTTTTTGAAGACATTCCTCAGGATTGTGGCTTTGTACTCTAAAAATTTTAGCTTCTAAACCTTCGTAGAAAAAATGTTATTATGAAAATACCATGATGACCCGTTTAGGATAAATTCAGGAGCCTGCAAAATGACCTAACTTGCACAGATAATATCTCCTAAAATGTTGCAAACCAAGATCTGACATTTTTCAACAACGTTCCTCAGGATTTCATCTTCGCACTCTAAAAATTTCAGATTTTGAACCTTCGTATAAAAAAAATTATAGCGCAAATGCCACACTAGCCTATTTGGAGCAGCAAAACCCTAGAATCTCAAAGCTCTGATACCAAATGTTGTGAAACCAGCTCCAAAAAGAGAATAAAAGAGATATCAATGCCTTAGAAATAAGCCACTTCGAGGGGGAAACCTCCAATACATTACATGAATGAACAATTCTTGGATGATTCAAATTACAAAACCTCCTTTCTATATATAGGAGTCCATGGGGCCAGAATGTAATCCTAGTGGGGCCATAATGTAATCCTAGCCGACCTAACAATAATAATTTAAGGGCACAATAATAACAATATGGGGGTTACAAGGGTACAATAATAACAATAAGGGGGTTACACTAACAACAATAAGGGACTATACTAGTAATATAGGGACCTAACATTTTCCTCTATAATTGAACCTTATTGTCAAATATTTATTAGTTAAATAAATAATTTATTTCTCTTATGTTAATTTTGGAAACTCAAGGACAAATTCCCTCCTTTGGACAATATTCCTCGTCAAGGAATACCCCTACTATCCCTCCTTTGGTTAAGGAAAAATATTTTAATAAGGAAACCCACCATGTGCACAAAAAGGACAGCTAGTGCAAAAAGGAAAATGGACACCCTTGGATGACTATAAATACAAGTCAACTGACCCTTATTTAGAAATCAATAATAATTATTCTTTCTTTTTTTTAGCTCATTCAAGTCTGAGGTCATTTTACAGAATTTGGTTCACACAGGTTTAAAATTGTAGGGTCCGAAGCTCACACCTGTGATTATGGTTTTTGGTTCTCGGCCATAGGGATGCTTTAAGATATTTTTAGTTTCAACCATAGGCACACAATCCTATGAGTGTAGTTGGAGGGTTTCAACCACACACACATGTCTCTCTTTGTGCAGTTGGAAATTTGGCTGATCATGAGGTTATTTTTTAAAAGAAACCCTATGATAAGATAAAGGCTTGTGTTTTGCAATGTAGAAACATTAACATGATTAATGAGGAATTGTTATAGCATAACCCTAGATGGGATAAGACTCAATTAGTCCTAGTTGTTGATGAAGTAAATGGAAACATCAAAGGAAACATTGTTACATGGATAATGGAAAATATTAACTCTTGAAGATTGGTTCAAGAGGGAGATGATCTCCTCTAGTTAAAGATGATTACCCTTTATATTTATGTTATTTCCATGTGATACTATTCTTGTTTAGATTTCTTGTTTTGGTTATTTCTTATACTTCTTGCATATTTGAGTATTTGAATAATTATAATCTCTAGATGAGATGTGATAATAAAATCCTTCTCGAGGATAATCTAAGGTGTAGGAAAAGAGAAATAGTACAAAAGAAGGTACATGAGTAAGAGGTTCCAAAATAGCATCCAGAATTTATGATATACAAGTATTAGCTATAATTTTCACAGGTATCTGAAGGCTACAGGTTATGTATGGTGTATTGTTTCAATGTTGTGATTTAGCTATAAAATTGGAAGGAAATTTAAGCCCTAATCTATGATGATAATATCAGCTTCATAAATGACTCATGCATATATTGGTGTACTTGCCATTTGGAAAGTATCTCACATTTTAGACATAATGAATTTCCTAGATGCATTGATTTTGATATATTATGACTTGATATTTTTAATACTTGCGATAAGCATGGTTACCTTTATGATAAGAGAGTAACAATAAGATTGATACTTAGGATATTTTGTTTATCTTTTTTTAGTTTTTGATAAGCTTACAAAATATGAATGGATACCCCGACTTGATAAAGAAGTGATGTTGCCATTATGTTTTTTGTAGTATGATGATTCACTTGTTATCTTCCCTAATTATATAACACTAATCCTTGATGAAAGTTTGATGTCATATGTGATAAATACTAGGTGATGTTAATATGTTATGACTATGATTCATATATTGGGTGTGAAGCTTGATTATATTCTTGATTCAAATGTGTCATTTTAGCCACATTGGACCCTAGTTCGTAATGGGGATTAAACGAAACTCATAGGATCATCGTTAGGCAGGTCTAGGGGGTGGCGAAAATTTTATGAGCCCCCCTATAGGGGGTTCAGGGACAGTGCCCCCGAAGAAAAAATAGATGAAAAATTTCCTTGTAAAATACGGAAATTTTGTACTCAATCTTGGTCTTCATTAGGGAAAAGATCTGATGGTAGAAGTTATGTTAATTTAGGGTTTTTTTCCGTAGAAGGAACCCTCAATTTATATGAGGGAATTTTATTACAACTGTGGATTATTATTCCGTGTGAAAAAGAGAGAGGATATTGTGTGAGAGTGAAGAGGAAATTACAATGAATTTGTTGTAGGTTGTATCTCTTCATTTTGTTGGATATTATAAAAGGAAAGCATGGTTGTTTCTCCGTGGACATAGCCCAAATTGGGTGAACCACATATATCTATGTCTCTCTTGTTTTATGCTTTTATGTGTTTGTGATTCTGCAATATTTTGTGTTTCCAATTTCTTTATTAATTAATTTCTAAGAAAATATAGTTTAATTTCATGATCTAACAGTTTTGTTGATGCATGACAGTATTTTGATAGATAAGTTGATGTTTTCAATGATGATGACTGAAGTGGCTTCCCATTTAGAGGGAGAAACTTTTCATGACATTTTTACACCTATTATTATTTAAAAATAAGACATTGACTATTGAAGGAAGGATTATATACATGAATAAACATTTTATGTTGTGGAAAAAGGTTTTGGCAGGTTTTGATTTTAGTAGAGAAGGTTCTCCTAGTCCAAGCCCAAACCATTGGGAGAAAGGCTTAAGGGTGTGGTTATAAGGCTCTCAACCACATGGAATAAGGCCTATGGGTGTGGTTGAGCCTGTAGTACACAAAACTAAAATATTATGCATAAGACGAGGATCACAACAATAATATGATAGGCCTACAAACATGAAATAGATGATGAAAGAGTTTTATGAGCATGAAAGTTTTAATATATATACAAAATGCTTGAATTATTATAGAGAATGTGAATGTCATGGCTAATATTATGTTTACATGGGATTTAAATATGCATATCGGTATGTTTTTTTCCTTAACTTGATCACTTGAGCTAGTATATGATATTATTTGGTAACAATTGCAAGGGTTTGGAAAGATTTGGCCTATTGACTTGACTTAATATAGATGATTAGTATTAGAATGTTTCCATGATGTTTGGAAATTCATAGATATTTTTTGGTTTATGGATTAATTGAATTCATAATGATAACATGTTGGAATTTTGATTTGGTACTTGATAATAGTGATTTTCCTTTATGTGAAATGACAGTGCTATGTGGAAAAAGTGACTTTCAGTTACTAATATTGGCATTCAATATTGATTCAGCATTGGCATCATTGGAACTTGAGACATTGGTTTAATTGTAAATAGTTATGATTTAGTATGCAATGACCTCACAATGAATGGATAAACTTATATGAATTATCCTTGGTATATGCATTCACATCTAGGGACAAAAAACATACTATGATTATGTGGATGGACTAATGAAGTTTGATATTGCTTAATGAAAGTTATTGTCATGATAGTAGATAAGGTTGTAACTAGATATTTGTATGTGAGCTCTACCTCACTCCTAGGCTAAAGATTTCGCTAGTGATACTGACGGGAACTTATATATATTTGATATTGGTTTTGGTTTGGAATTTAATGCTTGATAAAAAAATACTAGTTGATTTCATTTCACAATGTTAATATATTTGTGGCTGAGCATATTGATTTGGTTAGTATTTTATTTGCAAAAATCATTGTATGGATTGAAGCAAGTTTCCCTAGCATAGCATGTCCACATTGACAGTTATCTAGTGAATCCTAGAAGATGTGAAAATTTGAGTCTCTCCTTCAAAAGTGGTCCAAGGTATGCCTTTGATTTTGGTTATATATGTTAACAATATATTTTTTTATAGGTAATGAACCTTTGGTGATCAAAATAATATGGATTTGGCCTCTAAGGTTGATATTGAAGACCTTGGCATGATCCACTACTTTCTAAGATTAGAAGTTTGGAAAAGGAAAATATGACGTAAGGTTATTGGGCATGATGGAATACAAATAATTGGGCACCCCAATGGAATTATTCAGAGATATTGTTGAATTGGAAACCTTCACTTGATTAAGAATTGATGTTCCTTGTAACACCCATTTATACATATGTTTGATAAAGAATGAACTGAGTCAATTCATGATTAAGTCGCTTCACAGACTTGGGTTGTCGACAAGAAATTTTTGAGATGTTTTCATGAGATGATCATTCTTGGTCTAAGATACACTACATGAGATGTACGATTACATGGATACACTAATGTTTATTGGTTTGGAAAGCAATATTAATAGAAAGAGCACATTTGGGTGTTTCTTTAGCTTGGGATCTGACATGAAATTTTGATGAGAAAGAAATAGAAGTTCGTAACTTTAAACGTGACCGAGGTTGTGTTAGCTCCCTGTAATTACCAATATTGGGAAAGTCCAACTGCAGGGAGAACACTACTTCAACCACTTTGGGATTCTAGGATCTAGCCCTCCTGAATCCGGAGAGGGATCTCTCCAATAAGTGCAAAGATGGATTTATCTTTAAAATCTTTTGGGTAATAATATTAGGCTAGTTATGAAGTCCGAGGGTTTTTGGTTCTTTTAGATGGTTGAGCATGATTATTATTTGAGTGGAAAGTTCTAAAATGGAAAGAGTTTCAAAGGCGTGAAGTTGCAAGCAATCAGAACAAGCTTTGGTTGGAAGATAGATATAACGCTAGATTTTAGTCCATTGGGCTGTGGAGTCATAATAGGGTTTAATTGAAACAATAAGGTTCAAGAGTGGTCCATGGGGCAAGTCATCTATGTCTAAGGATCTCTTTAAATTTGATTTTATTAAAGTTTATTTTATGGAATGAAATGATACAACAAGAAGGGGAATTTAAACAGATGAAGAACAAAGAGCATCCTAAGATCAGGTAAGTACTTTGAAACTATCATGTTTTTGACATACACTTAAGAAAGACATAAAAGTAATCTAAGATCTAGTAAGTACTTTGAAACTAGCCAGCTTTTGATGCACTTTCAATAGAAAAACATTTAAAACACAAAGGGAAACACATATGATAACGAAGAATAGTCTAAGATCAGGTAAGGACTTTTAACCTAACCTAATTTCAACACACTCTTAGAGAAACTTTCAGATAGTCTTTGGGGATAAAAATATAGGACAGGGCTCACCATAAATTCCTTAGTTCATCTCTACTTAACATAAACTGAAAATAACATTCAAGAATAAAAATTAGCCTAGATAGTAGGACGAGGGAACGCCAGCATTCCTAACTAATTGAAACTAAATTAAATCATTCCTAAACGACACAAATTGGAAGAAAACATGTAGATAAAGCTTATTAGTCAGAGAAGGGTACTGATATACAATAAATCCTAACTCTATGCTTGTTGTTCTTTATCAGAGAAGATGTACAAAGTGAAAATAGAAATAAAATAACAATTTACAATAAGAAACAACATCACCGTTGACATAGACCAGGATCCCATAAATCAGCTTGTATTGATGCTTCAAACCAGTTACAATATTCAAGTCTAATGTTTCAGTTCAACAATCATCTTCACTTCTCAACCTAACTATTCTATCACAAACAGAGCTTCAAGAGCCTTTGAACACTATTTACAATTAGAAGTTTCGAGCACAAGTATATTTCAAAGTTCTGCAACCAACATTTTCTCATCTTCTACAAGAGTATTTATAGAAGAAATGAGGAGGTGGGATGTGATAAAAGATCTCCTGGGTCAATTAATACAGACTTTAATACTTCTTGGCCTTTGATGGGCTCGATGGAGAAGTTTAAAAATGTTATGTCTGTACTAATTGTTTTACATTTAAGAATTAAGCTTGGTGAGAGCTTTTGTTGACTTTAAGGCTCCATGTCATGTGGTAATAACTCTGCTAATATTTTTGCATTAAGTTCTTTTGGAAAAATTAACTATTTGGCTACACTAAGGAAAATATCTTCTTTTATGGTCATAACTCGGCTTCTGTTGAATGCTTTGAGGATGCAGGTGGAAATCTGATAGCTGAGAGGAATCAATTTTCCTCTGATGTGGCAGTGGAGGCATCCTCTGTCTAATAAATGTTTATGATTTTATTTAATTGTGTTTTAATTCGGAGGATTAGGCTTTTGATTTTTGATCTTAGCCGTAATCCTCCAAAACTGCGAAAACAGTCTTCAATCCTATGTTCTGCTGTGTTTAAGTCTTCAACACTGATACTTTTTTGTTTGATTTAATTTTTTGTGTCTTGTTGATGTGCAGGTGCCGAAAAGGGCTTATATGGCATCAATGCCCATGAAGCATCGATGAAACGTGGTATGGAACCCTCTGTAGTAATTTCCCTTTGATAAACGAAAGTATTGAGGATTGTCACCCTCGGCTTTCATTTCCTTTATTATAATGGAAAAAACCTTTGAAACCTACAAAAACAACAAAAGTTAACAAATCCTGCGTTTATGAGGTAAAACTGCTTAGGAGGCTTCAGGGTTAGGAGCGTGGCCGTTGGATGGCAGCATCCAATGGTGGAAATCATGCGTAGAAGTCAAAATAAGAGCGGTTGATGAAATGGTGCTGAGGATTAAGTCCGAGCCATTGATCTTGCAGAGATCAACGGTCGAAATAAGTCGGGAAGAAATAAAGCAAAGGGGTCACTTTATAGAGAAATGGCGGAAATATAAAGAAATAAAGTTAAAAACCTTTGTCGAAGGAAATCTATTAAAAATTGGAATTGGGGTTCCGGGATGATTGTGGTCTGTCAGATGAGACCAGGCCACGAGATCAACGACGGAGATCGCACGTTAAAAACCCTTCGGAAGGGGTGGAGGGTGATAGCGTAAGGCCAGATTCGGGAAGCACGCGTGATATAATATAATAGAAAATGAGGAAAGTGGTTTCGGGAGGTAAAACCACAGGTTTCGCGTGGTGAAAGGGCGAGGAGGCGGTTTTGCCTTTTTGAACGCGATATACATTAGAGGCTGCCACGTGTCTTTCCAAAACATCTTATATCGCGTCAATTTTGTGGATTAACATTCACGCTTGAAGTTACATGAAAATGTGCATCGACCGTTGGATATTAGGTCTTAGATCTAACAGTGAAGAATGAGCGCGATACAGACCAGATGTGCGAGCGATAATAGGTGGGGCGGTTTCAATATGGGCCATCGGATCAAGGATGGGATGGCTAGGATTAGATCTGGAGGGAGGCAGGACCCACAGGAGGCAGGCCTGTCGGGGTTAATATGAGCCGTCAAATGTAAAGGTTTAACGATCAGGATTGAATCTGGGGTTTAAACAAAATAATATACAGGCGAAGAAAGGGTGAAGTTGATCTGCAGAGATCAACGGCCGGGATTTGGCCTAAAACATTATGAAGAGAGTATAGGATTTTTAAACCAAAGTCAGGAAATTCAATCTGAACCGTCCGATTTGGACACGTGGACGGTCTAGATGCAATCGGAGGTATGCGATCGGTGAGGGAATAACTTTGAATGGCGCCGATGTGATATTGCGCGAGCCGTTTGATCGACTTAAGATCAACAACGGATATGGTTTCAAAACATGCACCGGCAGAAACCCCTTAATACTTTATAAAAACCCAAATTTTATGAAATTCAAAGGTTTATTATGGCTCGGGGCATATTATACATATGTGGGTTGGTGCCCAATTGTGGGGCTATTCAGTTATATGAACAACAAAGGACCGGGGTTTATAACCAGAGGCTAATCGCATCGAAAGTTTTATAAAGGCCGAAGAATTTCATTCATCGTTTGTTGCCGATGCGATAAGCACCAAAAGAGTTTAGCGCTTGGTCTTAGCACCAGGGCACATGTGGGGAAGTGGTTTAGGACTTAGCCCAAAGGGGCTTAAGTCTGCAGTTTAAAAAAACTTATTTTTCATGAAATTTTCAATGTTTTTTGATGGATTTGGGGGTTTCGGTGAAGTTTAAAAGTGATTTTTAAACTTTGTAAAGAGGATCTTATGAAGGGGAAATGGAGAAAAATGGAAAATAGAGGAATTCCATGGGGGAAAAAGGGAATAAAATGAAGGTTATTTTTGAGTGGAGGGAAGGGAAAAATGGAGTTTTGCAGTAGTCTTTTCTTCATGGAAAACAGTAGAATTTCTATGTTCGAAAGGGAAACAGCAGTGAATATTAAACAAAGGGCATGATGTCTCCATGAATCTTCAAGAGATAACACTTTTAGCAATAAAACCTGTTTCTTGAAGGCTCCAAAAATGATTTAGCCACCTTTTGATATAACAAATTTTATAGGTGGCTAATAGGTTGAGTATATAGTTGTGGGGAAGTTTGGTTGAGGAAGCTCTTCGGAGAAATATTTGAGCATGTTCTGGTTATCATATTGATATATTGTGAAAATAAAAGGTGGGATCCAATTGGTATAAAATTCCATATATTTTTAGGACTAAGATATCTCCTTCTATTGAGCCAAATTTGATGTATGAGACAAGCTTAGGCTTGTGGTTGCTACCTCCAAGACAGGGGAGATGAATAAGGTATCCTTTTATGACATGTATTTATTCTAACATAATATTTTGATGTAATTCCTGCATGAAAATGAAATCATAGGACCTATAATGTATGAGGCAGTGAGATTGACCTATTCAGTGAGTTGTTTAAGTTGATACCATATATGAGCACATTGACATGTTTCTCATCTATAGATATGAGGTTTGATTAAGGATATTGTGGTATATATTTTCCCTTTTCTAAGCTCTCAGGGTAAGGAATCAAGATGTAGGGCTTCTGGGGTTAAGAGATATCTATACATTGTGGTATCACCCCTATATATCACCCATTCGGTGGAAGATGTTGCTCCCCTATCTTGGTTTATGCAGGGTATACCCTAGTTGGAACATGTCTTTACCACCCATTTGGGCAATGGGTGTTGGCTTCTTGAGTTAGGCATGATCCTTAATTCTTATGGTAAGTAGCATCCTACTCAAGCTAGATATGCAGATTTCCTACCACATGAATCTTGAGGGTCATTATTGGGAATATTAGAAAGCAATAGGATGGATGAGACATTGTATCTCGATTATTTCTAGACATAGGGTGGAAGACGTATTCTACCTTATGCGATGACTTGGTGTGAGAGTATCCCATAGGAACTTCCCCATCGTCATAGACATGATGTGAGAGTGTCCCATATGACCTTCCTCACTATAATTAGATTATAGGTTGAGATTTTCTCCTCGACGTGGTTCCAAGTTTATTATGGATCCTTAATGATACTCTCTCTGTTGTTTCTTGGGTAGTAGCATTGGAATCACTACTAACAAATGATTCTGGGTGGTAGTAGTGACTCCCCGATGAATAAAGGGTGGTAGATTGGGCTCCAATATAATGTCAACTTCTTCTTATTTTAGATTCGAGAGTGTTCAAAATATGAACAGAGATTAACAGAGATGAACAAAGACAACATTCGATGATGATGAGATACTTACGATGATACATATGTTGCAGTCAGTAATTTATCCCTAGCTAAGAGAGTGTTTTAATTTTGGAAAATCAAGGAAAAATGATCTCTTATGGAAAATATTCCTCATCAAGGAATACCCCTAATAGCCCTTGGAAGAATTTTATTTGGTTAAGGAAAAATGTAATTTAATATGAAAACCCCCATGTGCACAAAAAGGACAGGTCGACCCAAAATGAAATTAGACACCCTTTGATGCCTATAAATACAAGTCAAGCGAACCTCATTTGGAGATCATCTATGATTATTATTTATTTATTTTTTTCTCCCTTGGGTCTGAGTTTGGTTCACGGAAGTTGGTTTGCATAGGTCTGAAATTGTAGGGTCTGAAGCTCACATGCATGATCAAGGTTTTTGGTTCCCAGCCACAAGGATATTATTATATGTTTTCGGTTGAAAATGCATACATGTCAGCCTATGAGTGTGGTTGGAGGGTTTTAGCGACATGAACATCTCTCTCTCTGAAGATGGAAACTAAGGTTTTATTTTGACAGTTGATCGCTCTTGACTGTAGAGTCCAGCAGTTAATGAGAACTAGTTATAGGATTCTGAATTAGGGTTTTGATTATTAGCATTGTTGGGTTCATTTCTTGGATGTTTTTTAGTTGATTTTGCTGGATAGATTTGTGGTTGAATATATGGATCATTCTACTCTCTCTTTTTTGAAACATTTAATGAAAATCTAATAAGAAGAAGAATTTGAAAGGGATTTCCCCTTTGTGGGGTTTTCCCTAGTCTTCGACCAATCCTAGTGTGTATAAAGTCTTTCAGTGAAAATCACATTCAAATAGAATTTGTCGACGTGTTTCAAGCCAGCCAGTGTGGTTCATCATCAGGAAAACATGAGAAATTTGATCTAGGACCTAGTTTAAATAAATAAGGATGCTCCAACTAGCCGTTCTAGAATAATGACTAGTTGACTGGAATAAGAAATATAATAGAACAAAATAACAAAGAATTATTATTATATTTTTTATTTTTTATTTATTTAATATTTAAGAGATTTGAATACAGTAAAATATTTATATATTCTTAATTAGTAATAATCTAAAATTATAATATTTATTAAAAATAAATAAATAAATGAAAATACAAGAATATAAATATAATAATAATAATAATAATAAATAGAAATAAAAATTGACTAATAATAAATAAATAATAATAATGATAAATAAATAAATAATGAATAAATAGTAATAAACAAATAAATAAATAAATAATAAAACTAAAAATTAATTAATTAATAAAGAACAGAAAGGGAGACAGAAACCGGTGACCAGAGGAGAGGAAATGACATGAGGGAGAAATGAAGGGAATAAAACCAATAACTAAGAATGAAGGGTAGGGATCCAGATTCTGCTAACACTCCACCCATCATCCCTATTAAGGTTGACTAGCCTTTTTTCGATTTCTAAGGCCTCCCTCAACTTTCGATGGTGGAAATGGTCAATCCTCGCAATAACTATAGCATCTTCAATGCAAACGTGTTGCTTTGTCTTTTCAACATGCTCTGCTAAGGCAGAGGAGCGAGATATATTATGTTTAAGGTCAGCGACATGTTCATGAATTCTTTGGCTAATGGATCGACCCGTTTCACTGATGTAAGGTGTCCCACAGGAGCACGGAATCAAGTAAACACCCTTACGATCCTTAGGGAAAATTAGGTCCTTAACCAATCTAAGCGAACTCCAAATGGTGCAAAGAGGCTTGAAGGTTGAGGGAACATTATGTCTCCTTAGGATCCTAGCGATTTTATCATTCGTTCCTTGGATAAAGGGAAGGTGAACTCCAAATAACCTATCGCAATGATTATTTTTAACCCTAGACCTTTTTTCATATTTTTGAAAATATCTAAGACATTGAACCTTGCTATAACCATTTTTAAGGAAAACCTTAAGGAGATGAAAACCTGGTGTCCCTATATGTGAATTTCTTTCTTTAATTGTTCCTTTATGTTGTGCTACATTGATGATGATATTGTTCTTTTTATATAATTTCATATGTTTCTAAATAATGTTATAATGTTGTGGGATAAATTCAATGTGTAAATATGAAATTCAATTATATAAATAAAATAACAATATATCCCTAAGAAACATTAACATCTTAATATCCCCATAATTTTCTATCAATTCCTTTATAAAAATAGACCAAAATAAAATTGAATCCTTTTTCCTTTCACAAAGAAATTGATACCATATATGTTGATGTTTTTCTAAGAGCATGGTTGTAATATTTAAAATTTTTAAATTTTCCACTTGGTATAGATGAAGGTGTTGCTCCATCTAGAATATCCAAGTTATAGTATCATTCCCATCAAACTTGCTCATATCGATATTTATATTGTAGTAGGTACTTGGTGCTGACATGAAGCCCCGATGATGTGGATGTTGGAGTGAAAAATAATGATCATGGTTCTTTGATTCGATATGTGTTATCTCCAACTATAAAAAAATCCTCCTCCTAGGTGATTGAGTTCCAACATAATTGTTCTCCTTATTTTTCGTGATTTTGTTGCATCTCATATCCCTTTTAGGAAGGATTTATAAGGGAAGGTTTTACATGGTATTTATGGAATTTTTATTTCTCTTTTCATTCATATTATTTTCCATTCCATACATAATTTCTCTTTTATCATTTTCTTGAGAACCTGGTAAATCCACCTTTATAATCAAAATATGTTCCATCTCATCAACTTTTTCTCTAATTGGGACAACCTAGATTATAAGTATTTACTTTCATCATGAGTCTTATATGACCCTTTAAGAGGTTTAATGAGTGTAGTATATCTCTTCGAGAGCATAGTAATAGTGCCTCTATTTATCACAACTTTCAGTCACAAAAAAATGGACCTTATAATCAAAATTTATGTGACTTGTAATTTATGAACTTTTAAAAATGATCATTTGGAAAATATCTAAATGGCTTACTTTTTTCCTGATATATCTTTAAGATTTGAGCCCTTCTAAATTTAAAAATTTTGCATGTAATATTTTGATATGTATTCTTTGCTATTCAACAAATATGACCATAATTTGATGTTCCAAGTGAAGGTTATGGTAACTTTCCTAAAACTTGTTGGTTTTTGGCCCCTTACTAAGAGAAAATTTTTATGGTATACCACTTTTTCAATTCTTCAAATATTATTCTGAAAATTCTACTTGAGGTACTTTGTTTTGTCTCATCTTCTCTTAAAATTTCACACTGTGACTTGTCCTAGAAAAAATTATAGTGAAAATTCCATGATTACTCATTTGAAACTGATTTCAGGATTATTCACACACCATACATTGCATGGGGTATATCTTAGAAATCGTGGCTAATTAGAATATAACATTTTAAGTATATGTTCCTTACAATTCTTTCCCATTCTCCTAAAAATATTATCACCTAATACATTCCATTAAATAAATTTAAAAAAAAATCATAGATGAATTATTTGAAATGGATTTTGTCAAACCAGGAGGTAACTCCGCAAATCATAATGTGTATTAGATGAAGAATGTGCATGTATTTATACATGGAGGTGAGGCTATTGGGATTCATCTCCCAATGACTCTTGGCCTTCATTATTTCCTAATATTATTTAATATACAATATTAAATATCCCCACCCAAACCTTAGGATTAGGTGTCAACATTCCCCCCTTTAATCCGAAGGGATGTTGGTGAGCCCAAGCATCGATCTGAACTTTTCAAACTTTTCTCTTCCAAGTGCTTTGGTGAAGAGATCAACAGTTTGCTCATTTGTGGAAAAATTATGTAGATGGATGGTTTTGGCCTGAACATGATGTCGAATTAGATGGTATTTTGTATTGATGTGCTTTGTTCGATCATGGAACTTTGGGTTCTTGGCCAACTTTATTGCAGAAGTGTTGTCGATCATGAGTGGTGTTGAATACGTTTGTTTCATCTAAAAATCTTTAGGATTTTTCTGAGGCACACAATTTCCTTTGTTGCTTCAGTTGCTACCACATATTCTACCTCGGTCGTGGAATCTGCTGGAACTGACTATTTTCGTGATCTCCATGAGACAGCTCCTGATCCAAGACTCATGGTGTAACCTGTAGTAGACACCCCTGTTTCTTTGTCCCCATCAAAGTCTGAATCAGAGTATCCGATCAAGCTGAAGTCGCCTACCTATGTATATTTGAGTCCAAAGTCTTGAGTCCCCTTCAAGTACCTTAACACTCTTTTTGCAGCAAACCAATGTCCTTCACAAGGTTTTTTCATAAACCTTGAGAGGATTCCAACAGCAAATTAAATGTCAGGTCTAGTGGTGGTCAGGTAGATAAGACTTCCTATAAGCTGTCTATACTTAGTTGCATCCTCGAATATCTTCCCTTCAATGGATGTGAGCTTCAAGTTTTGTTCCATTGGAGTGGTTAAGGGATTGCATTCATCCATGCCAAACTTGTTCAAAAGATCTCTAATGTACTTCTTTTGATAAAGAAATATAAATTTAGGATGTTGAATTACTTCAATACCCAGATAGTAATGAACATAACCCAAATCAGTCATTTCAAAACCTTTCTTCAATTCTTTCTTCATGGATGAAATATAGCTCTCATTGTTCCCTATTATCAAAAGATCATCTACATACACCACAAGATATACAACTGTTTTTCCAAATTTATTAACAAACAAAGTTGCATCATCAAGATAAAAATGTTTGAAGTCAAGTTTCAGAAGATGCTCGGTTAATTTCTCATACCAGGCTCGTGGTGCTTTCTTGAGGCCATACAAATATTTTATAAGCTTGCAAACTTTGTGTTCTTGGCCCTTTACAACAAATACTTCTGGTTGGGACATAAAAAATTTCTCCTTTAGATCTCCATTCAGAAAGGCAGTTTTTACATCCATCTGATGGACTTTCCATCCATTCTAAGCTGCTAGGGAAAAGAGAGTCCGGATGGTGGTCCATTTTGCTGTGGGAGAAAAAGTTTCTTCATAATCAATTCCTTCCTTTTGTGCAAAACCTTTTGCCACAATCCTGGCCTTGTGCTTGTCAAGTGAGCCATCTGTTTTATACTTGTTCTTGTAGACCCACTTACAGCCAATTGGTTTTGTTCCCAAAGGCAGATCAACCAGCTTCCAAGTGTCATTATTTATCAAGGCATCATACTCCTTTTGCATCGCTTCTTTCCATTCATCATGAGAAGCGGCTTCTTTGAAGGAAGTTTGTTCATGACCGGTAGAAAAAATCAATTCATAGTTATAAGAAATATCCATATCAACAGGGAATCAGAATTATCTACGTCATCTTCATTTTGTTTAGTGGAACTTCTTGTTCTTGTTTTTCCAACCTCATCAGGATCAACATTCTCCAGTGTCTTTGTCAGCCATTTGGGAGGACCTTTCTAAGATGGCCCAAGCTGCTCATTTGACTGAGTTGGGATTCATTCAATATTCAATCTCCCAATTCTGTCAATCACATCATTTAATGTGTCATCTGTGGTTGTTTCTTCATGTGGGGGAGAGAGTGCTTCAGGAAATGATTCCACAGTTTGATTCAATATAGGAATCCCCCCTTCAAGATGTGGAATCTGATTATCAAATTCTTGGAAAGACTTTGCATGTGTGAATCTATCCAGGCAATCAATTTGCCGCTCAAAAACCTTGTCACTCTTGGAAGATTCAAGGAATATGACATCTCTTGCTATTACAAACTTCTTATTGGCTTCATCATAGAGACGATATCCTTTGGAGGTATTGGAGTACCCCAAGAAGATACATTTTCGACTTCTAGCACCAAGTTTATTCCTTTGTCCCTTGGGTATCAAGGCATAATAGGTGGACCTAAAGACCCTGAAATGTTTTACCGAAGGAATGTGGCCATGCCACAATTCAAAAGGATTTTTGTTCCTAATTGAACTTGAAGGACACCTATTCTTTATGTAAACAGCACATAGAACTGCATCAGCCCAAAACATCAATTTTACATTCTTGAAAAATAACATGGAGTGAACCATATTTAAAATAGTTATGTTCATTCTTTCAGCTACACCATTCTGTTGGGGATTATAAGGCACAGTTGTTTGATGTTTGATCCCATGTTGATGAAGATAATTTTAAAATTAATTTGAAGTGTATTCTTTTCCATTATCAATACGTAGAGAGCCAATATGAGTTTGTGCATCATTTTCAATCCATGTATGAAAATTCTTGAATGTTTTAAAAGCATTAGACTTGTTCTTCAATAAGTAAATCCAACACATTCTAGTGTAGTCATCAATAAATTTCATCATACATTTATTTCCATTTGCATAAGCAATAGGCATAGGGCCACATAAATCTGAATGAATAAGTTCAAGTTTTCTATGTGCTCTGGAGTGTGAATCATGAAATGGCTTTTTTTTATGCTTTCCTAGAATACAATAATCACATTCCTTAGGTTTCCTAGGAATTGTAGGCAGTCCATTAACACCATTTTTCTTCAACAAATGAAGGCTTTCATAGTTTAAGTGTCCAAATCTAGCATGCCATAAAGACTTGATGGGAATGTACCTTCATCATGATGTGAATTGAATGCAAAGTTTTGAGCATGAGCAGATGAACCTTTCAGCTTCAAGGGTCTTCCTTCTTCTATTCCCTCCATGACAAGTGAGTGATCTGATGCTTTTTTGACCTCTGACTTGCCATCAAACAAGTGAACAGAGTGTCCTTGCTGGCGGATTTGGACCAGGGACAAAAAGTTTCTCCTCAACTCAGTGAGGTATAGAACCTCATGTAAAATATGATCTGGAAGACCAGGAAACTTAAGCCTCACTATGCCAAGCCCAGATGGCTTGAGTTTGGATTTATCTGTGAAATATACTGCTCCAATAACTTTGTCAGTAAATTCTTCAAAAAAATATTTTCTAAATATCATGTGACATGTTGCTCCTGAATCTAGCGACCAATCATCTCTCCATGAATTAAATGAAACATCAAACAAGTCTTCAGTTACTCCACTGTTACAATGTGCTAGAAAATAATGAGCAGATTCAGGTGCTTTACCTTTGTCTTTGTCATTAGTTTTACCTTTGTCTTGATTTCTTTGCTGCTCAATTTTATCCCAAGGTGTCCTGCATTTGGATGCATTATGTCCATCTTTATTGCAACGTGTGCAATGAAGATTGGATTTTTCAGATTGTATTCTCCCCCTTTCTCTGAAGTTTCTTCTTCCTCTTCCTCTTCTGCCACCTCTTCCTCTGGAAGAATTTGGAGTATGACTCTTTTATCTATATGCACAGTATGCAGCCTCTTCAGAAGACGAAGGGACTGTCATCTTCCTGAAAGCTTTCTCTCTTTCTGCAAAATTTTTCTCAAGGGCCTCAAAGGTGATATGCTCAAGGTTTCCACTTGCTTGCAATGACTCAAGATAAAGTGAGTAAGTCGGATATAATGCCTTAACATATGCTATGAGAGATATGTCCATTTTTACACCAGTGCTTTCAATGTCATGCATGATAGATCTTACTTCTGAAGCTAAAGCAAGGGGTTCATCATTCTTCATTTCAAGACTAAACAACTTAATCATCAATTGAACATTTTCTAGTTCTGAATGTGAGTCATAGAGTTCTTTTAGCTTGCTCGAGGCTTCATAGGCATTTGAAAATGATGAAATATGGCGACTCACCTCTTCATTTACGGACGCTGCAATCAAGACATAGGCCTTGCAGTTCTTGTTTTCCCAAATGGCGAGCTCCTTGTCTGAAGTGGGCTTTGCTGGTGGATTTCCTTCTTGTCCTTCACAGATTCCTTTCCACAACTCATTAAAAATGAGAGTGTGCTTGATTTTCCGAGACCATTCAAGATATTTCTCCTTGCCGGAGAGAACCACTCCTACAATAGATATGAGAGAATGCATTCTTTTGAAGGGAAAAACTAATTACTTTGCTGGAAAATTTTTGCTAGAAAAACACTGAATTCTGCATTAAATATATATATATATATATATATATATATATATTGTTTGAAGAAAAAATTTATATGGAGACTGTATTGAAAATGTGGAGGGGGCGGTATTTATATGGGGGGGGGGGGGGGTATTGTAACTTGGATTCGGTGGTATTATATATATATATGGAGGTGTATTAATGCATGGTGAGGTGACAGAATAGAACAGACAACGTTGTAATTTAAATAGGATAGACAGCAGGGGCGGGGAGGACCGAAAGGCCACGGGGGTAGCGAGGGTTGAAGTCATAGCATGGAGGAGGGACGTGGGATCGGGCATAGGGAGTCGTGAGGTGAGGTAGTGGGTTGGAGAGCAGTGGGAGTCCGCGGTAGTGGGTAGGGGGTGTGTGCAGGCGGGGAGGGGTGTGCGCAGGCGGGGAGGTGGGAGTGATAAGGGGATCGGGTGAGTTGAGAGGGGGCTGTAGCAGTCGGGTTAGGAAGGGTGGGCATGGGGAAATGGGGTAGGCGGGGGCGTAGGGAAATGGGATGGGGATGGGTGTGAGGCGATGAGTGGTAGCGAGAGGTGAGAGGCCGTAGGCTGAGTGTGGAGTGTGGAGTGAGTGATGAGCGTAGGTGAGGGTGAGTGCTGTAAGGTAGAGTGAATGGGTGAGGGCGTGAATGCTGGAGAATGGGGAGGCCGAGAGGCCAAAATAAAATTTAGGAATGGCAGGATTTCAAGAGCTGCAAAATTGCAGGTATTTGCAGGAGCTGCAAATTGCAGATTTGTAGAATCTTCAGAAGCTGCAAAAATGATTCAGAACTGTGCAGAAATTGCAGAGATAGATTTAAAAAAATGTAGAATTGCAGTATATAAACTCAGAATGGCATCAATCTAATGGAGCAACAAAAACTAGACATAGAACTGACTGAACAAAATACTGTTAGCATAAATGAGGGAGGTACACCACATGCAAGAATGCCAATAGTGAGACTAGCTCTGATACCATGTCAAACCAAGAGGTAACTCCGAAAATCTGAATGTGTATTAGATGAAGAATGTGCATGTATTTATACATGGAGGTGAGGCTATTGGGATTCATCTCCCAATGACTCTTGGCCTTCCTTATTTCCTAATATTATTTAATATACAATATTAAATATCCTCACCCAACCCGTAGGATTAGGTGTCAACATATTTTAACACCAATAATTAAGCCTAACTTCCACAATTTATATCTTGCAAAGTATATAAAAACAAAGTCTAGAAATTTAATTAGATTTTCACCGTCTAAAACATCATAAACAAAATGTTATAGTGAAGATTCCAAAATGACCTGTTTGAAGAGGAAAACCCTAGGTTTGTTTGGTGTGATACCAATTGTTATAAATCTTGAACCTTAAAAATGATTAGAAACAAATAATTATAGTCCACTCTAATGCAGTAAATTCCTTCTACAATGAATACAATTTATAATATCGTGCTTAATGATTCTAAGGCTAGGTATGTTTAGTATATATAGAGGAGACAAAGTGTACAATTATAATGAAATGGGACTATGAAAGGTTCTAGCTTACATAAGAATAGAATAGTACAATTTTAGTCACTCAATATCTAGATATTAATAATGGGTTTTAGGGTTAACATGGGGATTATGTTGGGATTAACATGTGGAAGCATTTTTGGACCGTTATTTTTGTTGTTGTTGTGAGGAGGTCGTTTCTTTGTATGGTTGATTTTTTCCTTTTTTTGTTTAATAAGGCTTTGTTGTATGCACCTGTAGTGTTTATAATTCCAATATGAAATATATATATTAATTTCCAATAAAATAATCACAAAAGGAATATATAAAAGGTTATATGTATGAAGCACCTAAATCATCTCTTGTGGATCAAAAGTTAGATACAAACAAATAATATGCATTTCACAGCCAAACCAAATAAGTAGCATTAAGGAGGTGGGTAACTAAATTTTCCCTTTCAAAGCACTATTTCAGGGCCAATTCTAATCTTACAAATGATTCATCTCATTAAGATCTTTCAAACAATTGTAGTCTTAATAAATTATAAGCTTATAGCACAAGGTTATTGTCTCTTAAATATTTCTTCAAGAACCTTCTTTCTCTACCATGTAAGGATATATAAAAGTGACACATCACCTTGGTTTATGTGACCTTCATATGATTCCATCTCAGTCCTGTACAATCACCTCATGGATTTCACTTCTATTGAGGAAATATCCTCTTTCCTGGATTATTGTGTTACACATATTTTTATTTAGTGCGTCATTTTGTATATCAAAAGAAGTTCTCATTACACAACCAAGAAATTGGTCATGTTATATATCACATTGGAAAAGAAATTTTCCCTTGTAATATTTCATCGCATATAAAGTTTCCCAATTATGATGTAATCCTTCCACACTTCAATAATCCTTTTTTCGTGATTTACAAAATTGTATAAGAATGTGACATATTGGGTAATATTTACAACATAATCAAGTTAAAATAATCATGCAATCATAATTGATTATCCATATCATATTTTAAACAATAATTATTATAATTAATTTTAACTTAACTAGGAGGGGGTCACATGGGTATGTGACAATGTAACTCAAATCTTAGCAAGAGTAACATATAATGTATCCATTGCCCTTCCTATCACGTTTGCAATATTTAAGTAAAATTTTAAGTGTTTTGAACTTAGATTAATAATATTCAATGCAAGTGAAATCTTTATGACTTAAATATGTAACTAATTTTCAAGATAGTGGAATTATTTTTTTGGTCAACAACTCTATTAAAATTTTCTTAACCTTCATATGGGTCATCAGTTCCCTATATATTAAACCTTAAATTATAAGAGATGAAATTTATTTTAATCCACATTGTTCATCATTCGTTTTGTCCCGTTTGGATTTATTTTCAAAATTAGTGTGTCCTTTATCTTTTCTCAAGCTAATCCAGGACAATCCTTTACTTCTTAGTACATCCTCTATAGCAAATTTCCATGAGAAGTAGTTGGTATTAGTAAGTAAAAGATCATATAGAGTAAAATATTAAAATATGTAAGCAATATGGATTAAAAAAAGAAAAAAAATATTTGAATGGAAATATCTTGTAAAAATAGGTTATGCAAAAAACAAAAAAAAAAAAAATTGAAAATGACTTCAAATGTGAAGGTTATTCCATTTTTTAAAAAGACATAAAAGGTGGCCAAAGTGTCATGTGACAAGTTGAAGTTGGCCCACATGGTGAGGGATGCATAAGGAGGTTGTTGAGTATAAAAATCATCTTCCCTCTTGACGGAGGAATTATATACTTCACATTTTAAAGGGAGTTCCTAAGGAACATTGATCATTTAACCCAAGGTCTGTGAGACTTGTGAGGCACTCTGTGCAATATCCATGATGAAAATGTTCCATAGTATTTTTCTAAATAAGCTATGTTGTTGAAATGAAAACCTATTGTGACACATAGTATTTATGGAAGAAAATCCTAGTGATTAGTCTAAGGCTTGACTAAGTGGTACCTCTCACATCCAAGTTTTCTACCTTGGATATTTAGCTTTATTTCACTAATTAGAAACAAGTCAAGAAATTATGTTGCATGCAAATTCTATAGTAATTTCTATATAAATTTAGAAATGACTTCAGTCCATAAAAATAACTACATAATTTGTCACCTAAATAAAAACTTTTAAAAGCAAGGCATGACATAAGTAAAATTACAAGCACCTAATACAAATTTAAATTTATATGCTATGATAAATTATAACTACATAATTTGTCACCTAAGTGAAAACTTTTAAAAGCAAGGCATGACATAAGTAAAATTACAAGCACCTAATACAAATTTAAATTTATATACTATGATAAATTATAACTACAAAATTCAATGTAACAATCTAACAAAATGAAAACATCCAAAAAATGAAATATAATAAAGTACTATTAACCTCTATTGTTGCTACCCAAATAAAACAACAGCTACATGGCATAAGTAAAATTACAAGCACCTAATACAAATTTAAATTTATATGCTATGATAAATTATAACTACAAAATTCAATGTAACAATCTAACAAAATGAAACATCCAAGAAATAAAACAACACCCACAAATCCTTACTTTAAGTGGGCCCTTCCCAAGGTTGACTTATGGTCTACTCATAAAAAGTCACCAGCACAGATTTATACAACAAATTTATACAACATGTGACCGTTAAAGTTGTTTCACTAAACAGTATTCGTAGGTTCAATGAATGCTTAGTCATGACGAGAAAGTTAGCTCTAGATAATTCTTAAAGTCTAACATCCATATTATTATGAAAATGTTTGATAGTTTATTGAAATCTCATGAGATTCAGGAAGTTATTTCCAAAAATCCAAAAATAAGAGAATTTTGTTGTAGCTTGCAAAATTTTCAACCTTTAAAGTTTGTAACTATTTTCTAATTCAGCGGCTTTAAAAACATATAACTAAAATTTAACATATAACTAAAATTCCTGTGCAAATAATAGAGTTAGTCCATTTATTAAACACATGTTCCTAGACTTTGGTAACTCTTTAGCATACCTAAATTATAAAAATGAGAAGTATTAATAATTAAATATAACTTGAGGTAAGGTCACAAAAGGATAGGTTTCATATATTTATAAGAAAAATGGAATACAAACTCGAAGCAAATAGGAGTAACTATGTAGCAAAAGGTATGTCATTTTTGTAGCTCATCTCTTCTCTAACTCTTATGTATAAGCTCATTTTTACATTCAAGTAACTAATGAAGTGAGCCGTGTATGTTCATAAAAATAGTGAGAATCACTTTTAAAATGAAGTGATTCAATTTTGTAATTTAAATGAAATGCACTTTAAAATGGTACGAAATCTTTTTCAAAATCTAATTTGGAAAGAGAAATATTTGAACTCATGCTTCGTATATATAGACATTCAATCAAGTGAAGTAATACTAAATATATAGATTATTTGATGAAAGAGAAAAGAGGTAAATTTCATTAAGCAAGTGAGTTTTCTTTGTTTTAACTCATTGGTGTTAAAGTGCATGCTCACTCCCAAATTTTTTTATTTTTTATTTTTAAAACAATCAATATGGCTGCGCGCGTAAAAAAATAAAAATAAATTGAAAATAAAATTTTCAAATTTCAACAATAATAGAGTTAGATGTGAGTTAGCTTACCTAGAAAATCCAATCTTTTTCTTTATTTCTAATTTTCTAAGATCTCACAAACAATGTGGAAAAGTAAATGTAGAATAGAAGATATTTTCCACTCTACTTTTATTTTCTATGATCACACAAAGTACATGGAAACGAGAATACATAGATAAGAAGTAGTCACAAACCAAGAATAAAAATAGTAAAAGAAAAATATTAACTCAAAAAAATAAATTAAAAGACAATATCAATATATTCATACAAGCTTCACGGGGGAGAAATACCATACCACATGCATTTATACTGGGATATATATAATGAGAAAAAATAGGCATAATATATTGAGCATATAAAGGGGGGTAAGGGGTTTTTATATTGGCAAGTATAAAAAATAGAGCTCAAAGTTAATGAAAAATATAAAGGGGTATAAAAAAATGTTAATAAAAAAATGGATACCTACAATATCGAATGAAAGTACGGGTTCTTTCAATTGGGAAAGTGTGTTGGGTCGTAGAGGGTTAAATAATGTGATTTTTAAAGGTAGTTTCCAATATGTGGTCAAATTAAGGGTATTTTTTAGTATGTCATGAATAAATGTGACATGTCAGAGGTTCTTTGATTGAAGCCCTCATGAGTATGTTATACCTCTAGATATGATAAAAAATACCATATCTTGGGAAAATGGAAATCGTTTTGAGTGAAATGAAAAATTCTTCCAATAGAAGTAGTGTTACAAATGCAATGGAATAGTTTATTCAACCTATAAATGCATAGAAATATCATAACTTAGAAATATTTGTTTTGCATACAACAATATAGGATTAAGATCTTGTTCAATAATGTTATGCAACCGTATCACAAAATAGAAGAAAAGATAGATCAAAGACTTGAGAATTAGCCTCTTTGAGGGGGAAACCTCCTTTACATCACATAAATTAACAATTCTTGGATGATAAAAATGACAAGACCTCATTTCTATATATAGGAGTCTAAGGGGTCACAATATAATCAGAGCCTACATAACAATAATAATGTAAGGGCACAATAATAACAATAGTGGGTTTCTATGGGGCACAAAAATAACAATATGGGGGATACATTAACAATAACAATGAGGGGGATGCATTAAAAATAACAATAAGGGGATATACTAGTATTATAGGGACCTAACATGCCCCTGTCTTAAAAAAAAAGTTATTTCCTCAATGCTTTAGTAGTTCTGGATGCTTTTGTATACAATTCTCATCCTCCCATGTGGAATATTTAGCAGGTAAGTTCTTTCATTTAATGAGATGCTATGAAATTGATCGATTATGTAGATTTCAGGTTATTCTTTCCATGACTGCTTTAGGATCACTCTTCAAATGGTCTTTGATACCATGTTCAACACGACATAGTATTCCATATAGGATGAACACCTTAAGTGAACACTCACATAACTAAATCAATTATCATAACACTAATGTTTTTATGTGGTTAACCCTCTAAGAGATAAATAGTCCATGACTCCAGCCAATGTGGCAACTTGTGGAAACATATTAATTCAAAAGAAACTTGTGTACATAAGAGATATTTTCACAATTGATTATCATCAAATAACCATCCATGCTCTTTAAATATATATCATGGGTCAATCAAGTGTTCAAACATGGATTAATAGTTGCTATTATGGATATGAATATTATCCGTCCAATTCTTTAGAATATATCGTAACCATCAGATTACATAACTACAAATGCATACTAAAAAAACACACTTTTACCTAAAGATACAAAATTAATATGAACCATATAATTTTATAGAAAATATTGTAACCATTAGATTACATAACTATAAATGTATAATAAAGAAACATAATGAAAAAAAATGCACCTAAAGGGACATTAGACCAATTTTCACTTAAGTAACTCTTAAGTGTCTAAATATCCTAACATTTATGACCATATTTCACACTAGTTTTGGATATGTCATAAGTTAAATCTACAATTTAAAGTTTCACTGAGTGAATCCAATCAATGTTTCAATTCCTATAATAGAATATCTTTTAGAATATTATTAAGATCCAATTTATTTTTGTGACAATAAATATGTCTCATAGAAGAAAATTTTCAATTTTGTTAGGAATAATCTTAATTATACAAATCACCATTTTCTTGTGGTAATTCTTTCATTATCCATTATTTTTATTACATGAAGACAATTTTTACATAAATATAAATCATATTATTGGGAGCAGTATAGGGTCTACAAATGTACCAACATTTAATTTGTCAATCTGGATAGTTCGTCTTCGAGATAGAGCACTGGAAATTCCATAGAAAACCCTTAACAACCTACAAAACAAGGGTCTAGTCTATCCTGCACATTAAATAATGAAATCCTACATTAAAAGAGAATTTAAGAAAACACCAATCCAAACAATTAAAATAATGCGGGAAGTAAAAGGCAATTAACAATGAAAAAATAAATTCTAATTAAAAGCAAACAAAAACGAAATCATAACTGGAAACCAACACGGTGTCAACACCATATCGAGCACGTGCTGTTGACACCATATCGAAACACTGTAAATGCTTGAATAAATTAAAAAGCAATTCAAATACTAACTCTGCTTGCACTAATTCTTCTTGCACTAATCCTGTCTGAAATTAACCTGAAAGCATGAGCATCATAACAAGTAAATTTACTATGCAAATAATTTATGAAAGAACTTGAATTAATATAAATCCCTTTCCTTCCTTGTAATTTAAAATAGATTGTGTGTAATTGTTCAGAAGTTTGAAGGAAAATAAATATTATTGTTTTCAATCATAGCGTAGTTTCCCTTTTTATGAATCTCAAATTTCAAAACCATAAATACTCAAGTCGATCTCAGATTCTAGAATATTAATTAAGTGGATTGGGATCAATTCAAGTTAAGATTAGAGTTCATAAAGGCAACACCGATCTTGTAAATTCAAACAATCTAGAGGGACGTAATTTAATATGAAGAAGTATTTCAAAGTGCAGGATAATTCCTTAATACAACAAATTAAATTAATCTTGCAACTTAAAGGAAAATGTTGCAGCAAATCAATCAATTTTGAAATTGAAAGGAAAATGTTGCATTAATTTAAACAACACCAATCTGGAGAAGGGAAAAGACTATAAATGATGAAAGAAACTTCACTCAGTAAATGCTAATTTAAATGCCAATTAACTTAAGAAATGAAGAGCGGTGTTGAGCTGGGCTGGCGGCCAACCCAGCTAGCTAGCACCCTCGATTAACCTAGTTCACACAGTAGTCAAAATCAGTAGATGCAATACATAAATAGACAAAGCGTAGCTAGAAATACTTTCATTAATTCTGGAAAACATAGTCTTTATATCATGAGGCAAATACTCAATTCCAGCAAGACCGAGAGGAGCGATCCGCTGGTTATGAAATGCTTAAGGCTACATCGGGACAACTCCTCTTCCCTTCTGTGTATTCCCTTCGTGTTCACTGTCACTGACTCCCTTGATTGATTTCCTAACTCCTGCCTAATTTTATAATTAATTTATTGTTTTCTCTAGTTGATTTATATACGCATCAGTTACAATTTGAGGATTAAATTAGCCATCTAAAATAAAAGAGGGCAGATCATCGATATGAATAATTTTCCATGAATAAATATTCGTTTGCAACTAAATGTCGAACTAGGGAAATCGTTCCTCTTTTCTTGGGATGATGCTATTAATGGAAATTGTGTTTTGACTAATCGATTACCTCCTTGTGTGATGATGGAATGCTCACCGGTGTATGAATTTTATTGAAGACTTTGGAATATCATCTTAAAGACAACATTTTTAGGGATGAGACAATGAGCCGAATTTTCCTGCTGCTTGGCTTTGAGACTGTTAGCCACCTATAAAATTTGTTATATCAAAAGGTGGCTAAATCATTTTTAAAGCCTTCAAGAAACAAGTTTTATTGAAAAATTGTTAAATTATTGAAGTCTTATGAAGACATCATGCCCTTTGTTTAATCTTCACTATTGTTTCCCTTTTAAACTCAGAAATTCTGCTCTTTTTATGAAGAAAAGACTGCTGCAAAAATCCCCATTTTTATCTCATTTTACTCCTTTCTTCCCTTCATCATTAACCTCCATTTGATCCATTTTTCCCCATAAATTTCCTCTATTTTTCATGTATTCCCTTCCTCCCCTCATAAAACCCCTTTTATAAGGTTTAAAACTCACTTTTGAACCTTACCGAAACCCCCAAATCCATTCAAAAACCTTGAAAAATCATAAAAATAAGTTTTTTTAACTATGGGCTTAAGCCCATTTGCGTTAAGTCCTAAACCACTTCCCCACCACATGCCCACGCCCTAGAACTAGGTGCTAAACCCATAAAATTCTTATCGCATCGGGACATTTGCGATCAACGCAAGTCTTTTGTTACCTAACAGTCCCGATGCCGATTGGCACTTTCTGTATATAAGCCCCGGGCCTTTGCTTTCCATATAAACCAGCAGCTCCGCACTCGGTTGATAGACACATAAAAGAACCCATCCCCGATGCTATTTTCATTTGTAAAAATCATAAAACCCATTTTTCTATGTTATAAAGGAAACTCACTTTTTCACTGTTTTGAAAGGAGAGGAACCGTTGATCTTAGAAACCGATCAATGGTAAATAAAATCTCACATCGGAACAAATGATTCGCGCAAGTCTTTTTGTTTTGTTGAAACCTCCGATGTGATTGGCCCATTTTTATAAACCCCCGACCCCATTGACCACTTCATATAACCTCAAAGCCTGCAATCGAGTGCTTAACACTTTATATAAACCCTCCCGATTATGTTTTCCCTTTGTAAATTCATCAAAATTCATTTTCCTAAGTTTTATTCTAAACCCGTCGGTTAAATGTTTTGAGAGATAAGGACCATTGATTTAACATTGATCGATGATCAACAAGATCTCGCATCAGAGATTTTCTAATGGGTATATTGAAAGACCCTCACCTTGGTTCCAATGCCGATTGGCCCTTATATATATAAACCTCGGTCCCTTTGCTTTTCCATATATCCTAAGGCCCCGCAATCGGGCGCCAAGCCTCTTATAATAAACCCGCCCCAACACAATAAAGCTTTGTTTTCCATAAAATTTTGATTATTTCATACTATAAATAAAGCCTGCCGATCATCGATTGGAACCCTTCTCCGCCGTTGATCTCGAACCAATCAAACGGCCAACGCAATCTCGTGTCGGAAGTTTTCATTGGGCACACTTAATATTTTATTCGCAACCTCCGATTGGTGGTCTCCTGATTCATTTCCCACTGTCGATTTGATCCGCAGATCGATGGTCCATAGCCAATCGCATCGGCGCTCCTCTGTCCACTTCCCCCGCCGATTACAAAGCTCCGATTACATCTGGGCTGTCCACGTGTCAACATCCAACGGTCTAGATCTTTCCTCCCAACCTTGGCTAAATTCATATAAACCCCGCTTTATAATGTTCTATGGCCAAATATCAGCCGTTGATCTCTACAGATCAACGGCCCATATTAACCCTTTCTCCGCCTCGTTTATTTTTCCATTTATCCCCAGATTCAATCTCCACCGTTGATCCTGTACATCTAATAGTTCATAATAATCCCGACAGGCCCGACCCTTGTGGGTCCTGCCTTCCTTCAGATCTAATCTCAGTCGTGCAATCTCTGATCCAATGGCTCAGATTAAAACCACCTTTCCTTGCCCCCACCTCATTTCGCCCGTGCATCTTATCAATATTACGCTCACTATCCACCGTTCGATCTGAGTTCCCAGATCTAACGGTTGACGCGTGTTTTCACGTAAATTCAAGCGCGAAGGTTAATTCCCCAGGAGCTACGTCATATGGGCGGTATTGGAATGCTACATGTCACCTTCTAACTCATATCGCGTTCAAAAAGGTGAAACCACCTTTCTCCCATTTTGTCGTGCGATATTGCCGGTTTTCCCTCCCGAAACCGCTTTCCCCATTTGCATTATGTTTTATCACGTGCGCTCCCCACTTTTGATCTTTGCAGATCAATGACTCAGATTCTATCTGGCCTTTACACTATCTCCCTCCACCTTTTCCAAGGGCCTTCGCAGACCATTATCCACTATTGATCTCGTGGGCTGATCTCATCCGACGGCCCACAATCATCCGCGAAACCTTAATTTTCATTACAATACATTTCCTCCGCCAAAGGATTTTATCGCCTATTTTCTTTGTATTTTGTCCATTTCTTTATAAAGCGGCCATTCTCCATTATAATTCCCCGGTCGCTCTTGATTGTTGATCTATGCAAGATCAATGAATTTGACTTAAAATTCCCCACCATTTCATCGACCGCCTTCCTTTGAAACCTCAGCGCGTGATCTCCACCGTTGGATGCTTTCATCCAAACGCTGCATTCTAATTCCCAGCCTCCAAAGAAGTTTACCCAGCCACACAGGATTTTATAAAGTTTTTGTGTATTTTGCAGGTTTTAAATGGATTTCCAATTATTTTAAAGAAAAGTTGAAAGTCGAGGATGACGATCCCTCGACCTTTATTCATAAAAGAATATCCATATATTGGGTTTCCATACCATGTTTCATCAGTGCATCATGAGCATTGATGCTTTAAGAACCCTTTGCACACCTGCACATCAACAAGACACAGAGAATTAAAACAATCAAAGAGTATCAGTGTTGAAGACCCAATTGAACCAGAGATGGAGAAATAAAGATTAATTACAAAGTTTGGGTGGATTACGGCTAAGATCGAATATCAAAATCCTAATCCATTACATTAAACACAGTTAAGGAGTAGAAGACAGAGTTTAGGCCTGATTAAGCCTAATACACAGAATCAAAACAAATGAACAGTGTTTAAAGAAAAATAAAAAATATCTATCAGACCAAGAAAGCCTCCACTGCAACATTAGAGGATAATTGATTCCTCTTAGCTACCTAATGCCACCTATAGCATCAAAGCATTCAATAGAGGCCAAGTAATGACCAGAACAGAGGATATTTTCCTCAATATAGTCAAACAATTATTCCAAGCCAAACAGAGTTATTGCAAAGACGACACAGAGCCTTAAAGTCAACAAAAGCTCCCCAGCAAGCTTAAAAATTAATGTAAATCAATTAATACAGAGGAAATATCTGTAAACTTCTCCATTGAGCCCGTCAAAGGCCGAGAAGAATTAACTATATTAATTGAACTCAGAATATCTTTTCTCTCTTTCGACCTCCTCATCCTTCTATAAAATCTTATTGAGGAGCTCATTGTAAAGGGTTGGTTGCAGAACTTTGAAATATACTTGTGCTCGAAAATTTCTACTTGTAAATAGTGTTCAGAGGCTCTTGAAGCTCTGTTTGTAATCTGATAAGTTAGGCTGATAAGTGAAGATGATTTTTGAACTGAAACATTGGACTTGAAGAATGTAACTGGTTTGACATCAATATACAAGCTGATTCTTGGGATCCTGGTCTATATCACTGGTGAAGTGCTTCTTTCTTTGTTATTGTTTTCCCTTTTATGTATGCCATATTTTCCATTATTCTCTGATAAAGAACAAAAAGCATAGAGTTAGGATTTACTGTTTACAGCACCCTTCTCTGACTGGTAAGATTTATCTCAATGTTTTCCTCTAAATTGTCTATTTAAGAATGATTCAATATAGTCAAGTGGTTAGGAATGCTGGCGTTCCCTCGTCCTACTGTTTGCTTTAAACATCATTCTTGAATGTTATTTTCATTATTTACTTAGTAAAGTTAGACTAGAAAAGTGATGGTGTGCCTTGTTTTCTAGCTTCTATTCTCCAAAGGTAATTCTGAAAGTTTCCCTAAGTGTATGCTGAAAGCAGAGTAGATTTAAAAGTATTTTATCTGATCTTAGGATATACTTTGTTTATCTTATGTGTTTTCATCCTTTCTGAAAGTAATTATGCAGATTACTAGATTGTTTGTCTGTTGAGTTAGCTTTAATATGAGCTTGTCCAAGGAGGTTTATGGTGAGCCCTGCCCTTTGGTCAGTTTTAAACAGTTACTTAAAGGCTTTTCTTGTTTGGACAGACTGTTAAATCCTAGTTGAAATTAGTGTCTATTTCCACCCCTCCAACAATTTTATTGTTTCCATTCCATCATTCAATCTCAATGATCTTTTGATATAGATGAATTTCCCCTTGGACCACTCTTGAAATTGTTGCACAATTAAAGCCCTATTATGACTCCATAGCCCAATGGACTAAAAACCAGCGTTATATCTATCTTTTTATCCAAAGCTTGTTCTGATTACTTGCAACTTCACACCTTCGGTACTCTTTCCATTTAGGACTTTCCACTCAACTAATAATCATGCTCAACCATCCAAAACCAAACAAAACCCTCAGTCTTCATAACTAGCCTAATATCATACCCAAAAACCTTAAGGATAAATCCATCTTTGCACTTTATTGGAGAGATCCATCTCCGGATTCAGGAGGGCTAGATCCTAGAATCCCAAAGTGGTTCAAGCGTACTCTCCATAGTTCTGGTCTCACCAATCTGCTGGAATTACGGGGAGCTAACATTTATGGCGACTCCATTGGGGAATTCTGAGTCATTTTAATTTTAAGGTAATCATAGGATATCAGAAATTTGTTCCGAGTTAAAAACAATTTTAATATGCCTTTAAGACCTTAGGAAACCCTTTATTCAATAACATTGCATAGTGAGTAAAAGAAGCCCTCTTCAAGCACTACCAAACAAATGGTAATCATGATAAAACTTGTTTGAATCAGTGAAAAACTAAGGAAACCTTAGGATTCTCATAAGAACTTATCAAACCTTGAAGGATAAGCTAGCTTAGCCATAAGAGTAAACTGTCTTTGTCTCATCACCGTAGCTAAGTATTGAAACAGATTTGGGACACTCTTAGAACCTATAAGACTGAAAATAACTCAGAAAAACCCAAAAATATTTCAGATTGGTATTCAATAAACATGGTGGTGGACCATAAAACCTTTTACCTCCAAAGGAGCTAAAAACTTCCACTTGGCGACTCCACAATCCTAAATAGACCTTAAGACTCCACTGGGAAGACCCATTATCATCATAACATCATTTAAACTCAGTTAGAGGATTTTAGGATTAAAATTTTATTGTCTAAAAAGATCAATTAACCTCTCAAAGATTGTCATATCTGGTTGAACTTTTCTTATTTAGTTGGGTCTAAAAAACACAGCATAGTTTCTCCTAGAAAGATTCATACTAGAGCTTACCCTGTTCCAAACCCACCTGAAATAGTTGATAACCCTGAAAGTATCCTTAGGAAGTCTCCTAAGATTAAATTTTCAACTATTTTCATATCACCCTTGAGAGCTTATTCAGCTCCTGAAAATCTTGCAACTCTACAACAATCACAAGTAGACTTACGAAATCCATTTAGAACTAGGTCACTTGATGATTTAGATCAACTAGATTCAGAGACTTCCCTTTCATCCTCGGATCAAAGTGAACATCCTGGTAGTAGAGAAACCACACCACTTGATTTACATTTCCTTTACAATTTAGGTGTCTCTCATCCAAGATCAGCTCAAACATCTATTGCTGGTACATCCACCTCTGTTCCTCATACATCCACTATCCAAACCACTCCACTCCAGCCCACTTTCCCTCTCGTTAATCCACCTCCACCTCCTATCATGGCAGCATGGTATGCCCCGTTGGTCCTTCCTTTACCATTAGTCAATCTTCCACAGGGCTATCAGTCCAAAATACCATTGTATGATGCCAGTAATGCTACAGCTGCATCACAGCATGTGGATAATATGAATGACTACTTTGACAGAAATTAAATTGATGATGAATCTGTCAAACTTAGACTATTTTCTTAGAGTTTGGGGGGAGAAGTAAGCAAATGGTTCAAAGGCTTAGCCCCCCACAGTATAAATGATATTCAAGGCTTCCATCAGACATTCCTAAACAAATGGGAAGTAAGCAAAAACCCTCTTCAAATACTATCTGATTATAAGAATCTCCAAAGAAACGCTGGGGAGAGTGTACAGGCCTATTGCAATAGGTTTAACATCATTTATAATGCCCTTCCCCCAGACCTAAAACCTCCACAAGGCTCAGCTTTAAACAAGTTTCCTGAAGGGTTTGACCTTGAAATGGCTATCAGTTGAGAGAAAGAGACCCTTTAACCCTTGAAGATATGCAAAAGGGGGCTCTTGCTGTGGAAGTTAATTTAATGGAGAAAAGAGCAAGAATGAAGAATGAGAAGAGAGTGTCCTTCAGAGAGGAATCCACACCTTCCACTTCCAACTCAAAAATGGAAAGAATGATGGAGGAGATGATGAAGAAAATGAGCATACTTGAGAGAGCACAAGCAAGTCAAAACCAAACTGCTCCTCAAAACATAAATCAGAACCAAAATCAGAGTTTTAGGAGAAACCAACCTCAAAATAGACCAAGGGAGGATGATCAGCAGATCACTCCTCCTTTTCATCAGAACTATGTAAGTGAGTTGAAGACACAATAGAGAAAACAGAGGATGATGATATCAATATGTTGGGAGTAGATAATGATGACTTTGAAGTTCATTATGATAGAAAACAAGGTCTTTATACACCCTATGATGATAAAAGAGATGATGATGAAAGTTATTTTCAAGACATGGAAAATGTTATCATAGAGCCTCAAAAGGAGTATGACCTTAGAATCAAGAAGAATCTAGAAACTCCCAACAACAAAACCTTTGACAAATATTCACGAAATAGCACTGTAAGTAAACCAAAAGTTACAAAACCAAAGGACAAAACGGTGGCTGTAAATTCTCATAAAAACAAAGAGAAAGGAACTCCAAACAATGAAAAACAGAGTGCAGACCTTAGCAGTACTAGTACCTCAGCTAGCACTCATGTTAAAACAATTTTGTCAAATTTAAATAGAATGAATCAGAAAACTGATTTTGCTGATAGAGTGGCAGTTAATAAGGCTGAAATAAGCACTTCAAAGAATCAGATGCCTTTTAGTTTGGAGCAGGAAATTTCCAAAATTAAAATCTCTGTTCCTCTAGCTGAATTAGCTGCCCAAAATGTATAAGAACCAAAATTTTGAAGGCTTTAAACATAGAAGAGAATAATGATATAGTCAATCTTAACGATGACCAACCAGAACTTATTTTTGGTCCTAAGATTGAAGGTAGATATCAAGAGGGACTTATTCCTCCCTTTTATGTAAGTTTAAATGTTCATGACAAGATTTTTCATAATTCTATGCACGATTCTGGGGCCTCTCATAATTTAATGCCCAAAGATGTAATGGAGAGCCTAGGCCTTGAAATCACTAGACCTTATAAAGATCTTTACTCCTTTGACTCAAGTAGAGTAAAATGTTTAGGGTTAATAAAAGACCTATGTGTTAACTTAGCACAAATCCTAGCCAAATGTTTAGTCATGGATATTGTAGTGGCTGATGTGCCCCCAAAGTATGGTATGTTTTTATTTAGATCTTGGGGAGCTAAGTTACAAGGGACTATGCAGATGGACATGACCTACACGACCATCCCTATTTTCAATCAAACTAGAAGACTTTACAGAGAGTCCCATATGTAGTACATGGTTACTAGCCAAGACAGACCACAAAAATCTCCTTTGTATTCTGTAAATATAGGCCTTGATTCTCTTATCCTGTTCAAAGATGAAACATTCAGTGAAAAAATCACCTTAACTGAATTAATGGCCGATAGAGAGGAGGAGGCAGGCAGCACATAACTGTCAAAACATTTTGCTGAACCTTTAAACCACAACAGACCAAACACAGGTCTTGAACTACAAATCATGCGTCCATCGCTTTTTAACCTTGAGAGTCAAGAAATTATTCCTCAATACAATGAAAAACTGAAGGAATTAAAAAAGATTCGATAGAGTGCTGATATTCAAAAACAAACCGAAAGCATGCTTGATGAAGAGGATAGTAACCATGTTGAACCCGAGACTAGTCCTCTGTGGAGTATGAACTTTGACGGGTCCTGCACTAGGAGCAATGCTGGTGTAGGGGTCTAGATACGTAACACTACACAGAAAGCCCTTCCTGTAGATTAAACTTTCAGTGTTCGAATAACATAGAAGAATATGAATCCCTTCTTTTAGGCTTACATTTGTTGAAGAAATTAGGATTCAAGCGAATTAAAGTGCATGGGGATTCAGAATTAATCATTAGGCAGGTCAATGGGGAATACAACACTAATCACCCTAGACTTAGAGCCTACCGAAACAATGTCGTGGATTTACTAAAAACCTTTGAGGAGTCCCAATTGACTTTTGTCCCAAGAAGAAAGAATAACATGGTCCACAGTTTGGCTTTTGCTGCTAGAACATGTTTAACACCATATGAAACCAAAGAATGTACAAATCAAATTAAATTCAGACCAACTGTCCCTGATAACAACAAATATTGGTAAGTGTTTGATGGAGACAAACAAATAGAAGACTTTATGCAGTTCAGAAATGAATTCGAACTACCCAGTTCGGATTCAGATTATGAAACAGACTACCCTAGTGAAGAAAATTTTCTTGATGAAGAAGAAAAGCCTCCTGAGGTTGCTAATGTAAACCTATTATCTAGAAAAATTGAAAACATAACAAAGATGATTGCAAAGTTAGAAACATAGGATTTAGAAACTCTGCGGTCTAATGATCCAAGTTTGCCAAAAGGTCTGTCCCCTTTAGAAGCCAAAGTTGGAACCTGTGGAGACTGAAGTTGAAGAGTATAATATAGGAAGTGAACAGAAACCAAAGATGATTAAACTGTCTAAGACTTTACTAGCTCACATTAAACTCAAATACATATAGTTGTTTAAAGAATTTTCTGATGTTTTTGTATGGAGTTATGAGGATCTGAAATCCTATGACACTGAAATAATTCAGCACAAAATCCCTCTCAAGGAAAACCAAAATCCATTTAAACAAAAACTGCACAGAATAAACCCTGTTCAGTTACCTTTGGTTGAGAAGGATATCAAGAAAATGTATGAAGCTGGTATTATTGTCCCTATTAGATATTCTGAATGGGTGTCTAATCTGGTGTCAGTTAGGAAGAAAACATGAGAGATAGGATTTGTATAGACTTTAGAGACTTAAACAAAGCTTCATTGAAAGACAACTACCCTTCACCCAAGATGGACCATATTTTACAAAGGGTAGTTGGTTCCAAAATAATTTCTTTGCTAGATGGCTATTCAGGGTACAATCAGATTTTAGTACACCCTGATGATAAATTAAAGACAGCTTTTACTACACCTTGGGGCACTTTCATGTATGTGAAAATTTTCTTTGGTCTAATGAATGCTGGTGCTACTTTTCAGAGAGCCATGGACATGGCATTCTCAGAGGAATTGGGCTACTTCATCATTATTTACCTTGATGATGTCACTGTGTTTTCAAAGACAGATGAATAGCACTTAGAACACTTGAGAAAAGTATTCGAGAAACGCAGAAAGTTTGGGATATATTTAAACCCTAAGAAAACACTATTTGGTCTCCAAGAGGGTAAATTTCTTGGGCACATTATTTCAGAAGAGGGAATAAATATAGACCCAAAGAGGATTGAGGCCATATTGCAAATCTCTCATCCTCGAAACATCAAGGAAATCCAATCTTTCATTGGAAAGATTAATTTCTTGAGAAGGTTCATACCCAACTTGGTTGAGCTCCTTAGGAACATTACAAATATGATGAAAAAGGAGCAAGGGGTTAAATGGACCTTGGAAGCAAATAAGTCCTTTGAACTGGTTAAATAAGCATTAACCAAAACACTAGTTCTAATAAGTCCTGATTTTTCAAAAGATTTTTATATATTCTCCTTTGCATCAGAACATACAAGAGCTGTTGTCCTATTACAGAAAAATCCACAAGGACAAGAGCAACCTATTGCATTATTTAGCAAGGCATTGAGGGATGCACCCATAAAGTACAACATTATGGAAAAGCAAGCTTGTGCTCTGGTCAAAGCTTTAAAGACTTTAGAGTTTACATCCTTCACTCACACATCATTGCCTTTGTCCCAAATTCAGTTGTGAAAGACATTCTAACACAGGACCTAGATGGTAAGAGAGGTAAGTGGATAGCTGTTATACTTGAATATGACTTAGAGATCAAGCCAACTAGACTCATCAAAGGCCAAGGTCTAGCTAGATTAATGGTTGAATCAAATTTTGAAGTTCTTGATATTAATATGATTAATGCTTTAGATGAACAAGAAGAATTCTCAACTCCCATTTTTGAAGATCATTTTATGAATTCCTCTTGGTATGCCGATATTTAATATGTTTTTCTTCATTTGAATACACCTCTTGGTCTATCAAAAACAAAGGCAAGGTTTTTAAAGTTAAAAGATGTAAACTACTGCATTATAGATAAATGTCTTTATTGGAAAAATGCAAGTGGAATATTACTTAAATGTTTGTCCGAGTTTGATGCAGAGAAGGTTAAGCACGAGTTCCATGAAGGAGAATGTGGAGGCCACCTCTACTGGAATACCACAGCCAACAAAATCCTTAGGGTTGGTTACTATTGGCCCACTCTCTTTATAGATGTGCATAAAATGATAATTTCCTGTCATAAATGCCAACCTTTTGAAGGAAAAAGAAAACTACTTCCCTTACCTCTGCATCCAATCACTGTTGAAGCTCCTTTTCAACAGTGGGGACTTGACTTCATAGGAAAAATTCATCCACCCTCATCTGCCCAGCATAAGTGGATTCTCACTGCAACAGACTACTTTACCAAATGGATAGAATCCATCCCTTCTAGGCAAGCTAATGACTCAGTCATCATAAAATTCATTAAGACCCATATTCTCTCTAGATTTGGCTGTCCTAGGAAGATCATCACTGATAATGCAGCAACATTTGGATCTAAGAAGATGGTTGAATTCTGTCACAAATATCATATTACATTGGGTCATTCTACTTCTTATTACCCTCAAGGTAATGGGCTAGCAGAATCCTCAAACAAGAGCTTGGTGAACATAATCAAGAAGCTATTGGAGAAAAACAAGAATTCTTGGCACACAAAGCTAGTGCATGCACTATGGGCTGACAGATTAACATTAAAGAATCTATTGGAATGTCACCCTATCAACTAGTGTATGGTACAGATGCAATTTTTCCAACCAGCCTTGGTGTATCAGTTATGAATTTGATTCAAGAGGTTCATTTTGAAGACAATGACATGATCAAAGGGATTAATCAGACCATTCACCTTCAGCAAACCAAAGAGGAGGTTTATGACAAAGCATTACAAAAGCAAGACAACATCAAAAATATTTTTGATAGAAGAACAAAGGCCAGCAATTTCAATGTTGGGGACAAAGTGTTAAAGTGGGACTCAAGGAGAGAAGACATGGGCAAGCATGGAAAATTTGACAACTTATGGCTTGGCCCTTATCTCATTCATTCTACTACTGGTAGCAATGCTTATTTCTTGCAAGAGTTGAATGGAGTTGAACTGTTTGAGGGTCTTGTCAATGGTAGGATGCTCAATCATTACTTCTCTTGATCCCATCGTGTTTTGAAAGCCTTTTATCTTTTTTATCATTATAAATATTTCATCCATCATTACATTCAAAGTTAGAAAATCAAAAATACAAAAACAATAGAAGAAAGAAAAGAGGGCAGATTGTAAAAATAATAAAGGTACAGCCCCATACCAAAAAAGGGAAACAAAATCTGAAAGTGAACTCAAATGCCACTCTTGAAATACACACTTCTAGTTAGTCATACATCATAATCATGACTAATTAGTTTTAAATTTACTGTTGATAGGTTATTGAATTCGATTTTCCAAACAGCTTAATATTGGCTTATCAGTTAGGTAGATTAGGATAGAAAATAAAGGTTCAAACAAGCTCAAAATCTGAACCTAAGTCTCCAAAAGAAGAATGAATCCTATCTATTTTAATTTTGAGTCAAGAACACAGGTAAAATGGTTCTAATCAGCTCAAAATCTGAACCAGAAAACAAGGAAAAGATAGCTCAAACAAAAGTAAAAAACAGAGCTGAAGAAAAAAGAAGGTCGTGCTTAGAAATTTCAGATCTTAAACTTTCCATTTTGATTTAATTTTCTGCAAAATAATATCTATGTGTAGCTTCTTTTTTATGCCATGGATCAGCAACAAGTTAGACTATTCAATCCTGACTTGTATGCTTTTAAATTTCTGTCTTAGAAATTAGTGCATAAAAATCTGTTAGACCGTTTAATCCTAACAGATAGTAGATTAGGTAGAGAAGCATATGAACTCAACTGTTTAATCTGAGTTCATGGAGAAATAAGAAGTAGATTTAGATTAGTTTTTGTTTTCAAAAGAATAAAATGTTTGTAAAATATTTTTCCAATCCAAGTGCACTCTGAAAGAAGAAAAAATGTTAGATCAATAGGATTAGGTAGGTAGAAAGCTTGTGTTGATGAAGTTCCATTGATGTTTCATGGCTGCTAACATTTTCAGAGCAAAAGAAGAGCATCCAAGTGAAGAAGGTTGCAGCCCAATGGATGAGGCACTGATCAGCCCCTAGAGAATACAAGTCTGAAGTTTTTGATGCCTTCAGGAAGGCACCATCCCCATGTGGAGCCACTGTTAGCCACCTATAAAATTTGTTATATCAAAAGGTGGATAAATCATTTTTAAATCCTTCAAGAAACAAGTTTTATTGAAAATTTGTTAAATTATTGAAGTCTTATGAAGACATCATGCCCTTTGTTTAATATTCATTGTTGTTTCCCTTTTAAACTCAGAAATTTTGTTGTTTTTATGAAGAAAAGACTGCTGCAAAAATCCCCATTTTTACCTCATTTTACTCCTTTCTTCCCTTCATCATTAACCTCCATTTTATCCCTTTTTCCCCATACATTTCCTCTATTTTTCATATATTCCCTTCCTCCCCTCATAAAACCCCTTTTATAAGGTTTAAAACTCACTTTTGAACCTTACCAAAACCCCCAAATCCATTCAAAAACCTTGAAAAAATCATAAAAATAAGTTTTTTTTAACTATGGGCTTAAGCTCCTTTGGGCTAAGTCCTAAACCACTTCCCCACCACATGCCCACGCCCTAGAACCAAGCGCTAAACCCATAAAGCACTTATCGCATCGGGACATTTGCGATCAGTGCAAGTCTTTTGTTACCTAACAGTCCCGATGTCGATTGGCCCTTTCTGTATATAAGCCCTGGGCCTTTTCTTTCCATATAAACCAGCGGCCCCGCAATCGGGTGCTAGACACATAAAAAAACCCATCCTCGATGCTATTTTCCTTTGTAAAAATCATAAAACCCATTTTTCTATGTTATAAAGGAAACCCGTTTTTTCACTGTTTTGAAAGGAGAGGAACCGTTGATCTTAGAAATCGATCAACGGTAAATAAACTCTCGCATCAGAACAAATGATGTGCGCAAGTCTTTTTGTTTTGTTGAAACCTCCGATGCGATTGGCCTGTTTTTATAAACCCCCGACCCCATTGACCGCTTCATATAACCTCAAAGCCCGTAATCGGGCACTTAACATTTTATATGAACCCTCCTGATTATGTTTTCCCTTTGTAAATTCATCAAAATTCATTTTCCTAAGTTTTATTCTAAACCCACAGGTTAAATGTTTTGAGAGATAAGGACCGTTGATTTAACATTGATCGATGATCAACAGGATCTCGCATCGGAGATTTTCTAATGGGTAGATTGAAAGACCCTCACCTTGGTTCCGATGCCGATTGGCCCTTATATATATAAACCCCGGTCCCTTTGCGTTTCCATATATCCTAAGGCCCCACAATCGAGCGCCAAGCCTCTTATAATAAACCCGCCCCGATGCAATAAACCTTTGTTTTCCATAAAATTTTGATTATTTCATATTATAACTAAAGCCCACCGATCATTGTCTAGAACCCTTCTCCGCCGTTGATCTCGCACCAATCAAACGGCTAGCACAATCTCGCGTCAGAAGTTTTCATTGGGCGCACTTAATATTTTAGTCGCAACCTCCGATTGGCGGTCTCCCGATTCATTTCCCACCGTAGATCTAATCTGTAGATCGACAGTCCATAGCAAATCGCATCGATGCTCCTCTGTCCACTGCCCCCACTGATTACAAAGCTCCGATTACATCTGGGCCATCCACGTGTCAACATCCAACGGTCCAGATCTTTCCTCTCGACTTTGGCTAAATTCATATAAAACCCGCTTTATAATTTTCTATGGGAAAATCTCAGTCGTTGATCTCTGCAGATCAATGGCCCATATTAAACCATTCTCCGCCTCGTTTATTTTTCCATTTATCCCCAGATTCAATCTCCACCGTTGATCCTGTACATCTAATGGTTCATAATAATCTCGACAGGCCCGACCCCTATGGGTCCTGCCTTCCTTCAGATCTGATCTCAGCCATCCAATCTCTGATCCAACGGCTCTAATTAAAACCACCTTTCCTTTCCCCCACCTCATTCTGCCCGTCCATCTTATCAATATCACGCTCACTATCCACCGTTCGATCTGAGGTCCCAGATCTAACGGTTGACGCGGGTTTTTACGTAAATTCAAGCGTGAAGGTTAATTCCCCAAGAGCTACGTGATATGGGCAGTATTGGAATGCTACGTGTCACCTTCTAACGTATATCACGTTCAAAAAGGTGAAACCACCTTTCTCCCATTTTTCCGCGCAATACTACTGGTTTTCCCTCCCGAAAACGCTTTCCCCATTTGCATTATGTTTTATCGTGTGTGCTCCCAGCCGTTGATCTCTGCAGATCAACGGATCATATTCTATCTGGCCTTTAAACTATCACCCTCTGCCTTTTCCAAGGGCCTTCGTAGACCATTCTCCACGATTGATCTCGTGGGCGATCTCATCCGACAGCCCACGATCATCCATGAAACCCCAATTTTCATTACAATACATTTCTTCCGCAAAAGGATTTTATCGCCTACTTTCTTTGTATTTCGTCCATTTCTTTATAAAGCGGCCATTCTCCATTATAATTCCCCAGTCGCTCCCGACCGTTGATCTATGCAAGATCAACAGATCTGAATTAAAATTCCCCACCATTTCATCGACCGCCTTCCTTTGAAACCTCAACGCGTGATCTCCACCATTGGATGCTTTCATCCAACGGCCACATTCTAATTCCCAGCCTCCAAAGCAGTTTACCCAGCCACGCAGGATTTTATAACTTTTTTTGTGTATTTTGCAGGTTTTAAATGGATTTCCAATTATTTTAAAGAAAAGTTGAAAGCCGGGGATGACGATCCCTCAACCTTTATTCATAAAAGAATATCCATATATTGGGTTTCCATACCACGTTTCATCAGTGCATCATGAGCACTGATGCTTTAAGGACCCTCTGCACACTTGCACATCAACAAGACACAGAGAATTAAAACAATCAAAGAGTATCAGTGTTGAAGACCCAATCGAACTAGAGATGAAGAAATAAAGATTAATTACACAGTTTGGGCAGATTATGGCTAAGATCGATTATCAAAAGCCTAATCCATTACATTAAACACAGTTAAGGAGAAGAAGAAAGAGTTTAGGCCTGATTAAGCCTAATACACATAATCAAAACAAATTAACAGTGTTTAAAGAAAAATAAAAAATATCTATCTGACTGAGAAAGCCTCCACTGCCCTATCAGAGGCTAATTGATTCCTCTCAGCTACCTAATGCCACCTATATCATCAAAGAATTCAACAGAGGCTGAGTAATGACCAGAACAGAGGATATTTTCCTCAATACAACCGAATAGTTATTCCAAGCCAAACAGAGTTATTTCAAAGATGACACAGAGCCTTAAAGTCAATTAAACCTCCCCAGCGAGCTTAAAAATTAATGTAAATCAATTCATACAGAGGAAATATCTGTAAAATTATCCATTGAGCCCCTAAAAGGCCGAGAAGCATTAACTGTATTAATTGAACTCAGAAGATCTTTTCTCTCTTTCGACCTCCTCATCCTTCCATAAAATATTATTGAGGAGCTCATTGTAAAGGGTTGGTTGCAGAACTTTGAAATATACTTGTGCTCGAAACTTTCTACTTGTAAATAGTGTTCAGAGGCTCTTGAAGCTCTGTTTTTAATCTAATAAGTTAGGCTGAGAAGTGAAGATGATTTCTGAACTGAAACATTGGACTTGAAGAATGTAACTGGTTTGACATCAATATACAAGCTGATTCTTAGGATCCTAGTCTATATCACTAGTGAAGTGCTTCTTTCTTTGTTATTGTTTTCCCTTTTATGTATGCCATATTGTCCATTATTCTCTGATAAATAACAGCAAGCATAGATTTAGGATTTATTGTTTACCTTACCCTTCTCTGATTGATAAGCTTTATCTAAATTTTTTCCTCTAAATTGTTTATTTAAGAATGATTCAATACAGTCAAGTGGTTAGGAATGCTGGCGTTCTGTCGTCCTATTGTTTTCTTTAAAAGTCATTCTTGAATGTTATTTTCATTATTTACTTAGTAATGTTAGACTAGAAAAGTGGTGGTGTGCCCTGTTTTCTAGCTTCTATTCTGCAAAGGTAATTCTGAAAGTTTCCCTAAGTGTATGCTGAAAGCAGACTAGATTTAAAAATATTTTATCTGATCTTAGGCTATACTTTGTTTATCTTACATGTTTTCATCCTTTCTGAAATTAATTATGTGGATTACTGGATTTTTTGTCTGTTGAGTTAGCTTTAATACAAGCTTTTCCAAGGAAGTTTATGGTGAGCCCTGCCCTTTGGTCAGTTTTAAACAGTTACTTAAAGGCTTTTCTTGTTTGGACAAACTGTTAAATCCTAGTTGAAATTAGTGTCTGTTTCCACCCCTCCAACACTTTTATTGTTTCCATTCCATCATTTAATCTCAATGATCTTGTGATATATATGACTTTCCCCTTGGACCACTCTTGAAATTTTTTCACAATTAAAGCCCTATTATGACTCCATATCCCAATGGACTAAAAACCAACGTTATATCTATCTTTTTAGCCAAAGCTTGTTCTGATTACTTGCAACTTCACACCTTTGGTACTCTTTCCATTTAGGACTTTCCACTCAACTAATAATCATGCTCAACCATCCAAAACTAAGCAAAACCCTCGATATTCATAACTATCCTAATATCATACCCAAAAAACTTAAAGATAAATTCATCTTTGCACTTTATTGGAGAGATCCCTCTCTAGATTCAGGAGGGCTAGATCCTAGAATCCCAAAGCAGTTCAAGTGTACTCTCCGCAGTTCTGGTCTCACTAATCTACTAGAACTACGGGGAGCTAACAGAGACATTTGGCCTCCCAACCTAAATAATGGTTGGAATCCTCTAAGATAACAGGCTCAGAGTAATGTAAACTATAAATTTGTTTGAGAAATCTCTGCGATTTCATTGCAGAATCGACGAGGGCGGCAACAAAATTTTCTATTTGTGTAGTTTCCCAAAAAGATCCAGTGGGAGTTATCATCTTCATGATCAACTGCAACGACGTTCATGGAGTAGGCCTTACGACCGAGGGTGGTATTGCAGGTGTCTTGAATTTTTGGATCTGTTTCAGTAGTGTTCTCGGCTCGGCCTTCAATTCTGCTTAATCGTGGGAAAATCCCTCAGGATATTGATCTGCAACATCATTTCTCATGCGTCCCTATCAAATTATGTTGAAGTGTCATATTACATTGGTTTGGATGGCGAGCATATAAGATCTTGTTATGTGGATCAATGCGGTCTTGATTTCAATTATCCATAATCAAAGCTTCGAGCTCATTTTCAAGCCCAACCAAACTTTTCATGAATGCATTTTCCATCCTATGAGGATCGATAGATATGAAAGGAGTTGTGTACTGGATAATTTCTTTATGCCAAATCTAATCATACCATGTTTCCACGTGATCATGAAGAGGTATATTAAGCAGTAGGTTTCCCTTGAGATTCTATAGATACTCTATGCATAAAGCATATTGGATTGCATAGAAGTCATGAATAAGTTGCCATTAAATGCTTGTGAACCATAGAATCCCTCCTACCATCATATCTGACAAGGAGTCCAGTGTTGATGCTACAATGTCGATGAATCCAACAAATCATATTGGAGAAGCATAACATAACGAATTTCTTGACTCTAGTGCAGGAAGACATAAAAGGGTGCAGGCAGGTAAATGGTGCAGGAATCCATTTCTGCTCTGGTGCAGGTAGAGAAGTGTAATGGTGCAAGCAAGGAAATGCAATGGTGAAGACATGTAAATGCATGATCAAACCAGTTTTATCCCTGCAATAGACAAGCCTTTATCAAAATTTCATTAATGATATTTTAATCTTGTTAAAACGAAGAAGTAACAAATATTATTAAAAAACAATCATTAATCCACTCGATAGCATTAGAAAAAAGAATAAAAATAAGACAAATTGGAAGCCCAACACATACTAAATTTCCTACATTTCAATTTACATTTCCAACACTCATTGTGTTTAGTTTGAGTAAGTTTCGACTAAGAACTTACATTTTGTCATAATATCCTAAAATCAACACTTTCCTTCAAATATTTGTGCATTATATATTGTTGGTAATAACTGTTAGCCTATTGCTCATTCTAACACTTCGGTGCATTTGAATTACATTTTATTTTTCAACTTTGCATATCAATCTAATTATTAATTTGAATGCTTCATCACATTCATCTCATATAATTTATGGAAAAATGGATTATTTGTATTAGTCACAGAGAAAATAAATTAATCTCTCACACATTTTACAATGTCTTGTTTTACTTGACCATTATGGATATCCCCTGTGAGTTGAACCCTTTCCTTACTTTGAAGTGAGGAATAAGTTCACTAGGTGACGTTGGGTGGTTTTCTTAGTAGTTTCCCTTAGATTCTGAGCATTGTGTTTAGAATTTTTACACCTTATAAAATTTTGAGTGGAAACAAGTACCAACACTACTAAGTATATTTTCCTCTTTAACTAGAAAAAATTATAAATAACATATTTTTTTCCTTAGAATGCTCATATTATCTTGATTTTTTTGACTTGGTAATAATATAAATCTAGGTTGCATATTTAAATTATAGTAAACAATTATTAGTGCACTAACATTATTAATTGCAACTACAACTAAAAAATATGAAAACATGTAGGGATTGGTACATTGGATTTATAATTATCATTATGGATTGAATTTACATCATCATCAATATATCAATTATAATATCTGCATAAACTCCAATGTATTCTCTTTGATATTTTATGTATCACATTTTTCCAACACAATCCTCATCTCAAGAACATTAATCTTACTTTTCTAAGATTTTCATTATTTTTCCACATTTCCACTATTTGAAATTTTCTAAAAAAAATTCTTCCTGTGTTGTTTCAATATAAATTTCTCCAAAACATTTATTTTGAAACAATCCCTAGATAATGCTCCTCTCTTCCTTAACTCTACCAACATATATATTATATCTTCCTCTTCATTAAATATGAAATTATAATCCCCATGAGTACTACCTTTTGTGCATGAACCTTCATCATCTAATTCTTCCACAATTCTTCCACAATTCTTCAATTATCTTTACTTCCATTTTAACACACTTCTTTTGACATATTTTCCTTCTGCTACCTCTATTATTCACCAATATCCAAAGGATTTCCTCAACACCATCCAATCATCCTTCTTTCCACCCTTAAATCCCATCTCTATATGTATAACTAAAAAAACCATATATATGGGGTCATTAATAATCAACCTCATATTTACTAGTTGCATAGAGCAACGCTATCCAACCCACTATGGAAGAGGTGTTGTAATGTTATGTAGAAATTTTGACTCGGTCAAATAAAAATAAAATAACATAAAATAGAATTCAAATTATTTAAAGTAAAATGAAAATAAAATAAAATTTAAAAAATTATAATAAATTTATGCTTAAAAATAGTTTTATGGTAGTGATGGGTAATTTAATTGTTAGTTAAATTACTTGCATTAAATTATCAATCCAAGGTTCATGAACTTGTGAAGTATACTTGCATTGTATATGCTAGGCTATAAAGTTTTAATTGCAAGAAAACTACCTCTAATTGCAAGATGAAAAATAAAACCTACTTATTGTCACCTGTCATACCCTCTTATAATTGTGATTGAATGGTCCTATTTTTATCCCAAAAGGAATAGGCTGACCATTGAGACTCGATATTCAAAGGACTGGTAAGGAGCATATTGAAACCTCGAAAGGCTCAGAACCTCGGGACCTCAGAACTTTGTAACCTCAAAGAAATTCATTTTTTAAGAAATTTCTAATCTGATACCAGGGTATAAGGGTTGAATTTATCGAAGGTTAGAGTATCAATGTACCGAAACTTCAGCATAACGGGACCTCGAAAGGGGAATATCGGAGCATGTAGTTAGAAGGTCAATTATATTGGAATCTTGGCATATAGGATCCTCAAAACTCCTTAATAATTGAATTCCTTTGAAAGCATCAAGGGTTGCAGTGAATAAGAATTAGAAATAAAATCATTGCAAAACCAAAGGACCGAGGGGCCCTTTTCTCTCTCCTTTGATAAGAAAAATGGTAGCAGGTGGTTGGTCCTCAGGATATGATGAGGAAGATGACATCATCATGATGTGGCAATACGGACGACACGTAGAAGTCAGTGTTGGGTGCAGGAATTAAACTTAAGCAAACTCCTCATCACTTAATTTGTCTACCCGGGGATCTGTAAACTTAGAGACGAAGAACAGGCGATGTCAGAGATGGTATGAATCTTCCTAATATAAATCCATACTTTCTTTAAAGGAAATATTGCAGAATCAAATTAAAAAGAGAAAAAAAAATCAACTTGAACCATCAAAATAATCTAGGACTGGAGCAAGGAAGAATGCATTTGCAAGAGGGAATTAAATATAAAAGGAAATCACTCTAGATAATTATTGTTTAACTACTGAGTGTGTGTTTTTCTTTAGCAGATACACTTAGCAGACTCATCAGATGGTCCCTTAAACCTGCTCCTTTAGAGATTTACTTCTTGCACTAATTTGTCCTGCACTATCGCAGTCTACTTGCACTAGTGCAGGAATAGAGATTTATGCAGAAGGTATAAATGGTGTCTTTACTAAAGAATTTTTACTTCATGCAAGGGCTTGAACTTTTACAGGTTCAAAGCACTCAGATCCTGTGGCAAGAAACTAGTTCTTGCATCGGATTAGAGCTTCCTACACTTAACATCTGATTCTTAAAATGAGTGCTCAATTATTGCCAGTGCTATTATACTGTTAAATCAAATTTCACACATAAAAAGTGAATGTTTCTGATCTTGACAGAGTGAAGGAATAAAGAAATAATAAATATACATTTATCCTATCATAAGCATTTAATGAAAGAAAGAAGATTGCGGGAAGTGGAATAAGAAGGATTGCTGCATCACACCAATATGAACTGGTGCAAGTTCATTTCTCCTGCTTGGACCAGGTGGGGAAAACCAATCAAACAATATTGCAAAAAAGGAGATATCACACCAACGTGCACTGGTGCAGGGTTATTTCTCCTGCTTGGACCAAGTAGAGGAAAACCAATCTGAAATCAAGTGCAGGAAAGGAAATTGCAGGAAAAGGAAATTTATCTACTTCACACAACGGATCTGATTTCACTCAGACAGGAATGAATGTGCTTAAAATTAAATCACACTTGACAATATAAACACAAATTACAGGAAAACCAGAAATGGGGTAAGCGTGCTGGGTTGGCTGGGCCCTAGCCAACCAACGCATTTCCCTTTTAAATAAAAATGCTGCTCAGTACCTTAATCAATTCATCAGCTCAAATACAGAAACGCAATTTGTGAAACATGAGGTGGAGCTCCCTTTTATTAATTCACTGAGGCAAGTACATACATTAATACATCATCCAGCCCAGATTCAGACGATAACAAAATATAGCAACCTGTTACTGCCTCTCTGGCTATGTCTCTGTTCTCTTTTGCTATCAAAACTTTTCTCCCCTAGTCCTATTTACATTCTACACTATATAGATCTTTGGACAAAGGCAAAAATAGGTTATTCAACTGATTACATAACCAAACGTAGAATCTAGCTTTTCGGCCTTCAAAATTAGATAGTTAGTAAAACTAGTTGTAGCCAATCTGATCCAGCTTTCGTCCTTCACAGATTCGGTCTCAGCTACCTTTGGATCAATATTGCTGTCATGGCTGAAGCTATTCAAAATGAGGCGGTGATCAAGGAGGTTCGGATCTACTGCAAGGATTTGTTGTGCTGGCAACGGTGCAAGATCCGATCCTGCACTAGGATCAGTGGTCATGGTAAGTACTCTAACTACCTAATAAACATTGGAGATATCGATAAGCTACAAAGAGTGATTAAAATTAAGAAATCATGTAATAAATGATTAATTAATGCTAATTTGAATTAAAAGTATGAAAAATAAATTTTATACAAAATATGTCACCATGCTTCGACTAGTGCAAGATGAGGGTGTGTAAAAGAAGTAAAACAGAGGTAAATGGTTATGATTTATGAAGGGGAAAATTGAAAAAAGAGAGCAAATTAGGGGGCTAACATCCTCCCATCCCTAATCTGTTGTGTGTCCTCACACAACTCTTTACCTTTGCAAAAAACCTTAAAAACTTTGAGAATTCCAGCTCAATCCTGCTCTGACATGCTGAAATCAGCCTGCAATGTTTCAGACTTCTTATTTCTAATGTTCTTTAGTTTCTTTTTCACCTTTTTAAGTCACTTGAAACATTGTGCAGCTCGGTACTTCTAAATTCTAACTTCTCCTTTCTTTTTCTGGATCTCCGCAGTTAATTCTTCTTTACTTTTTTCTTTATCCACTTGTGCTTTAGCTATGAGTTGTTCTAAGTTCTGCACTTAAAGCTCTAGTTCAAATATCCGAGAAGCAAGAGTTAACAAATATTCTTCTTCTTCTGTCTTGACAGGGGCTGTGTCTTCCTCAGGGACCTCAATATGCCTCATGGTTACATCAAGAAATTCTTCTTCTTCTTCTATCTCGACAGGGGCAATATCTTCTTTAGGGACCTCAATATCCTTCGGGGTTTCAGCAAAAAATTCTTCCTCTTCTTCTTCTTCTGGTTCTTCTTCTTCTTATGGTTCTTCTTCTTGTTCTGGTTTTTCTTCTTCTTCTGGTTCTTCTTCTTGTTCTGGTTTTTCTTATTCTTGCACTGGTGCAGAAGGGGATTCAATGTTCTGTGGGGACTGTGGTTATTTTCCTGCACCAGATTATTCATTCTTTTTCCAGGCCCTTTTAATGAAATCGGCCAATAGAGTGTCATCTTCAACCTCTACAGATTTTGTTACGTCTGCAAGGACTGACATGTTGTCTTCTTCGGGGTTTTGTGCCTGTACTGGTGGCATAGAAGGAGTCTCTTCAATAGGTACACTAGCTGTCTTCTTATTTGGATATGGGGCCCTTCCTTCTGTTGATTTTTTAGGTCGCTTCCTTTTTTCACTAGTGCAAGAAGGACTCCCCTTTATATTCTTACTCGGACCCTTGCTTGTGCTAGCGGGGTCCTCTGTCTCCTTTCCAGTAGCTATCTTTTTATGTAGTTGTTTTAACAACGCCTCCCAGGTCATGGCTTTAACTTCCAATTGTTTCTGGACCAAAATATTTATCAGGCCATGGTGATATAGCTTCTTATCGGCCTGGTCTGCCCGTCCGTCCTGCACACCCTTGACCATTTTTTCCAAGCTCTTAAGCAAAAAATATGGGAAATCAATCCTCCAGCCAGCTTCGAAATGCTGCAACATTCTAAAATGGTAAAAAAAAGTGAGGGAGTACCTTCCCTCACAGGTTACGAATTTCTATAGGATGAAAAGGAGGTCCCGCCACTATCCCAGTAGGGCACTGCGCGGAATTCCTTTCTTCCAATCTACTTTCATATTCTTGTCGACGATGAAATGATGTCATCACTTCCTTTCTAGTTTCTAATTTTTAAACCACCGCTCACCAGTATTTTCCAAGCATGTTGCTTCTAATATAAACTCCTCTATAACCTCAAATTTTAGAGGCCCAATTTTTACTTGGCCATTTTTGAAACTTTTGGAAAACTGTAGGGCCACTTCCCTGTTGTGCCCATAATTTTTTTTCAAGAATTGAAGAAAGCCTGGGTCTCGCGATAGTGCAAGACTATTGCGATACTCATCAGTCTCTTCTACCTTACTAAGTGACAAAGGTTCACTTCAAACAGGCGACATCGCTGCTTAACGGTTATGAACAGTCAATAATTTACATGCAAAACCGGGAAAATTGGTTCTTATAGATAGGGATCCAACTGTACACCATCCCTTCCATCTTATCACCCATTCATTCCACTAAAATAACCATGGATGCGCGGTATCTTTGAGATCTTGCCGGACTGGTGCTTGCGGTGGAGTTTTAACGGCTAGGTGAGGTAATCATTACGAGTGAAGGACATCTCGGATTATGGCGGAAAGGGGCAATTATATCCAAGAAATGGTTAAACACTTCCCCACTTCTTCATAATTCAAAAAAAGAACTTTAGCATTCATTAAAAAATGATCATGATTCTTAACTTAAAAACACCTTGTACTTTAAATAATTTTCTCCTAGTTAATATGATAGCACAAGCACTCATCAACTAAGTGAAAGGACTTCTTATAAAATTTCATGATGACCACTTTCCTATGACATATGCTATGAAAAGAACAAATTGTACTATGTTTCTGACAGGGTGCATGCTTGCACCGATCTGCTTGCACCGCTTAAACTATGCTATTCTGCTGGTACCATTCTACTTGCACTTATTATATAGGACAACATGCTTGCACTAGTGCAAGCATAATATCTGAAAAAAGAACAGGGAATTTAAGTAAAATATAGGCTGGACTTCCAACATGGATTCCTCAGCTTATACTGGAAATTTTCTTCGCCCTTTCTTGATGCTTTAGAGCATATCCTTTTTCTCTTTGTGCGCGAGATCCTGCAATGAATTCATGAGGGAACAAAGAAGTGGGAAAAGGGAAATTTCAGAATGGGAAGGAATATTTTTACAGGGATTCCAAGATTAGTACCACAAGAGGGGATAAACAAAAGTGGGAAAATGGAAATTTTAGAATGGGAAGGAATTTTGTTATAGGGATTCCAGGAATAGTACCACAAGAGGGGATAAACAGAAGTGAGATAGGGAAAAAAATTCAAGGGTAAAGTGGGGTTTTTTACGAAATGGACAGGGTAAATCAGAAGAATATGGGAAGGTTAATAATTATGGGATTAAAGAAGAAAACTTAAGGAATATTATGAAAGTGGAATATGAAGAAAGGGAGAAAATTTTCTGGAAGTTCTCTACACTGGTGCAAGAAAAATAACTGCAGTGAAAGTTAAGCATTACTTGAATAAAAATATCCATGCTAATTACCCCAATTGTATAAAGGTTGGTTCTGCTGAACCTGCTTTTACTTGGTGTTCGCTAGCAAATCTAAAGATCAAGCAACATTCTCTTTTTATTAGAAATTTTTGATCTTCCTGCCAGCAAGCTAGTTTTCAGGTTGATCCTTCTGGAATCATGTCAGTGATCTGATTTTCATAATTACAGGAAAATATTTATTAAAAAAAAAAAAATGTATTTTAAATTTCTTTAAAGAAGAAGAAGAATTCATGTTTTCAAAAGGTTGGTATTACCCTTCACCACTACCATCCCGAATTGTTGTTGGACTTGCTGTGTAAAATATTTCCTGGCAAGTCCTTGAAAATACTTCTTTAATCTGTGTCCATTTACCAAAAATACTGAATTTTTTCCATCAATAGTTTTAAATTCTACTGCTCCATTCTCGAATACTTGGATCACTTCATAAGGTCACATCCAACGTGTATGGAACTTCCCTTTAAAATTTTTAAATCTAGAATCATAAAGGAGCACCCAATCACCTGGTTGGAATTGCTTTTTCTGAATAGACTTGTCATGCCACCTTTTGCATTGCTGCTGAATTAGTACGTTCTGTTGAACATCATCTAACTCATTTAATTGGAGAAGACGTTGTTGTTGTGCCTCAGAGAGATCTAGTCCTAACTGAACTGCAGTTCTAAAATTTTTGATCTGGAATTCAATTGGTAATAGAACCTGTTTTCCACATACCAGCTCATATGGTGTATGTCCCGTGCTATTTCTCCAAGTGGTTTTGTATGCCCACAAATCTTTTGGTAATATTTCAGCCTAGTATTTCCTATGCATATTTACTGTCTTTATAAGAATGGACTCGATCACTTTGTTTGTGGATTCCACCTAGCCATTTTCTTGCAGGTGATATGGCATGGATTTCCTGTGCCAGATCTTGTATTAATCCATCACACCCTGTACCAGATTAGAAATAAACTGCGGACCATTTTTAGAAACAATTTCTCTAGGCACACCAAATCTAGTAAATATTTCAGTAAAAAGAAAATCAACAACAACTTTTTCTGTAGCAAAGGAAACAACTTTAGCTTCTACCCATTTTGTAACAAAATATGTACAAACCAAAATATGCTTTTTACTTAATGATGTTGGATTTATTGGCCCTATAAAATCAATACCCCATTTTTCAAACGGCTCAATCATAACTTGGGGGCATAAAGGCATTTCATTGGTTTGATTAGGCTGGCCCACTTGTTGACAGCTATCAATCGTCTGACATACTGTTTGGCATCCTTAAACAAGGAAGGCCAAAAGTAACTAGCACGCAATACTTTATATGCAGTCCACTTATCAGCGAACTGGCCTCCACAAGCTTCATCATGAGCAAATTTCAATATGTCAAACACTTCCTCCTCTCTTACACATCTACGGATAATCAGGTCTGGACCAGTGTAAAAGAGATCTCCTTGAATCCAGGAGTATGCAACACTTTTATGAATAATATTCAGCTTTTCACGAGCGGACAGGTGGGGTGGTGTTTTCCCAGTAACCAAGTAATTATCAATGTCAGCAAACCACAGAGAATCTGTTGACATAGAAAAAATATGTTCATCTGGAAAATCATCATTAACAGGAGTTGCTTCACTGGGATTATCTAATCGAGAAATAAAATCTGCTACAACATTAGATTTTCCTGGTCTATCAACAATAGTAACATTAAATTCCTGCAACAATAACAACCACCTAGTCACTCTACCGCTAGTCAATGGTTTTCTCATAAAATATTTAATCGTAGAATGATCAGTATGTACAAATACTTCATATCCTATAATATAGTGCCTGAACTTATTAATTGCAAAAATTACAGCTAAAAACTCTTTCTCTGTAACTATATAATTTAATTCAGTGGAAGACAAATTCTTACTAATATAATAAATAGCATATGATTTCTTATTTTCCTCTTGTCCTAAATCTGCGCCAATAGCCAAATCTGAAGCATCAGAGGAAATGTGAAAAGGCAGGGACCAGTTAGGACCTCTCAAAACTGGTGCCTGTACCAACTTTTCCTTCAATGTTTCAAAAGACTGTTGGCAAGTTGTGGACCAAGAAAATTCACTATCCTTAGCTACAAGTCAGAAAAGAGGGGCAACTATCTTAGAAAAAATTTCAATGAATATTCTATAGTAACCAGCATGTCCTAAAAAACCTCTTACTTCCCTTTGAGTTTTGGGTGAAGGAAGATGCAGAATGACTTCAATCTTTGCCGGATCAACCTGGATACATTTACCAGAAATAAAATGGCCAAGTACCACTCCCGCTTTGCACATTAATCTAAATTTCTTGTCACTCAAGGCGATATGGGCTTCCTGACAATGGAGAAGTACTTTCTCCAAATTTTTGACAGCTTCCTGAAAAGAATCATCAAACATAGAAAAGTCATCCATATAAATTTCTACAAATTCTAGATCAACAAAAATGGCCAGGACTTCCCTTTGAAAGGTAGCCGTGGAATTACATTAAAAAAAGGGAATAAATTTATAAGAAAATGTACCCCATGGACATGTAAAATTAGTTTTATCCTGATCTTTGGGTGTAATCTGTATTTGGTTATAGCCACTGAAGCCATCCAAAAAAGAAAAATATTTCTTTCCTGCAAGGGTATCAAGCACCTGGTCAATGAAATGGAGAGGGAAGTAATGTTTGAGAGTGGCTTTGTTTAATTCTTGATAATCAATACAAATACGCCATCTTCCATCTTTCTTAGGTACTAGCACTAATGGAGAGACCCATTGACTGTCAGAAATAGGATAGATAAAACTGAAATCCAAGAGTTTTTGTACTTCTTCCTTCACAATATCTATTAGAGATGGATTCATTCACCTCTGGGGTTGTAATACAGGTTGGGTTCCTTCCTAAATATAGATACGATGTGTACAAGTTTCAGGAGGAATACTCTTCATGTCTTCATAGCCCCAAGCAAAGGCACTAATATGGTTTTTCAACAAATTCACAAGCTGCTCCTACTGAGATGAGTCCAAATCTGAACTAATATGCAAGTATTTACCAGGGCTAATCTCAAGAAGAGTAGTATCAGGCTCAGGAGTACTCGAGGGAGTGGTCAAATGCAACGGTACAGAAGAATGATAATCATGATTATCTTGAAAATCTAGGCTGAAAATCTGGCTCAATGGCTCAAAGTTAGGCATAGTGTCTAGATTATTCAGGAAATCTTGAATCTCATCTTCTTGTGAAGACCCAGTATAATTATGGATAAGGGAAATGGGCTGAGTCTCCTCGTCAGTGCTTTGATCCAACCATAAACTATCTCGAAGGTCCTGAATGGATTTGGTAGGGAGTATAAGGTAACTTTCTTCCTAGAATCTCCATGCGAAATATACATATCACCGGAACGACATCCAATATATGCATCAACCATAGCAAGCCATGGTCAACCCAAGATCAAGGGATGTCCTCCTACTGGGTTCTTTGGGTGAAGCACAATGAAATCAGCAGGATATTCCCAAGAATCTAATGAGATGATCATATCATCCAATACTCCTTCTGGCTTAATTTTAGATCTATCTGCTAATTCAAGCACAATGGGAGTAGGGTGAAGATGAGATAACTGAATTTGATCCATGGTTTGCTTAGTCATGACATTAATGGCTACCCCCAGGTCTATAAGAACATTAGAGACAAGGACATTACCAATCTAAACTGAGACAACAGGGTTCCTGGGATCAGTATATTTTTCCATAGATAAACATCCCGTCATCAACTCTGCTACCCTACCAATAAATTGAATGGTTTGGGGTTCCACTCTCTTCCTCCTGGGTTTCTTGAGACATAGTTCCTTAATAATCTTGGTACAAATGGGGATCTCTTTAATGACTTGAAGCAAAGGTATCTTAATGAAAATATTCTGAAGCTCAGATGCCAAACTAGTCTCACAAATAGGCTCACTTCTTTCCATTACTAGCCTCTTTGGGAAGGGAGGTTGGTTGGAAGAAGATGGAAAGGATTCAAAAGGTAAGGGCTTCTTAGTGACAACTTTTGGAGGATGGTTAAGAGTTTCCTCTTCTCCTTTCTCTTCAACAATCACTCTAGGTTTCTTCTGATTTTCTGATGCTACAGTCCATCCCGATCTTAATTGAATATCATGAACCCCAACTGGAATAGAATGGTACTCGAATGGTAAAGGTGGGTTTGTTACATAGATCATTTGCACTGCTTTATTATTGTTAGCATAGGTTGAGCAGGCAACTAAGGAGGTCGAAAGGGTGGAGGTAAAGGAAATGGTGGAGTAGACTGACTCAGAAGTTGAGGCATTGAATAAGGTGTATGCGTGGATGGATATGACTGCATAGGTGGCTGGTAGGAATATGGAGAATAAGTTGGCTCTCTCCAACCTTGTTGCCATGGTTGAGAAGGTTGCCCATGCTGATATTTATTCCCATACTACCACTACTGATTAGTGTTAGGATAAGAATATGCATGTGAATTATAACCAAGATAGTGTGGAGAAAATTCAGGAGCTGTACCTGTGCCTACCTAAGGCCAATTCCTTCTTGCTCCCATAGCATACAAGTATTCAGCTTCAGGTTGTCCCCCTGTAAATACAGCTTTAATTCCTGGTATAGAGGGACATTTTTTCTGTGACATGGTCTTCTGCACAAAAAGCACACTTATTAGTTTCTTTCAAATTAAGAGGACACTTTTTAGGAGGATGCTTGTCTCTACATTTAGGACAGAAAATACATAATGACTCTTCCTTCATGAGTTTTTGTTGAAATTTTAAAGAGTCTAGTTGTTTGGTAACAGTATTAATTATATCAATTTTCATGTTTTCGATTTTATTTTCTAGTCTGATAATCATAGCATCAGTAGATTCAATTTTTCTATTTCTATTTCGAGTTCCTCTACCATATCTATACTGATTTCTTGAAAATTTCTTGCATAATTCACAAATTTGTTCAAAATTTTGTTGAGAAATATCACCTTGTCCTAATAGATTTAAATTATTTCTAGCATTATCAGTAAGTCCTCTTAAGAACAAGGTTCTAGTAGTACTAGGATCAAACTTAAGTTTCGACCTTTGTAAATATACATAAATCTTTCTAGGTAATCTTCAAGAGTTTCATCATCATCCTGTATGATTGTAAAAATCTCATCCTGCATGTCCCGATTTTTGCAATATTCTTGATATTTAGACAAAAACACTCCCTTCATCTAATCCCAAGAGTTTATAGTGTTTCCTCCTAACCCCAGAAACCAGCACAAAGCTGAGTCCTTGAGAGTAACATGAAATAATCTTAACTTCTGAGCGCCAGTTGAATAATCATAACTTCTACACAGAATATCAAACTCAAATAGAAAAGAGTCAGGATCTTGATGAAATTTACCATGGAAATGAGGGAGAGCTGATGGTGGAATATTCTTCATTTGCGCCATAGTATCATGATCCACAATTGGAAACACAAAAGTGGATTGTTCTTCACTTACCTGGTTTTCACTAGTCCCTTCCAAATGATCTTCATGGTCCACCATTTTTTCCCTTTTAATTGTATCACTCTCAACAGTCTAATCAACACCTGAGCTGTTGTCACCAGAATCTAGGTAAAATAGTTCCTGCTTGATGGGTTTGAATTGGATTGGGCTTCCTACTTACAGAAGGAGACCCAATATGAGAATTTTTTTCAGAATTATTTTGGCCCTTAGTGGGCTTCAAACCCTTACCTTTCCTAGGCATTCATTTCAAAAAAGAAAGAAAAATAACAAACAACTTCTAGTAAAAAATGCTATCAGAAATCAATTAACACCAGTAAAATTCCTTCAAAGAAGCTTGTCCAAACAATACTGCGAAAATAAAGGAAAAATTACCTCTATTGTATAATCAGAAAATTCTTACCAAATCAAATCGCCTCCCTGGCAACGACGCCAAAATGTTGGGTGCGGAAATTACACTTAAGCAAACTTCTCAACACTTAATTTGTCAACCCGGGAGATCCGTAAACTTAGAGACGAAGCACAGGCAATGCTAGAGATGGTATGAATCTTCCTAATATAAATCCCTACTTTATTTAAAGGAAATATTGCAAAATCAAATTAAAGAGAAAAAAAAGGAAACTTGAACCATCAAAATAATATAGGACTGGAACAAGGAAGAATGCATTTGCAAGAGGGAATTAAAGATAAAAGGAAATCACTCTAGCTAATTATTTTTTAACTAATGAGTGTGTGTTTTTCTTTAGCAGAGACACTTAGGAGTCTCATCAGATGGGCCCTTAAAGCTGCTCCTTTAGAGATTTCCTTCTTGCACTATCGTAGTCTGCATGCACTAGTGAAGGCACAGAGATTTATGTAGAAGGTATAAATGGTGTCTTTACTAAAGGATTTTTACTTCATACAAGGGCTTAAACTTTTCTAGGTTCAAAGCACTCAGATCCCGTGGCAAGAAACTAGTTCTTGCACTGGATCAGAGCTTCCTACACTTAGCATTTGATTCTTAAAATGAGTGCTCAATTATTGCAAGTGCTATTATACTGTTAAATCAAATTTCACACATAAAAAGTGAATGTTTCTGATCTTAAAAGAGTGCAGGAATAAATAAAAAATCAATATACATTTATCCTGTCATAAGAATTTAATGAAAGAAAGAAGATTGCAGGAAGTAGACTAAGAAGGCTTGCTGCATCACACCAACGTGCATTGTTGTAGGTTCATTTCTCCTGCTGGGACCAGGTGGGAAAAAACAATCAAACAGAATTGGAGAAAATGAGATATCACACCAATGTGCACCAGTGTAGGGTTATTTCTCTTGCTTGGACCAGGCGGAGGAAAACCAATCTGAAATCAAGTGCAGGAAAGGAAATTGTAGGAATGCATGTGCTTAAAATTAAATCACACTTGACAATATAAACACAAATTATAGGAAAATGAGAAATGGGTTAAACATACTGGGTTGGCTGGGCCCTAGCCAACTAGCCGTTTCCTTTTTAAATAAAAATAATGCTCAATACCTTAATCAATTCATCAACTCAAATACAAAAACGAAATTTGTGAAACATGAGGTGGAGCTCCCTTTTATTAATTCACTAAGGCAAGTACATACATTAACACATCGTCCAGCCCAGATTCGGGAGATAACAAAATACAACAACCTATTACCGCCTCTCTGGCTATGTCTCTGTTCTCTTCTGTTATCAAATTTTTTTTCTTGTAGTCCTATTTACATTCTACATTATATAGATCTTTGGCCAAAGGCCAAAATAGATTATTCAACCGATTACATAACCAAACGCAGAATTTAGATTTTCGACCTTCAAAATTAGACAGTTAGCAAAACTGGCCGTAGCCAATCTCCAACTTTCGTCCTTCACATATTCAGTCTCGGCTGCCTTTGGATCGATCTTGCTGTCGTGGTTGAAGTTTCTCAAAACGAGGCGGTGATCAAGGTGGTTCGGATCTTCTACAAGGATTTTTTGTGCTGGCAACGGTGTAGGATTCGATCATGCACTATGATCAGCGGTCACAGTAAGTACTCTAACTACCAAATAAACATTGGAGATATCGATAAGTTACAAAGAGTGATTAAAAGTAAGAAATCATGTAATAAATGATTAATTAATGCTAAGTTGAATTAAAAGTATGAAAAATAAAGTTTATACGAAATATGTCACCGTGCTTGGACTAGTGCAAGATGAGGGTGCATAAAGAGGTAAAACAGAGGTAAATGATTATGATTTAGGAAGGGGAAAATGGAAAAAAGAGAGAAAATTAGGGGGCTAACAGTCAGTTCAACATTTTTGGGTGGCCTAATGAGGAAAATCTGTGTGGCATGTGTCACCATTAACGAGACACCTTGTGAATTTGATCACATCAACATGACATTATCTCATAGGTCGTATATTGGAAGTTGAATCTCTCGTAAATCCAGTGTAAATTCCTTTAGAAAAAATTTATATGGAATGGGCTTCGATGTTGGTTTGCATTTTGTCATGAGGACCCAAGGAAATAAGGGCATAGAGAAGGCTTAGCACCTAAGTGTTATGGAGCATATCAAAGGTCAAAGTTTTTGTAACTCCTTTGTAATTTAAATTTGTAAAAGTCACGATGCATAGGAGCTTCTCATATTGATTGGTACTTGTTCATGGGTCGTGGAAACTAAAATAACCAAGGGAGGAAAAAAATACATAAGGAGATAGTCCCCCGACAAGAGCTTGGTTGTTCATGAAGTCGATGGAAACATTGAAGGAAACATTTTTACATGGATAATGGAAATATTAACCCTTGAAGGTTGGTTCAAGAGGAAGATGATATCCTCTAGTTAAATATGGGTACCTTTTAGATTTTTGTTAATTCTATAATGTTCCTAATTTTTCTTCAATAAATTGGAACATTAATTTTTGTCTAAATTAATTTAGGAGATGAATAATTGGGTAAGGAGGCCCAATGATAATAAAAACATAGATAAAATCCATATAGTATGGAAAGGGACCAGCCATGGAATGAGATTTCACACCCCCATGTGTGAAAAGACACATTTGCAAAGAGGTTTGACTAAGTCGACCAGCGCAGGGTATGAGGTGGAAAGCACTACATGGGACATCACAGAGATAGAGGAGGGAATATTCCTTTATGGAGGAAACCCTAATGGATGGGGCCCATGGAGAGAGAGCCTTCACATGCTATATATGGAGAGGAGGAGAGCCATTGTTATTCATACATATGCTTATGATTTCATGTCTATTCAGACATTGTGCATTCTTTGTTGTTTAGCAAGAATTGCCGGGGAATTCCTGTTTAGTATTCCTTCTCCTTCTTGAGAGGCCTCTTAAGGGATTGGACTGATTTATCTCACATCTAGGCTTAAGGCCAAGCTTCCTCCATTAGGATAGCATTATTTCTGTAGCAAAATAACATTATGTTGCTGGGTGTTGCAGTGAGTAGTCACAACACCTCTTCCATTGCTTATTTTTCAGAGGGAGAGTCTTTCTTGCCTTTGGAGGATCAGTTTGGAAGCCTTGGAGCTTATTTTCAAATATTGGCATCAGGCCAACCCATATCCTTGCCCCTATAGTGCATTTTTCTCCAGTAACTGTGTTATTTTCATAGTGCATTTGCTGCGGGGCTTTGCAGAGTTGATTGAGGGTGAGATCTCAAGTGTAAGGATCAACCTTCCACTTTAGATTTCCATTGGAGGAGGTCTACTTCAGTTTTTCATCATCTTCAGCCTTTTCTATTGAGTTCCAGATATGAGTTGTAGTAGCTGCCCAGCAACTTCGACATTTTTTCCATTTTGTATATTTTAGCCAATCCTTTGGAGGATTGATGCATTGTTGCTTTTGAGGGTTAGATATTTGCTCCCCTATTGTATTTGAGCAATATCTTTCTATATATTTTAGTTATTATGTAATATGGAGTAGTACCTCTTATAAAATACATCCTCATAGTCTGGGTTTATACAAAAATAGCAGTGTTCTTTCATTTCCATGTACATGTATTATTGAGGCTTGCATTGCCTTTCTTGAGAGGTTGTTTCCTCAAGACATTGTACTCTTCCTATTGCTATAACATTGTTTATTGTCTATCTACATCTTCTCATCTCACAACTCATAAAATAACGCTGTCTCTTCATGGTATGCTCATACATCATTGCAGCCCCATTCTTTGGGCAATTCCTGTAGGAGGAATATTACACGATCTATAGACAGAGTCTATAGAGGGCTAGGTAGCCTTTGGATCTCATCCTTTCTATAAGGTGACATTTCCATTAAATGCCCCTATAGTCAATCTCTGGAATAAATTGTGATATTTTAGAAAAAGGAATATTACAGTGGTATCGGAGAAAATTTCTTGGCTCAGCCTATGATTCTAAGCCTAAGAAGATCAGAATGTTGAGAAACATGAGTTTATTCTCATCTATGTTCAGATCTTGAGGAGACCTCTCCAAGGAGGTCAAGAAGATTGAAGAAGAAGAAGAAGAATTACCATGCACTTCATATTCTCATCAAGAAGAAGACATTGAGCATGGAATATACTTGGATCATCAGATCCTAAGTGATTACCTTGTTGAGTATATATCTCAACCTAGAGGCTTCAAGGAGACTCTAGATTTTTCTCATTTCATCCAGTTGAAGGAAGAGAAGAGACCATGTGGCAGAAAATAAATCAAAGGAAATAGGTTTTTTTTGTCTACCTTTGATGGGTCATCTTCTGCAAGAACATGAGTGAAAGAGTTGGTAGCACCCTTCTTTCTATATCCTGTGATAGAGAAAGAAGCTATTGAAATCTCAGCGTTGCATTTGAAGGGTGAAGCCTATGATTGGTGGAGCAGCCACTTGAGCCATGAAGGGGTGAAACCTTTTGCAAAGTTCATCTGAGGGTTGATCAAAGCCTTTGATGATGAAGGAGCAAAGAAATAAAATATCGCATCACCACTTGAGGAGCCTTGTGGTAACGCTGTCAAACTCATGGAGGAGCAACCACATGCATCAATAGTTGGGGGAGCCAACACTTTTGAGGAAGGAACTCTTGCAGCCCTACAAGAAGTTCCAAATGCACATCAAGGTATGAGGATATTTCCACATTATTTTGTTGCAGAAAATTCTTTAGATCAATGTGGAAACTTGCTTCTGAATGACCAAGGGTCAAATCCCATTGCCACCATAGAGCAGCTTGGTTGCACTGCGCTATGTGACATGAAAAATTTAAAGGAGGAAACAAACCATCATATTCATGAGCCTTTTTTGGATTTAATATCACATTGGATGTTGGGGTTTGAAGCCTTTAAGGATGACAGTAGAAATCTTGCAGTGAGAAACCCTTTAGCCCTTTAAGATGACACTTTCTCAATGAGCTCCTCTCAGCTCAAAGAGAAACTTCTACTTTCAAATCCAAGACCTCATTGGTTTTGGAAGAATATTGATGAGAGGGAGATCTCAAGGAGAGATCTCATTAGAGGTGCACTTCCACACACCATGGAGTGCAAATATTTTCTTCCTTTCTCACAAGAGAAGATAGAAGATGGAGGACATCTTAGGATGGATAACATCTCTCATGCTTGTGTTGCACATTCCTTGAGCCATACACATCATGATGGGAGGTTTTTTCCTACCACCTATTTGGGTCTTGATAGGGTCTCATTGATCCTTAAGAAGATTGCATTTAAAAATCCCATGAAATGCAGGAGCTTGATTTGGGATGATGGTAGCCCTCTGGGAGGAGTACCAAGATGAAGGGTGGAAGAAGACATCCACAGTTGACTGAGTGGATGTGGATGGGGAGCAAGAAGCTGGTAAGCTACTTGCAGATATATGATACCAGGCAGCAGGAGGCTCGTCTGCGCTGGTTACTCTTGAAAGCGTTTGGCCATCACTTGGAAAACACTCTTCCTAAGAGTAGGAGGATGGATACTTGCATCATTGAGCAGCATAGAGTATGGATGCATGGTATTGATGTGATACTCATATCATTCAGTATGTCTTCATCACATGATTTGTATGATGGAGGTGTGGGGAGGCAGCAAAATTTTTTGTTGCTTTGCTTGTTTCTGGGAGAGCAAGAGCATGATTTCTCTCATACTTTGCATGATGTTGCAGGGGGAGGAGATGAAATTCTCTCCTTCACTTTTGATGATAGAGAGGTATTTCCACCTTGGGAGGGACTTCTTATATATTGAAGCATTATGAGAGATATATTTGACAAAGAGAATGTCAAAGAATGGAGCTTGATATGGATGAGAGCCTATGTGTATAGGCCAACAACGTTATCTCTTTGGAGCAATAACTGATGGATGAAGTGTGCCCAGCGGAAGTGTGGTGGATCCATAACCCACAGGTCCCAGGATCATTTCATATTTGTTGCACTTGATGAACAAAGAGGAGGTGAGATGGATGAGGTAGTGGATGGAGTCATCTATGATACATTCTTCTTGACTTGGACTCCCAAGCATGAGAAGAAGAATATTCTTGCTGCATCTAGTTCATTCCTCTTCATGGGAGCATGCCAAAAAACTATGGAGGGTTCATTCATGGATCCATACATCATATTACTCCCGGTATATGGGAAGAAATTTGTTTTTACATTGGCTGATTTTTATACTCACCATTATTTTGCAGTGCATGGCTCTAAAAGAGGCAAAGCTTATCAGATTGCTCCACGGACAAAATTGGGCCAACTTGTGTGATGGAGACAACCATATTTTATATGGCCTTGGGAAAGTGTTTTCTTTCATGTAAGATCAGTTGATATACTCATCCATTTTCTATTTATCAGTAGCTATCATGACATACATAAATATTCATGTAACACAAAACAACTTGCCATGTGATTTTCTCAAGCAGCAGCTTGTAAAATTGCTTTGTATGTACTTGGGGGACTGTTGGTACCTTCAAGCGTCATGTAGAAACAAAAGTATTTCTTTCATTTTGTTGCTGATCATGACTTCCTTTGCTGATATGGATCAGATTTTTATAAGAAGCATGATTATGAGAGAGGGACATGAGTTGGATGTGTCCTTGAGTGGGAAAAATTCTCACATTTTCTGCACTACATGTTCTAATGAGAGAATGGGAAGAGATATGGCCACCGCAACCACATGTTTGTTCTCTTTTGAGGTGGGCCATGAGATTGGTCTTCATCCATTGTACAGCCATGGGAAAGTTCTTGATCATGTATTGTTTTTACATTCAGCCATTTACAATCCATTAGTAGATGTGATGGATCTTTTACATTGCTTTCCATGTAATTTTTTGAGGTTGCAGTGGATGAAACTGCATTGTGTTCTCTTTAGATGTTGTTTGCACTTTGTAGCATCATGTAAAAACTACAGAAAAATTCTCATTTGGATATTCTATGATGACCATGTCCTATTCATCATGGATGATATGTTTTGGGCCAGCTTGTTCTTCATTGTCGAAGGAGAACTCTTTGGAGGATTTTTCTTCATTTTTCCATTTGAGGGCAATACTTTTGCAGCCCAGGATCAGCATACACTCTACACTTGTGATGAGTGGAGAGAAGGATAGCATGGGGTAAGCTATGATGCTTTCCAAGTTCAGATTTTCAGCCCACCTTCATTTCCATAGCTTGAGGTGGAAGGATATTTTCAGGAGTTGCCTTATTGGGAGGTGGCTCATTTTGTGTGGATGATTGCTTGGGGATGGAGGATCCACATGGGGAAGATTTTCCTCATCACATTTCAGACTCCATACCTTGAGTGGTGACTTTCCATTTCTATCCTTGCAGTTTCTTGAGGACAAGCAACATTTGGGAGGGGAGGACTGTAATGTTCCTAATTTTTCTTCAATAAATTGGAACATTAATTTTTGTCTAAATTAATTTAGGAGATGAATAATTGGGTAAGGAGGCCCAATGATAATAAAAAAATAGATAAAATCCCTCTAGTATGGAAAGGGATCAGCCATGGAACGATATTTCACACCCCCATGTGTGAAAAGAGACATTTGTAAAGAGGTTTGACCAAGTCAACCAACGCAGGGTATGAGGTGGAAATCACTACATGGGACAACGCAAAGATAGAGGAGGGAATATTCATTTATGGAGGAAACCCTAATGGATGGGGCCCATGGATAGAGAGTCTTCACATGCTATATATGGAGAGGAGGAGAGCCATTGTTATTCATGCATATGCTTATGATTTCATGTCTATTCAGACATTGTGCATTCTTTGTTGTTTAGCAAGAATTGCCGGGGAATTCCTGTTTAGGATTCGTTCTCCTTCTTGAGGGGCCTCTTGAGGGATTGGACTGATTTTTCTCACATCTAGGCTTAAGGCCAAGCTTCCTCCATCAGGACAGCGTTATTTCTGCAACAGAATAACGTTGTGTTGCTGGGTGTTGCAGTGAGTAGTCACAACACCTATTCCATTCCTTATTTTTCAGAGAGAGAGTATTTTTGCCTTTGGAGGATCAGTTTGGAAGCCTTGGAGCTTATTTTCAGATCTTGGCATCAGGCCAACCCATATCCTTGCCCCTACAGTGCATTTTTCTCTAGTAATTACATTATTTTCATAGTGCATTTGTTGCGGGGCTTTGCAGAGTTGATTGGAGGGTGAGATCTCAAGTGTAAGGATCAACCTTCCACTTCAGATTTCCATTGGAGGAGGTCTACTTTAGTTTTTCATCATATTCAGCCTTCTCTATTGAGTTCCATATGTGAGTTGCAGCAGCTACCCAGTAACTCCGACATTTTTTCAATTTTGTATATTTTAGCCAATCCTTTAGAGGATTGATGCATTGTTGCTTCTGAGGGTTAGAGATTTGCTCCCATATTTTATTTGAGCCATATCATGCTATATATTTTAGTTATTATGTAATATGGATCATTACCTCTTATAAACTGTGTCCTCATAGTCTGGGTTTATGCATAAATAGAAGTGTTCTTTCATTTCCATGTACATGTATTATTAAGGCTTGCATTGCCTTTCTTGAGAGGTTGTTTCCTCAAGACATTGTACTCTTCCTACTGCTATAACATTATTTATTGGCTATCTACATCTTCTTGTCTCACAGCTCATAAAATAATGTTGTCTCTTCATGGTATGCTCAAACATCCTTGCAGCCCCATTCTTTGGGCAATTCCTGTAGGAGGAATATTACAAGATCTATAGACAAAGTCTGTAGAGGGCCAGGTAGCCTCTGGATCTCATCCTTTATATAAGGTGACATATCCAGTAAATTCCCCTATATTCAATCGCTAGAATAGATTGTGATATTTCAGAAAAAGGAATATTACAAATTCTCTGTGATACTATTCTTGTTTAGATTTCTTGTTTTGATTATTTCTTATACTTCTTGAATATTTGAGTATTTGAATAATTCTAAGCTCTATATGAGATGTGATAAGAAAACCCTTCTCAAGGATCATATAAGGTGTAGGAAAGAAGAAATAGTACAAAATAAGGTACCTGAGAAAGAGGTTCCAAAGTAGCATCCATAAATTACGATATGTAAGTACTAGCTATAAGTTGCACAGATATCTGAAGACTATAGGTTATGTATGGTGTATTGTTTCAATGTTGTGATTTAGCTACAATATTGGAAGGCAAGTTAAGCCCTAATGTATGATGAGAATATCACCTTAATAAATTACTCATGCATGTATTGGTGTACTTGGCATTTGGAAAGTATCTCACATTTTAGACATAATTAATTTCCTAGATGCATCGATTTTGATATATTGTGACATGATATTATTAATACTTGTGATAAGCATGGTTAACTTGATGAAAAGAGTGTAACAATAAGATTGATACTTACGATATTCGTGTTGATCTTTTTTTATTTTTTGATAAGCTTACAAAATATGAATGGATGCTCTGACTTGATAAAGAAGTGATGTTGTCATTATGTTATTTTAGTATGATGATTTATTTGTTAACTTCCCTAGTTATAAATCACTAACCCTTGATGAAATTTTGATGTCATGTGTGATGAATAATTCAATGATGTTAATATGTTATGACTAGGATTCATATATTGGGTGTGAAGCTTGATTATCTTCTTGATTTAGCCACATTGGACCCTAGTTCCTAATGTGGATGAAATGTCACTAATAGGATCATCGTTTCGGGGGTCCAAGGCAGGGGGGGGGTGGGTGGTGACGATCTTATGAGCCCCCCCTGGAGGGGGTTCAGGGGTGCTGCACCTAGAGAAAAAAATAGATGAAAATCTGCCTTGTAAAATATTGCAATTTTGTAGGCAATCTGGGTCGTTCATTAGGTGAAAGCTCTAATGGTAGAATTTATGTTAATTTAGGTTTTTTTTCCATAGAAGGAAACCCTCAATTTATATGAGGGAATTGTATTACAGTTGTGGATTATTATTATATGTGAAAAATAGAGAGGTTACTGTGTGAGAGTGAAGAGGAAATTACAATGAATTTGTTGTAGGTTTTATCTCTTCATTTTGCTGGATAATATAAAAGGAAGGCCTAGTTGTTTCTCTGTGGATGTAGCCCAAATTGGGCGAACCATGTATATTTTTGTCTCTCATGTTTTATGATTTTATGTGTTTTTTATTATGAAATATTTTGTGTGTCCAATTTCTCTATTAATTAATTTATAACAAAATATAGTTTAATTTCATGATCTAACAGTTTTGTTGATGCATGATAGTATTTTGATAAACAAGTTTATGTTTTCAATGATGATAATTGAAGTGGATTCCCATTTAGAGGGAGAAAATTTTCATGGGATTTTAAGACCTATTATTATTTGAAAAGAATACACTTGACTACTAAATGAAGGATTATATACATGAATAAACATTTGATGTTGTGGAAAAAGGTTTTGGCAGGTTTTCATTTTAGTAGAGAAGGTTTCTCCTAGTCCAAGCCCAAACCGCTGGGAGAAAGGATTAAGAGTGTGGTTATAAATCTCTCAGCCACATGGAATAAGGCCTATGGGTGTGGTTGAGCCTATAGTACAAAAAAACTAAAATCTTATAAATAATACGAGGAGAACAACAGGAATATGATAGACCTACAAACGTGTAACAGATGATGAAAGAGTTTTATGAGCATGGAAGTTATAAGATATACATAATGCTTGAATTATTATAGAGAATGTGAATGTCCTTGCTAATAATTTGTTTTCAGGGGATTTAAATATGCATATCGGTATTTTTTATGCCTTAACTTGCGCTAGTATATGATAGTATTTGGTAACAGTTGCAAGGGTTTGACAAGAGTTAGCCTATTGACTTGACTTAATATAGATTATTAGTATTATAATTTTTTCGTAATGTTTGGAAATTCATAAATATGTTTTGGTTTATGGATTGATTGAATTCATAATGATAACAAGTTATAATTTTTATTTGATACTTGATAATAGTGACTTTCCTTGATGTGAAATGACAATGTTATGTGGGAAAAGTGACTTTCAGTTACTAATATTGGCATTCAATATTGATTCAATATTTGCATCATTGGCACTTGACACATTGGTTGAATTGTAAATAGTTATAATTTAGTATGGAGTGACCTCACAATGAATGGATAAACTTATATGATTTTTTCGTGGTATATGCATTCACATCTAGGGGCAAAAATAATTCATACTATGATTATGTAGATGGACTAATGAAGTTTGATATTGATTAATGAAAATTGTTGACATGACAATAGATAAGGTTGTAACTTGATATTTGGATGTGATCTCTACTTGGCTCCTAGACTAAAGAGTTTGACAGTGATACTGACATGAAATTTTATATATTTGATATTAGTTTTGGTTTGGAATTTATGGGTTGATAAAAAATTCTAGTTGATTTCATTTCAAAATATTAATATATTTGTGGCTGAGCATATTGGTTTGGTTATTATTTTTTTTTAGAAAATCATTGTATGGATTGAAGAAAGCTTCCCTAACATATCATATCCACATTGAGAGTTATCTAGTGAATCCTAGATGATGTGCAGATCTGAGTCTCTCCTTCAAAAGTGGTCCACGATATGCCTTTGATTTTGGTTCTATATGTTAACAATATACTTCGGGTAGGTAATGAACCTATGATGATGAAAATAAGAGGGATTTTGACTCTGAGATTGATATGGAAGACCTTGGCATGATGCACTACTTTCTAAGGTTAGAAGTTTGGGAAAGGAAAAGATGACGTAAGGTTATTGGGCATGATGGAATACAAATACTTCGACATCCCAATGGAATTATGCATAGATATTTTTGAATTGGGAACCTTCAATGATTTATAATTGAAATTCCTTGTAACACAAATTTAGACATATGTTACACAAATAATGATCTGAGTCAATTCATGACTAAGTCGCTTCATAGACATTGGGTTGTCGATGAGAAATTTTTGAGATGTTTTCATGAGATGATCATTCTTGGTGTAAGATACACTACATGAGATGTAAAATTGCATGGATGCAATAATGTTGATTGCGCTGGAAATAAGTATTAATAGAAAGAGAAAATTTGGATGTTTCTTTAGCTTGGGATCTGGAATGAAATTTTGATGAGCAAGAAATAGAAGTTCGTAACTTTAAGCATGTCTGAGGTTGAGTGTATAGTTGTGGAAAATTTTGGTTGAGGAAGCTCTTTGGAGAGATATTTGAGCAGGTTTTGGTTATGATAGTCACATATAGTAACAATAAAAGGTGGGATCCAATTGGTAGAAAATTCCATATATTTTTAGCACTAAGATATCTCATCATGTTGAGACAATGCTGATGTATGAGATAAGCTTAGGTGTGTGGTTTCTACCTCCAAGAGAGGGGGGATGAATATGGTATGATTTTATGACATGTATTTACTCTAACATAGTATTTTGATGTAACGTCCTACGTGAAAATGAAATCATAGGACTTCTAATGTATGAGGCAGTGAGATTGAGCTATTTAAGTTGATACCATATATGATCACATTGAAATGTTTCCGATCTATAGATATCGGGGTTGATTGAGGACATTGAGACATATCTTCTCCCTTGTCTATGCTCCCAGGGTAAGTAATCAAGATTTAGGGCTCTTGGGGTTGAGTGATATCTGGACAGTATGGTATCACCCCTATCTATCACCCTTTCAGTGGAAGATGTTGCTCCCCTATATTAGTGTATTTAGGGTATACCCTAGTTGGCATATGTGTTTACCACCCATTTGGCCAATGGGTGTTGGCTTCTTGAGTTAGGCATGATCCTTACTTCTTATGTTAAGTAAAATCCTGCTCAAGCTAGTTATACAGGTGTTCTACCACATGAATCTTGAGGGTCATTGTTGGGAATATTAGAAAGCAATAGGATGGATGAGACATTGTATCTCTCTTATTTCCCGACATAGGGTGGAAGACGTATGCTCCCTTATGCGATCAATTAGTGTGAGAGTATCCCATAGGACCTTCCCCATTGTGATGGACATGATGTGAGAGTGTCCCATAGGACCTTCCTCATTGTAATTATATTATAGGTTGATATTTTATCCCTGATGTGGTTTTAGGTTGACTAGGGATCCTTAATGATAATCTCTTTGATGTTTCTTGGGTAGTAGGATTGGGCTCACTACTACCAGATGATTCTGAGTGGTAGCAGTGACTCCCTAATGCATAAATGGTGGTATCTTGGGCTTCCATATAATGTCAACTTCTTTGTATTTTATATTTGAGAGTGTTCATCATATGAACAAAGATTAACAAAGATGAACAAAGGCAACATTTGATGATGATGAGATACATGTGATGATACATAGGTTGCAATCGATAATTTATCTATAGCTGAGAGAGAGTGTACATTTTGGAAAATCAAGGAAAAATTCTCTCCTATGGAAAATCTTCCTCATCAATGAAGACCCCTAATATCCATTGGAAGAATTTTATTTGGTTAAGGAAAAATATATTTTAATATGGAAATCCCCATGTGCACAAAAAGGACAGGTCGACCCAAAAGGAAATTGCATGCCCTTTTATGGCTATAAATACAAGTCAAGCAGACCTAATTTGGATATAATTTATCATTATTCTTTTTTTTTTTTTCTCCCTGGGTTCTGAGGTTGGTTCACGGAAGTTGGTTTTCATAGGTCTGAAATTGTAGGGTCCAAAGCTCATACGCATGATCAGTGTTTTTGGTTCCTAGCCGCAGGGATGCTATTATATTTTTTTGGTTGCAACCAGAAACATGCAAGCATATGAGTGTGGTTGGAGGGTTTTATCTACATGAACATCTCTCTCTCTCTCTCTCTCTCTCTCTCTCTCTCTCTCTCTCTCTCTCTAAGATACACTACATGAGATGTACAATTGCATGGATGCAATAATGTTGATTGGGCTGGAAAGAAGTATTAATAGGAAGAGAAAATTTGGGTGTTTCTTTAGCTTGGGATCTGGAATGACATTTTGATGAGCAAGAAACAAAAGTTCGTAACTTTAAGCATGTTTGAGGTTGAGTGTATAGTTGTGGAAAATTTTGGTTCAGGAAGCTCTTTGGAGAGATATTTGAGCAGGTTCTATTTATGATAGTCATATATAGCGACAATAAAAGGTGGGAACCAATTGGTAGAAAATTCCATATATTTTTAGGACGAAGATATCTCCTCGTGTTGAGGCAATGTTGATGTATGAGATAAGATTACATGTGTGGTTTCTACCTCTAAGAGAGGGGGGATGAATACGGTATGATTTTATGACATGTATTTATTCTAACATAGTATTTTGATGTAATGTCCTGCATGCAAATGAAATCATAGAACTTCTAATGTATGAGGCGGTGAGATTGAGCTATTTAGTGATTTTTTTAATTTGATAACATATATGATCAGATTGAAATGTTTCTTATATATAGAGATCGGGGTTGATTGAGGAAATTGCGACATCTCTTCTCCCTTGTTTGTGCTCCCAGGGTAAGGAATCAATATTTAGGGATCTTGGGGTTGAGTGATATCTGGACAGTATGGTATCACCCCTATCTATCACCCTTTCAATGGAAGATGTTGCTCCCCTATATTAGTGTATGTAGGGTATACCATAGTTGGCATATGTGCTTACCACCCATTTGGCCAATGGGTGTTGGCCTCTTGGGTTAGGCATGATCCTTACTTCTTATGGTAAGTAACATCTTGCTCAAGCTAGTTATATAGGTGTTCTACCACATGAATCTTGATGGTCATTGTTGGGAATATTAGAAAGCAATAGGATGGATGAGACATTGTACCTCGCTTATTTCCCAACATAGGGTGGAAGACGTATGCTCCCTTATGCGATGACTTGGTGTGAGAGTATCCCATAGGACCTTCCCCATTGAGATAGACATGATGTGAGAGTGTCCCATAGGACCTTCCTCATTGTAATTATATTATAGGTTGATATTTTATCCCCGATGTGGTTTTAGGTTTACCAGGGATCCTTAATGATAAGATCTCTGATGTTTCTTGGGTAGTAGCATTGGGCTCACTGCTACCAGATGATTATGAGTGGTAGCAGTGACTCCCTAATGAATAAATGGTGGTGTCTTGGGCTTCCATATAATTTAAACTTCTTTATATTTTATATTTGAGAGTGTTCATCATATGAACAGAGATTAACAAAGATGAACAAAGGCAACATTTGATGATGATGAGATATGTGTGATGATACATATGTTGCAGTCGATAATTTATCTATAGTTGAGAGAGAGTGTAAATTTTGGAAAATCATGGAAAAATTCTCTCCTATGGAAAATATTCCTCATCAATGAAGACCCCTAATATCCCTTGGAATAATTTTATTTGTTTAAGAAAAAATATATTTTAATATGGAAACCCCCATGTGCACAAAAAGGACAAGTCGACCCAAAAGGAAATTGCACGCCCTTTTATGGCTATAAATACAAGTCAAGTGAACCTCATTTGGAGATCATTTATAATTATTATTTATTTTATTTTTCTCCCTGAGGTCTGAGGTTGGTTCATGGAAGTTGGTCTGCATAGGTCCGAAATTGTAGGGTCCGAAGCTCATATGCATGATCAGTGTTTTTGGTTCCTAGCCGCAGGGATGCTATTATATTTTTTCGGTTGAAAAAAAAAACATGCAAGCATATGAGTGTGGTTGGAGGGTTTTATCCACATGAACATCTACCTCTCTCTGTCTATGTAGTTGGAACCTAATGTTTTAATTTGACAGTTGATCGCAGTTGACTGTAGAGTCCAACAATTAATGACAGCTAGTTGTAGGATTTTGAATTAGGGTTTTGATTATTAGCATTGTTAGCATTTTCATATTTTGTTATTATTGAATTTTCAAGAAAGAATGAAGTTTTTTATGTAATCATTAGGACAGTTATGTTAATCACATGCTCAGATAACTATGCAGTTCAGACATCTCTAGTATTCGAAGATATTTTGTAAGTTGTTCTTATTTTTTTTCTCCCTATAAAAAGGGAGGAGAAAATCATTATAAATATTCCTAATTTTGTTTTCGAGAGAGGTTCCATGTTTTTGTTCGATTTTAATGTTCTAGATGCTATGATTGTTTTGAAAATTTTGCAAGTTTTGGACCGTGACATGTATTTCATTCTTGAATATTAATGAAGAAGTTTCTATAGATTCCAAGCATTGGGATATGTAGTACGTGTTCTTCCTCTATGTGTGACTTCATATGTGGTTTTCTTCTCCAAAAATTCTGCAATTATAGTTGTTGGATTAACTATTAAATCAGAGATTTAGTTATGTTATTTTGTAGCAGACGATACCTATGATATTGGATATTTATTTATGTTATGGTATAGCAGATAGTATGTGTAAGATATTGAGTTGAAAGACTTAAAATGCACTCCATAATTATGCACTTAATTTCCTTTATCTTTTCATGATTCTATTGGGATTTATTGCATAGGATTTTGTGTCTATCTAGCCCTTTGCACTAGGTTCCTTATATTTCTCCTTTCCATATTTACTGCAACGACAAATAAAGCTTCATTCTTTGTGTGTAGGCCACCTGACCTAAATTTTTTTTCTTGGGAATGATATATTATTTATGTGAATATTGAATCTGCCTCTGAAAAAGGTAATTGAGTCAAATTTAAATAGTTTTACAGTTATCTCGTGAGAAACACTGATTCATATTCAAGTGAGACTAATATTTCCTAGTCATTAACATCTCAACCTGGGGGTTGTCTTTAGGAGCTACAACATCTTATGGTGGCGTGTCAGGGACAAATCAGAAAATTTTCCCTGGGTAGTATGCTTGTACACCCCTTGATTAGGTAAGAAAAAGGGGGTGTGGGTTGAAACATCTGACCTTGGTGACTCCACTATTTAAATTTGTATTTCAACAGCCTGGATTTCAAAAGGCCTCATACTCATTTTGACACTTCTCAGCAGAAAAATCCCCTTGTGTTCGACCCTAAAAAAATCATATTCAGAAGGGTTTGGAAAGAGAGGATCCCTATTACTCCATATTATGTGATCTCATTGCCTGAAGTGTCAAATTCCACCTCTCAAAAGGCTAATATAAACTACTCTGGGTCCTCTTCCAAATCCTTGTAATATTCAGAAGAAAATTGCCACTAGTTTCACTCATTTTTATCAAGATTCAAATAGGAATAAGCTTATGAAAGTACACATACTTTCATATTCCAAGCCTTACCATAATTATAATAAATCAAAGATATCCCCATAAATATTTTGACTAAGAGAACCGCTAGCACTCCTTCTTAGCTCCATATAGCCATAATCCATACAACTCTTCAACCAGGCCTTGTGGTAAATCCTCTACCACCTCCATTGCAAAAAATGGTTGTCCCTACCTTTCTTCTTAACAAATATGCTCCACTCAACTTGTCACAACCTCTAAATGGGATTCCACAAGATTACCTTAAAAATATGCAAAGGTTCGTTGGAGAGGATGATATTTCATCCCAAAATCATATATAGACCTTTTGTGCATTTGTAGAGAGTTTCAATGTGGAACATCTGGACATAGTCCTAAGACTCTGTTCAACCTCTAGATGGGGAGGCCAGGAAATGGTTCAAGACTCTACTGAATGCTTCAATTAATACATTGGAGGACATGTTAAACTATTTCATGAATAAATTGGGGGATAAAAGGGACCATGGGTATATTCATACAAAATTTAATGCAATGAAGAAAAAACATAATGAAGATGTTTCAAAATTTATATATAGGTTTAAAAAATTATATAATAGTCTTCTTGCTGAAATTAAACCTCCACCGACTCCTTAAAAAGTGTTTTTTGTTGGAGCCTTTGAAACAATGTTTGGGTTTTCCCTATTATCACTAAATTGAGGCTAATGGGTTGCTTCAATGGTCAACCTAGAGTAACTATTTCAAAGCTACTTTTAGCTCAAAATTAGCCTTTTCGGCCTAAGAGGGCTCTCTCAAGGATATAGAATAATATTATCTAAATGAATTTCAATAGATGGCTAGCTCTAAAATTGGGTTTTAAGTGTTTCTTTATGCAGGTGAAATATGTGGACAAATCACTACCATGGGGCATATGGATTTAGTGTAAAGAACTCAATGACATGTGAAACTCCTCTCATGGAAGCTGAGGCATATAGATATTCTGATGAAAAGATAACATTCATAACAGACTAAGTGTTTGAGGGAAGTTAGATCATGTAATTCATGAATTCTAAGTAGTCAAACACTAGGATACTAAAGATAAAATTGCAGAAGACAAAAGACAAATACTCATGAGAATATCAATGAATCTCAGGTAAAGAGAAGGAAGTTGCCATTGTATATTATTGATGAAAATTTTTACAATAGTATTCTGTAGTAAACATCAATCAAACCTATATACCTTAATAATCTTCCTATTTATAACCTTAGGAATCTTTACATTGAGTGTGTCAACAAGGCTATACCTTCCAATACTTTTTTTGACACCTTATCTAACCAAAAGCATATTACAAGGAGATAAAATGGACAACTGCTATTTTTAGGACTTAGAAACCTAATAGGACTTTAAAACATATTTATTACATTAAAAAATTTTTAAAGCTACATATTGACATATAAAAGGTCATGTGCCTGAGGTGGCACTAACCATGACTGAAGCATAAATACTCCCACCAAGTCAAGAGACCTGTCTTCCAAAATTTTAGGAGGTGGTGTCATAATTGTTGATGTAGATTCCATGATGAGATGGAAATTTGAAAGGCCTTTTCGAAGAGTGTGTCTTTATAAAAACATTCAATTAATGAACTTATACATTTCCATGTGGTTGACTTGTCTAAAAAAGACAATCAAAACTTGAAAAATCTCTAAAATTCTCTTCGCTACAGAAACAAGGGACTTTTAGGCAAGTCCGTAGTGATAGTTCGTAGAACCTTTAACTTTCACCATCCTTGAAAACTATATTCTCCCTTTTCTGATGTGAGGTTGTTTAATGAGTCAAAATAATTAAAGACAAGCCTTTACCTATCTCCTTTATGATAAAACCTGTGATATATAACCAAAAAGAATCTACAAGGAGTTTGTAGCATTTTCTGGGCTTCAAGTCTGAGACATGCTATGAACTTTCCTAATTGACATCAGACTTGAAAATTCTAGATTTCTTCTTCAAAATTTTCCCATGGCTCTATAATTGATGATCTGAAATGATGCAAAAAAATATTAAAAAGGTATTTTATCCCCTTTTCAAACATTATAAGCTTCACCCTTGGAAGCAAAGGCTTCAGTTTCTACAGGTTCATCTATGACTATTATTTTTAAACCTTTTTTCTTGAGCTCGGATTGTATCATTTCCATCTTCACTTCCAACTCTTTCACTTGAATTTTAAGATTCTTTCTCTCTTCCTGCAACAAAATATTCCTTTTCCTTGTATTTTTCATCACCCTGAGGTAGAGGAAGGGTTCTCTTCAACAATTTCTTTGCATTGGTTAAAGCCTCATCATAGTGATAAATTTTCTCATTGACTTTTTCTTTGAACTCTTCCACCATTTTTCTTTCTATCTTAGCTTCTTCCAATTACAACATTGTTTCGATAAATTCCTCTCTAGCTTCCCTCAACTGCTCTTTTAAAAGATGCACTTCAGATTTTTCAATGACTTTCTCTCTGCCTTTCCTATGCTTAATGATTTCTTCCTTAGTTGGAGATAAGTCAATGATGTCTTATACCATAGGTTGTTTTCCATTTTCTGTCACTTCAATCTTTTTGTCAGCCTTGACACCTTTGGCAAGTTGAAATCTGGTGAGTGGTTTTCTTGGTTTGAATACAAAACCTGCATCTTCACTGGAGAAGTCAAGTTTTTTGGCAGTAAGGCTCTTATTTTTATTCTTGTTTCCTTTGAAATCTATAGTTTCTTCTATATCTATATCTTGTATAATTTCCTCAAGGTTAACTTTCCCCAGTGTTTGGATCTTAGTTATTCTTCCATGACTCTTTTCGTTGGGCTTCGGCTTGCTACTTGTAGGTGTGGGCTGAGGTATCTCTATTTACAGTGCATGTTCTATTTAAATCTCCATGGGATCTACAATGGGTTGCATTTCCTCTTCTTGTACACCTTTTGCTTCAGCTATAGGTTGATCATTTTCATTTGAAGGATTGGCTTTTGATTTAGGTTTTTTCTTAGTAGTTGATGAATCTACTTCATAACCACTAAGAAACAAGAATGTGGCCCAGTCTCTACTTGAATTTTTCAACTCCTCCAAAACCAGTAGCTTGATTAATCCATGATGAAAAATTGAAGTTTCACTACCCTCGGGCCTAGCTTGGAATTTATCTGATATATTTCCTAGGCTTATAAATAAGAAAAATGGGAGGCCCAAAGGGCTGCTTACTAGTGAAATGTAGCAAGAATCTGAAGTGATATTGATAAATCATATGAAACCTCCCTTCACATGTGAAATATTTCTTAATTACCAGTAGGATTTTGGAGTAATTTTATTTAAGGAAGCTTCTTGGGATCCCTGATGTCATATCCAATCCAATATGCTCAGGCTTCATGAAATCATCACAATTTTGCAATTTGAATTTAGTGGCTTTAAACCATTCTTCCCATGTCCTTGGAATCTCTGTAGCTTGGAAAATTGTTTGAGGAGACACCACGAAACTCAGCACGCCCACATTTGATGTAGTGCCCACAAAATTCACTGCAAATTCCTTAGAAAATTGGGCATGAAAACCTTGTAATTTATGCAAAAACCTCATGCAACTAGTACTGGTGAAGGCTATTGAAAAACTAGGATCCTCATTGAGAAATTTTGAATCCATGGGCTCATACCTGACCATTGAGCCTCCTTTGTTAGTATTTTTATTCATGGCCATCTCTCTTAACACATCGTTGGCCTCCTTGAGAGTATGACACCTACAAGGAATAATTTCTAACAACAAGGTGCTTGCAGACAAAGCTTGACCCTTCTAAAGATGATAACAACAACTATACTTAGAGGTAAGAGGGAAGGGTGACAGACAACAACACTCAAGGATAAATTTAAAAGGTAAGTTTTGAATATGAGAGGGATGAATACAAATAAGGGAAATGATGAATGACAAATGGTGATCACGCATGTTGCATGATGCCAAATAACTGATCATGTGACCTCAGACTGACCTCTAACCTCTTAAAACTAGAGACCTAATCCTCTTCTTTACCAGTGCAGAAAAAAATGAGTTTGTAGCATATTCCATTATAATTTTGGCAGATTCACTATGGACTTGTTATGTGAGTATGTAGCGAAAACAACTTGTTTTACAATTATTTTTCTTCAAACTCAGGAAAAGGTAGACAAGTGGCTAAAACCAAATTTTGAACCAATGCATGGAGATTTTTGATGGATTTTTATGGATTTCAACATGATGACATGACATTTGGGACTCTTCAAACTTAGGATTATGACCAATTCACAAAATCTTATCAATTTCGTGAATTCATTTAGAAAGACAATAAAGCCTATGCTAAATGACCTTCCTAATCAAAAACATAAATTTTATTGGTGATAACAGTGGCTCCACTTGGGATGGTGTGACCCTGTGGTACAACAAAGAAACTGTAGTTCCACTGCCTTTCTTGAAAAAATAAAAAATTTCTGAAATTGATGAAGACTTCTCCAAGCTCTAATGGCCTTCTCCTCGGGCTCAAGCTTGATGATTAACTCATTTTTATTTTCAAAACATCATAACATAAAATGAAATATGTACAATAGAATGTAATTCAGTAAAAGAAACTAGGAGGAGTAGTGCTTTAGAAACCTGCCATTGATAGGTCCTCCTCCACACAACTGTCCATCCATCTCCTGAAGAATAAATGTGTTACTTTCATGGTATGCAGCATCACAAATGGCCCCTTCCAGATGTTCCCATATTTTCCATGTTTCCCCTTTTCTTCAATTCTTGCTTCCCATTTCAAAACTACATCTTGAATATTGAAGTTTTCTTCTTTAGTTTTTCTGTCAAAAGTCTTCTTTACTATGTTTTTTGGTTGCTGATGATTATCATATACTTATTCTCTTTTCTCCTGTAGAGATATGAGCTTATTTATCCTCCTTTTCATAGCATTAGGTTCTTATTCGAGCCCTTGTAGAAATTTCATTACCGAAACCCCCAAAGAAGTTGGGAAAATCTCTTCAGCTCCATATACTAGTTCATAAGGTGATGTACCTATGGATCTCTTAGTACAAACTCTATCAGCCAACAAAGCACACTTTAATTTCAAATGACATGATCTTTTATTTTCTTGCAGAACTTTCTTGATGATCCTGACTATGCTTTTATTGGATGATTTAGCTAAGACATTACCTTGAGGGTAATGGGATGTGGAATGACCAAGAGTGATATGATATTGATGAAAAAAACTAATAAAATTTTTGGATTTGGAATATTGTGCATTATCAGTAATAATATTCATAGGGTATCCAAACCTAGACAAAATGTCGTTTTCCATAAATTGAATGATGACTGAGTCAGTAGCTTGCCTTGTAGGGACCTCTTCAATTAATCAGTGGCTATCAAAATCCAACGATGTTTTCTTGAGGATTCATAGTGTATTTTTCCAATCAAATCCAATCCCCATTGCTGGAAAGGAGCTTCAATATATATCAGTTTCAGTGGTAAAGGAGTCATCTTATTCTTTCCATAAAAAATTTGGCATTCATGGCATGCAACAATCTTCTTGTAGACGTCTCTAAACATAGAAGGCCAATAATTTCCTTCTCTAAGTATCTTATTTGTTGCAGCCTTCCAATAATTGTGTCCTCCACAATCTCCCTTATGAAATTCTTCGATGTCCTTTACAGCCTCTTCCTCCGATAAGAAATTCAAAATAATACCACCAGTGTCTCTCCAATACAAGTTTTTGTTCAAAATGAAATATCTCAAAGATTTCAGCTTCAAAAACCTTGACATGGAATTATTCAATTGAGGATGGGATTTATGATGATGTAGAACAAAAATTACATTTTTTTACAATTCATACAAAGTGAATTTATCTTCAATATGAACCAATTCTTCTTCTTCTACCAATTCTAATATTTCTGCAATAATTCATGTCCAGACACTTAAAATTTGATTGTGCCATCAGTTTTTCTAGCCCTTGACCCTTTACCAGCTTGGTAGGATTAATTTATATATCTTATTCCAATAAGGTGGGGATCCACTTACCTCCTTTTCCATTAGGATCAGCTTGGTTCAGTATGTCTTTCACCATAGAATTAGGCACAAATACTATAATATGATAATGCAGAATGTAAATTTTCAAATCTTTAAGAGATTTTAATAAAGCATATGCCTGTTTCTCCATGATATTATACTTCAATTCAGAGTTTTCAAGTCCTGCTAAAAAATAAATATGTTTCTCACCACCTTGTTTCCTTTTCTGTAATAACACTCCAACAATTGTGTGTTCAAAAGTGAAGGTAAAAACCCGAAAATCACTTGAAAAGTCAGAACTTATGAGAACTCGAGCTTGAGTGAGGGAATTATTTATGTCTTCAAATGATTTATTTGCCTCTACTGTCCATTTAACATCATGCTCCTTCCTTAACATCTTAGTAATATGTTTGACAATCTCAGCAAAATTAGGAATAAACTTTCTAACAAAATTTACCTTTCTAGAAAATGACTGAATCTCTTTCCTATTCCTTGGAAGGTCTATTTTCTGAATGGAACTGACCCTATTTGGATAAATTATTATTCCTTCCTTTGATAATGTGTCCTATAAATTTCTCAGTGGTTAAAGAAAAGACACTTTTAGTATGATTGAGAGATATACCAAATTTTCTGCATTTCTGTAGAATTTTCTCCTAGTGTTTAAGGTGTTCTTCCTCCTTCTTTGAAAATACAGTGATGTCATCCAAATAGACCACCATGATTTATCTTTATCCTCAGCAAATGAAATATCCATCGCCCATTGGAAATTCGCCCCCGCATTCATGAAACCAAAATGAATTTTGGCATACATAAATGTTCCCCATGGCGTAGTAAAATCAATTTTCTCTTGATCCTTCAGATGTACTAATATTTGGTTGTAACCTAAGAAACCATGAAGCATGGGTATTCTTTGAGAGCCAACAATATTTTTCATAATTTGATGCATCTTGGGAAGAGGTTAATATTCTTTGAGAGATGCTTTATTTAAATTTCTAATCAATACAAATTCTAATCTCACCATTCTTCTTCCTTACATGTCCCAAATTAGAAAGCAATCTTGAAAACCTCAAAAGGACAATGATTTTTTCGTCAAATAATTTCTTAATCTCTTTCTCAATTAAGTGGCATGAGAAAAGGATTAATTCTTCTCAAATTTTTCTTAAAAGGCTTTTCATTCTCTTTGATGGGGATTGTATGTTGGATAATACTAGGGTCATACCTTTTCAAGTCAGCATAGCTCCATGCAAAGAAATAAATATATTTCTTCACCATATCCACATATCTCTGTCTCATTTATGGGGGGAGAAATCTAGACAACTTAACCATTTTGGGAATTTCCGTAGTACCAAGATTGCAAGTTTCCACCTCTTCATCATCAGCCTTCATCTTGGGAGACTTGAAAACATCGTTTTGATCAAATAATTTCTCAAGGGGAATAAGGCCTTTGGGAATACAATTATTTTTCAACTGTAGGACTTTCGGATTGAATTTAGTTTCACCAAACATATTATTTTGATCTACTTGAATATTCTCAAACTCTTCTTTCATCTCAAGGAAATTTTGGACCTGCTGACAGTGAAACTATATTCTTTAAAATTATCAATTATTTCAATGATTAAATTTATATAAGCCCTCATCCTAACATCTTTGGTCTGATAAGATCCTTCTACCTGCTTGATTACTAATTCAGAATCACCACAAACTGATATTTTATTGGTGCCTAAAATATTCAAAGTTTCTATACCCAAAAACAATGACTCATATTATGCCATGTTGTTTGTACAATCAAAGTTTAATTTGTAAGATAAAATTATACTTTCATCATTAGGAGTGGTAATCCATATCCCTGCTCTAGCTCCCTCTCTTCCAGAATGTCCATCAAACTTTAAATTCCACCAACCTTCTTCATTTTCCTCCACATTTCTTTTATTTTTTGCTTGCTGATTTTCTGTCTTTTTCTCATTTTCTGCCTCATCGGTGAGTTCATTAAACAAAATTGAAGATCCCAGTTTAGTTTCTAGTGCATAAATAGGAAAATTTTGTGGCTTTTCTTTGCTAATTACCATGTAATCCATCTTATTTTCTCTATAAAACCTCCTCTACTTTCTCAATACTGGATTGGTGGCATAAGTCATATCCATATACATATTTCCTTTAATTTTGGTTTCCCAAGATCTAGATAAAAACATGCCAAACTTTGGAGGAATGTCAGCTACCACTATGTCCATCACCAATTTCTTAGCAGGCACTTGAGTTAGGAAAAAAACGACATCTTTAATGATATCAATTCCTTGGACTCTCTTTGAGTAAAAAATAAATAAATCTTTATAAGGTCTAGTAATGTCGAAACCCATTCTTTCCATTATCACCTTAGGCATTAAATTGTGAGAAGCTCCTGAGTCTAACATGGAATTATGCAAAGTCATGTCATGAATATTCAGACTTGCATAAAAAGGAGGAACTTCTTCATTATGTTCATCTTCTACCCTTGTTCCTAGGAAAATGGTAGGATGGTCTTCTTGCAGATTTAGGATGTTTGAAGGTCCAGGCTAATTTTTTATCATATTGAAAATTTGGCTTCTATACTCAGTGACCTTAATGATTTCACCAAAGGGAACTGGAATATTTTATTTTGGAAATCTCTTTCTCTAAATTTAAAGTAGATGAATTTTTTTCAATTTATTTTCCATGAGGTAGTGCTGGTGTATATTCCTTTGGTTCAGCTGGTTTAGGAGCATATTTCTTTGCCTGAGCTTTATTGGTTGTAATGGGAACATTTCTATTCCTCAAATTATATTGTTTCTGCATTTCAAAGATAGCATGCTGGTAACCCTTTAAGTAATCATATTGTCCCTCATTTCCCCCCCATATCATGACTAGACTTATCATGTTCCTCTTTAGTTAGAAACATTCCAGGCACATCTTCATCTAAGAAATGAATAATATCTTCCTGGAATTCAGGTTGTGTTTCCTCTTCATCTAATAAGTTTTTCATAAAAGGAGGTCTTACCTATGGATCATGTTGGTTTCTATTGTCTCTCAATATTTTCTAATTTTCAAGCCTCTTAAATTGAGGATTTCTGATATGTGTCTCTTGTTGTGCAGGAGAAAAAGGAGTGCCACCAAGAGCAAGCCTATCCATAAGATTCTCCATCGTCTTCATCATGGTGTCAAACTTCACATATGAGGATGAAGACAGCTTCTCTTATTCTTTTAATTTAGTTTTACCCATCTTGTAGCTCTTGGATGCAACCATGTTCACCTCAACTTTTATTGCATCATTCTGCATGTCAGGAAAATTAGCAGATTCTCTTTCCCTTAGAAATATGGAAAAATTATAATCAAAGGCTTCAACATAGTGTAATTGAGCAGCTCCTGGGGGAAATTTAATATGAGCAGGTATGGAGTTGTTGTGTAACCAGCTCCAAAAATAGAAGAAAAGAGATATCAACGCCTTATAAATGAGCCACTTCGAGGGGGCAACCTCCAATACATTACATAAATGAAAAATTATTGGATGATACAATTTACAAAACCTCCTTTCTATATATAGGAGTCCATGGGGCCATAATGTAATCCTAGTGGGCCACAATGTAATCCTAGATGACCTAACAGTAATAATTTAAGGGCACAATAATAACAAAATGGGGGTTCTAGGGGTACAACAATAACGATAAGGGGGGTTAGACTAACATAATAAGGGACTACACTATTAATATAGCGGCTTAACATGCCCCTCTCCTTCAAACAAGTGTTGTCCTCAACGCTTGATTATTTCTTGATGCTTCTGTATAAAATTCTCATCCTCCCATGTGGAATCTTCTACAGGAAATTTCTTCCACTTACTGAGATAATTTGAAATTGATTGTACTTTTCGAGTTCTTGTTTCTGTGACTGCTTCAGAACTTCTTTCGATGAGATTTTGATCTCCCAGTTGTTTCATTTGATTTTGCACCAAAGTCAGGTTATCCTTTGAGAGTTGGAGAACTTGTTGTTGATGCTCATTGTGATATTACACTACTTTATCATCCATAATATATTTTATTTGATCCTTCCAACCATCCAAATTAGCCTCCATTTTTTCTTTTAAACCATCTATGTCATCTTCAGTTGCTCTTCGCAAGATCAAAATTTGTTGCACTTGGTACCGTAATTTTGATATCTCATACTGAAATTCTTCCTCTTCATGCATCATTGTATAGATTTCTGAGGGCTTAATGGGTATGGAATTATTTTTTGGAGGCATTATATAACCCAATGCTGATAAATATTCTTCAATATACCCTTGGAATCACTTCAAACTGATTTTTCAAACAAACGTTATGCAATTTTAAAAAACAAATACACACCTTTTTCTTGCTTTTGAGGAGCTCGATATTGAAATTAGATTATCTCTGTGATTGTAGAACTTCAATATTTTAATTTCAATACTAATGTGGCCCTATGAATTATCTTTTTAATGCCACAGGTATGACCTGATTTGGATTCTCCAAGACAACATTGTGTCCAATCTCCCACAATGACCTAATTATGGACTGGTTCAGTAGAGCGAACTTGTACGACTTTCCACGTGTCACTGTTTCATCCTTCGTCTCTGAAATTGATATCCAAGAAACTAAATTCCGTTTACTTGTGACCACTTTTTACGGCACTCCAATCCGATGCCCAGAGAGAAAGTTATTGAAATTTTCCCACGATCACCTCTTTGAGATGAAATTCAGGAGCTTGAAAAAGCACTACTTTCCACAGATCATATCTCCAAAAATATTGTGAAACAAGCTCTGAAATTTTTTGATGAATTTCCTTAGGATTTTAGATTCACACCATAGGAATTTCAGATTTTGAACCTTCGTAGAAAAAAAGTTATAGTGAAAATTCCACGATGACCTGTTTAGGAGCCTGAACAAAGACCTAACTTCCACAGATCATATCTCTGGAAATATTGCGAACCAAGATCTGAAATTTTTAGAAAAGCTTCCTCAGGATTTAGGCTTTGCACCCTAAAAATTTCAGCTTCTGAAACTTCGTATAAAAAAAGTTATAGAAAAAATTCCACGATGACCTGTTTGGAGCAGCGAAACCCTAGAATCCAAACCTCTGATACCAAATGTTGTGTAACTAGCTCCAAAAATAGAAGAAAAGAGAAATCAACGCCTTAGAAATGAGCCACTTCAAGGGGGAAACCTCCAATACATTACATAAATGAACAATTCTTGGATGATGCAATTTACAAAACCTCCTTTCTATATATAGGAGTCCATGGGGCCATAATGTAATCCTAGTGGGCCACAATGTAATCCTAGCCGACCTAACAATAATAATTTAAGGGCACAATAATAACAAAATGGGGGTTCCAGGGGTACAACAATAACAATAAGGGGGGTTAGACTAACATAATAAGGGACTACACTATTAATATAGGGGCTTAACAGGAGTTGTAAACCTTATTAAGCCTCTTAGAAAATTCTTGGGCTGATTCATCTCAGGCTCTTTTCAAATTTTTATACTCGGTTAAAGCTTGAACAAGGTTCGCTTTACTCCCCAAATTTGTCAAAAAAATATCTTCCAACTGGTCCCAATTTCGTAAACTAGTTGGGGCTAAAGCTTTAAGCTATTTTATTAATTAACCTATGAAACTTTGAGCAAACAACCTCATTTTTACATTCTCATCATCCACCTCCTCTCGGTCAATGAAGTCATTAAATTGATCTACATGGTGTTAAACTTTTATTTCTTCTTCACTCCCAAAGGTTTTAATCCTAGTAGAATATCCATCTGGAAGGTCATGAAGAACAGCATGAAGTACAAGAGTAGCATATCTTGCATGTCCTGTAGGAGGAGGAACTCCATCCATACCGACAGGGACTATGGTACTTGGAAAAATAATGGATGAACTCAAATTCTGATTTGGGAAAAAAACAGTGAATGAGGGTGAAATGTTAGGAGTTGTTGTAAATGGAATTTGGAATCTAGAGACAAAGGAACTCCATTCAGGCAAGGGTATAGCATACTTTCACTTTAACATAAAATCAAAAGGGTCTAACTCTTTTAATCTTTCAAAATACTCTTTTTCCAATAACAGCTCTGATGTGACAGTCTTCCAAAAATATTCTTTTTCTTCTTTTGATAGTAAGGGAAATGTATCAATTCCTAGTCTTTGTAGGTCTAGTATTATATCATTCAATTCATTTTCAGTCTTAGAACTAAAAAATAGCTCTTTTATCTTTTCATCGAACTTTTTATCTTCAGGAATTCGAATAACCTCAGAGGAAAAAACTCTTGAATGTGATGGAATACCTGATTTTGAAGAGCTGCATCCAATGCCTCTAAGAATCCTTTCTGGATTATCAAAAATTGCAGGTGGGTTAGGATCTCGATCGCTCCTTGTATGTATCTTTTTCAAAGACACATTTAAAGATGAAATGTCTTAGTGGAGTCACCAAGGTAGAATGCAACCTCGAAAGCTTTTAAGGTCCTACTACCTCCAAAATTTTAGTATTTCCGTTTAAGCACAAAATTGCGAGAAATATGTCTTGAGACTCCCAGCAGACGCACAAAAAATGTTACCACTAAATTGAGGCTAATGGGCTGCTTCAACAGTCAAGCTAGAGTAACTATTTCAAACCTACTTTTAGCTCAAAATTAGCCTTTTAAGCCTGAGAGGGCTCTCTCAAGGATATAGAATGATATTATCTAAATAAAGTTCAATTGCTGGCTAACTCCGAAATTAGGTTTTAAGTGTGTTTTTTATGTAGGTGAAAGATGTGGACAAATCACTACCATTGGGCATATGGAGTCAGTGTAAAGAACTCAATGACATGTGAAACTCCTCTCATGGAAGCTGAGGAATATATATATTCTGATGAAAAGATAATATTCACAACAGACTAAGGGTTTGAAGGAAGTTATAGAATCTAAGTCATGAATTCTAAGTAATCAAACACTAGGATACTGAAGATAAACTTGTAGAATACAAAAGACAAATACTCATGACAATATCAATGAATCTCAGGGAAAGAGAAGGAAGCGGCCACTGTATATTAATGATGAAAAGTTTTACAATATTAGTTTGTAGTAAACATCAATCAACCCCCTCTCCTTCAATAATCCACCTATTTATAACCTTAGGCATCTTTACATTAAGTCTTCCAACAAGGCTAGACCTTTGAACACTTCAGTTGACACCTCATATAACCAAAGTCATATTACAAGGAGATAAAATAGAAAAATGCTATTTTTAGGACATAGAAACCTAATAAGACTCTAAAAGATATTTATTACATTAAAAACCTTTTAAAGTTGCATATTTACATCGAAAAGGTCATGTTCCTGAGGTGGCACTTACCATGATTGAAACATAAATACTCCCACCAATTCAGGAGACCTATCTTCCGAAATTTTAGGAGGTGGTGTCATAATTGTTGACGTAGCTTCAATGATGACCTGGAAATTTGAAAGGCCTTTTAAAGAGTGTGTATTCATAGAAACATTCAACTGATGACCTTTGAACTCTCCATGTGGTTGAATTCTCTCAAAAATAGAATCAAAATTTAAAAAAATCTTCAAAATCCTCTTTGCTGCTAAAACATGGGACTTTTAAGCAAGTCCATAGCGAGAGTTCGTATCCCCTTTAACTTTGACCATCCTTGAAAACTATCTTCTCCCTTTGTTGATCTGAGGTTTTTTAATGAGTCAAAATATTTAAATACAAGCCTTTACCTGCACCCTTTATGATAAAGCCTATGATATATAACCAAAAATAATCTGCAAAGAGTTTGTAGCGTTTTCTGGGCTTCAAGCCTGAGACATGCTACGAACTTGCCTAATTTACAGTAGACTTGAAAATTATGCATTTCTTCTTCAAAATTTCCCCATGTCTCTATAAGTGATGATATGAAATGATGCAAAAATTATTAAAAAGATATTTTGTCCCCTTTTAAACATTAGAAGCTTCACCCTTGGCAACAGAGGCTTTAGTTTCCACAGGTTCATCTATGAATTTTATTTTTAAACTTTTTTTTCTTGAGCTCAAATTGTATCATCTCCATCTGCACTTCCAACTCTTTCAATTGAATTTTAAGCTTCTTTTTCTCTGCCTACAACCACATATTCCTTTTCCTTGTATTTTTCAACACCCTGTGTAGAGGAAGGGTCCTCTTAAGTAATTTATTTGCATTGGTTAAAGCCTCATCATAATGATTAATTTTCTCATTGACTTTTTCTTTGAACTCTTCCACCATTTTTCTTTCTAGCTTAGCTTCTTCCAATTCCAATTTTTTTTCAATAACATCCTCTCTAGCTTACCTCAACTGCTCTTTTAAAAGTTGTACTTCAGATTTTTCAATGACTTTCTCTTTTTCTTTCCTCTTCTTAATGATTTCTTCCTTAGTTGGAGATGAGTCAATGATTTCTTCTGACATAGGTTGTTTTCCTTTTTCTATCATTATAGTATGGTTTTCAGCCTCGACACCTTTGGCAGGCTATAATCTGGTGAGTGGTTTTCTTGTTTTGAATACAAAACTTGCTTCTTCACCTGAGAAGTCAATTGTTTTGGCAGTAAGGCCCTTATCTTTATTCTTTTTTCCTGTGACATCCACAAATTTTACCACTGGAGTTTCTTATATATCTATAGCTTGTAGAATGTCCTCAAGGTTACCTTTCCCCAGTGTTTCGCTCCTAGTTATTATTCCATGACTCTTTTTGTTGGAATTTGGTTTGCTACTTGTATGTGTGGGCTGAGGTATATATATTTCCTATACATGTTATATTCAATCTCCATGGGCTCTAAAATGGGCTGCATTTCCTCTTCTTGTAAACCTTCTTCTTCAACTATAGGTTCATCATTTTTATTTGAAGGACTGGCTTTTGATTTCTACATTTTCTTAGGGGTTAATGCATCTACTTCATAACCACTAAGAAACAGGAATGTGGCCCAGTCTCTATTTAACTTTTTCAACTCCTCCAAAACTAGTAGCTTGATTAATCCATGATGAAAAAATGAAGTTTCACTACCCTCAGACATATCTTGGACTTTATCTGACATCTTGCCTAGGTTTATAAATAAGAAAAATGGAAGGTCTAAAAGGCTACTTACCAATGAAATGTAGCAAGAGTCTGAAGTGATATTGATAAATAATATGAAACCTCCATTCACATGTGAAATATTTTTGAATTACCAACAGGAGTTTGGAGTAATTTTATTTAAGGCAGATTCTTGGGATCCCTAATGTCATATCCACTCCAATATTCTTGGGCTTCATGAAGACATCACATTTCTGCAATTTGAATTTAGTGGCTTTAAACCACTCTTCCCATGTCCTCATAATATTTATAGCTTAGGAAATTATTTCAGGAGACACCACGAAACGAATCGCACCCACCTTCGATGCAGTGCCCACAAAATTCACTACAAATTCCTTAGAAACTTGGGCATGAAAACCTTGTAATTTCTAGCAAAACCTCATGCAAAAACTTAGGCATGAAAACCTTCTAATTTATAGCAAAACCTCATGCAACCAACACTAGTGAAGGTTGCTGCAAACCTAGGATCCTCATTGAGAAATTTTAAATCCATGGACTTATACCTAACCACTTAGCCCTTTTTATTAGTCTTTTTATGCATGGAGATCTCTCTTAACACAATGTCGACCTCCTTGATAGTATGACACCTGTAAAGAAGAATTTAGAATATCAAGGTGCTTGCAGACAAAGTTGAACCTTTCTAAAGATGATAACAACAACTATACTCAAACGTAAGAGGGAAGGGTGACAGAAAACAACTCTTAAGGATAAATTTAAAAGGTAAGTTTTGAATATGAGAGGGATGAAGACAAATACAGGAAAATATGAATGCCAAATGATGATCATGCATGCTGCATGACTCCAAATAACCGATCACGTGACCTCATACTGACCTTTAACCTCTTAAAAATTGACACCTCATCCTTTTCTTTACCGGTGCAAAAAAATATGATTTCGTTTCATCTTCCGTTATAATTTTGTCAGATTCACTATGGACTTGTCAGCTGAGTCCGTAGCGAAAAAAATCTATTTTCCATTGATTTTGCTGCAGACTCAGGAAAAAGTAGACATGTGGCTAAAACTAAATTTTGAACCAATGCATGGAGAATTTTGATGGATTTTTATGGATTTGACCATGATGACAGGACATCTGGGACTCTTCAAACTTAGGATTATGAACAATTCACACAATTTTACCAATTTCACGAATTAATTTACCAAGACAATAAAAACTATGCTAAATAACCTTCCTAATCAAAAAATGAAATTTTATTGGTGATAGCATACCCTCAAAGAAAGAAATTATTGTACTCTTGAACAAATCCAAACATATTCCCTGGAAGTTGAATCCAATTTCATCTACTTTAGAAAGTGGAAAGGAAGAGTTGAATATGGTGATAGGAATAGAGGAAAGGAAGAAGCCAGTTCTTCATGCCATGTAAAGGAAACTCAAGAAAATAAGTTAGAGGAGATGAACAAGATGATAACGAATTTTTCTAACAAACTGGTAAAACCAGAGTTGGACAACAAAAACCCTCCTTGAAAAATTGAATCAAATCCTAACATAAATTTTAATCCCCAATATAGGAGGTCACCCTTGCAGCTCTTGTAAAGGAAGAGAAAGGTTCAAAAATATCACAATAAACCTTTTTTGTATTCAGAAGAGGATCCTGAGGAGATGGTTGAAGAGGTTATATAGGTTCAAGAAAATTGGTTCTTTTCTCTCCTAGAGGGAGAAGATGAAATAGAATCACATGAAGGAGAAGAGGATGATCTGGATGCCCCACAGGATGATGATGAGATAGATAGTTATTGAAAATAGTTTGTTGACTTCATGCAAGCATAGTTTGATCCTGGTGAATATTGGTGGAAACCCACCTATTCCACCTATACCTCTAGTTATTTTCATTATTTTCCTTGTTTATAGCAGAATTTACTATTTTTAATAGTTTTTTGGGTCCTAAACTTCTAGAGAAGTTTTGACCCCCTAAACGATGTTTTTTAGGTCTGTAGTAGGCCTGTAACAATAGGAAATGTCCTATGGAAAATTATTTAGTACTCAAAGAGATATTTATGACGATATATTATGCACCAAACAAAAATAATATGACCAAGTTACGACCCCATGAAGTTGGATGCCCAACTAACCCCAACGGGGCCCACAAATTCTTGTCGTTCCATCTCCTAGGGTTAGGGTTTTCGTTTTTTATGGTTTTAACATGTTATTAATAATAAAAATGACCTTGATCCTCATTGTGAAATAGTTTAGAGGCATGTAGCTGCCACATCTCTTCTCAGAGATAAGCTACCATTGCGCGAGCTAGTGTATTTCCATTGTGTCTGTAAGCTTATTTGAGTTATTTGATATTAATGAGATGAAGTATATTTCCTATTTCATATCTTTTTTTATGTTTATTTTTGTATTTTATTTTGTTCCTACCTAAATTTAGATCAGTGGTATCAGAGTATTCTTCTCTTTCTCGATCTTTCTTTGTATGTCCCAAATGAGATCGAGGTATAAGGAGTTAGGCCTCAATCTGGTTGAACCTTTGCGAGGTCAACCTTGCAAACCCTGATGGCCTCCCATGGTGGTGGAAAATAAAGGCGAGGGAGAAGAAGATGCTATCTAAATATTACTTGAGGAGGCCCTCGAGAAACAAAGGAACGTGATGATGGATAACTTTTCCTATATCCTTCGACGGCTACCCACCAGTGACACATATTCATTTGGAAGCTACTATGGAGGCACCACTCCTTTTAAGGTACAAGTTAACTTTTAAATTCCCATATTTGAGGGCTAAATAGATGGATATGCTGTAGATATATGGTTGAATCTTTTTGAAGGATATATTTTGGTTCATGACTTTTCCAATCGGGAAAATATTACTTTTGCACGCCTCAGAGCTGCCCCCCATGACAATTACTAGTGGGAAAAATATTGTGAGAAAAAGGACGAGGGGGAATCCTCCATACTCTCTGCCACACCCACTTGGAATTATTTCTAAGATGCCATAAATGAACAATACTACCCCTTGGGGAGTTATGAGGGCAAGTAAATACAATGGACTACGTTCTGACAAAAAATGGATCAAGATGTGCATGAGCTGACAAATCTATTCCATACCCTCTGCACAAAGTTGGGTATCAAAGATTCAAAGAAAATTTTTGTGCTTAAATACCGCAGTTTTCTACACTAATACGTCCAGGAGGAAACAAATTTCCTCAACATCTCCTTGCTTGCTGCAACATACTGGTATGCTGCCAAGATTGAGCATAAATTCAAACAGAAGAAGTGATACTTTGGATCTGTGAATAAGAAGCAATGGAAAGGTGCCCCAAAACTACATGAAAAAAGACAAATCCAAGGCAGGGTGGCTCAGGACAACTCGTCGAAGACGAAAGCGAATAAAAACACCATGAAGCCAAATAAGGACATAGGAAAGTGGTGTGAGTTCCATAAGAGCTCCACTCACAACACAACTAAGTGTCGCGCCAAGCAGTTTCTAGTGGTCGAGTTGAAGGCTTCCGAATGAGATGCATGTTCTGACTCAGATTCAAAACTCAATAAGGGAAATGAAAAAGGGAATCAGATTATCAATGCAGAGCCCAGTGCCATCGTTTCCACCACAAAGATCCAGAAGGAAGAACCTAAAGATCCAAAGGAGGGGGAGCACCTCTTCCATTCCCAAATGTGGGTCAAGGGCTCCCCACTACAGTTCATTGTCGATAGCGGGAGCCAAAAGAACCCAATTTAAATATATTTCATGAATCAATTGGATTTATCAATCATAACACACCCACAACAATACACCTTCAGGTGGCTTCATCAGGGACATGATCTTTGCATCAGCCAGTAGTGTCGCCTTCCTTACAACATCAAGCCCTTCACAGATGAGGTATTATGTGATGTTTCTCCTCTTGAATTTTTTGATGTGTTATTAGGCCAAAAATACTTGTGGAAGCCACATGCTGCATATGTGTATCGACCTCACATTGTTATTATTACTTTGGATAATAAGTTGTACAGGATATAGGAGGTACCACTGCCTACCACCATTTCTTTGATCAATGTGAAGCAATGCAGTAAGCTCATTTCCCAAACCGGATTTGTTTTTTTCCGTATGATCTGCCCTTAGGGAAAGAAGAATATTATGGCCATCACCTCCAAATAGAGCTCCTCCATATGGCAACAACATATGGACAAAGTCATGGAGGAGTACGAGGACATCTTCACCTCACCTATAGAGGTGCCTCTACATTGTTAGGTCAAGCACGCCATTGATCTGAGCCCAGGAACACTACTATCCAATGGACCAATATATTGACACTCTGTTATGGAGAATGATGAAATAAATAGGTAGATTTAGGAGCTGTTGCAGAAAGGTCACATCCGATTGAGTTCATTGCCCTGTGGGAGCTCGATTGTGTTGGTGCAGAAGAAGGATGGGACTTGGAGACTCTATATTGACTATCGAGAGGTGAACAAGATCATTGTCCATAATAGATATCCAATCCAATGGATCTATGAAATTTTGGAACAACTTAAGGGGGGGAAATATTTCAACAAGATTGACTTGAAGTCCAAGTATCACTAGGTACCAATTGAACCCTGTGATATGTGGAATATTTCCTTCAAATCCAAAGATGGAATTTTTGAATGGTTGTTCATGCCTTTCGGGTTGACGAATGCTAGTGCAACCTTCATGAGGCTGATGGACGACATATTGTGGCCATTCATTAACTTATCTGTGGTGGTGTATTTTCAAATTTTGATAACTTCTTGATCTTCATCTAGATTTTGGAAGAACACCTCCACCACATTCAACAGGTCCTCCAAACACTACGGAAACACGAGTTGTGTGACAATTTGGAGAAATGCACTTTTGGCATGACCCAGGTTCAATATCTGGGGCACATTATTGATGAGTGGGGGTGCATGTGGACCCAACCAAGATCCATGTCATTGAGGATTGGCCAGGTCCAACCACTCTAACAAAGCTCTGCAAATTTCTAGGTCTTACTAATTTCTACTGCAGGTTCATGTTGGGATTCTCGCATATCACTTGGCTTTGAGTCAAGTCACCATTAAGGGAGGAGCGAAAGAAAAATTCTTTTGGTCCCGATCTCAATAGAAGGTGTTTTCATAGTTGAAGCATCACCTCTTCTCTGCACCATTTCTCAAATGACTGGACTTGCAACAACCATTTGAGATCGAGACATATGCCTCGGACTATGTTATTGGGGCAGTACTTACTCAGCAGTGCCATCCTATGGCATATCACAGTGAGACACTTTCAGAAATGCTCTGAAAGTATCCCACCTATGACAAAGAGATGTATTCCATTGTGCAGGACTTCTGAAAATAGAAGAAATACATTTTTGGGAAGGAAATGGTCATCCACATAGATCACCGGCCTCTACAGTTCATACAGACACAAGGGAAGTTGCAGAACGATCACCGTTAGAAATGGTCCACACACCTGCAACAGTTCCATTTGAACATCAAGTACAAGAAGGGAAGCACCAATAATGTTTCATATTGCCTTAGCCAACTGTCAATCATGGCGTTAACCACTGTGCTCGAATATTGTGGGCACAAGACTTCGGTTTGGCCGCATCTCTACAAAAATGATCTAGAATTCGACAACACATACCAGACGGTAAGAAAGTTCTAGATTTTCACTTCTAGGATGCACTCTTATGCCACCTGGGACACCTATGTGTTCCTTCAAGCAAGCATGCCAAGTTGATTTTGGAAGCGCACCACAATTGGGTCACTGGACATTTCAGGGTTGAGAAAACAGTGGTTGTACTGCATAAGTATTTCTATTGGCTGAACCTTCGACATGATTTCGTTAAGTACATCAGATATTGCACTTCGTGTGCCATTTCAAACCAACCATAAAGAAGAAAAGCCTATGTACTCTACTCCCTACCCATAATCAGTTGTGGGAATCCATATCCATGGATTACATATTGGGCCTTCCTTCTACCAAGCATGGAAATGACTGCATTTTTATGGTCATCAACAGATTCTCTAAGATGACCATTATGGCGACCTACAAGAAGAATATCACAACAGAAGCCACTGCTAAACTCTTCTTTGAGTGAGTGTGGGTACACTTTGGGATCCAACAGTCCATTATCTCAGATCAAGATAAAAGGTTCCGCAGTTTATTTTGTTCAAGTATCTGGTTGATGTTGGACACCAAGCTCACTAAGTCCACAACCTTCCACCTCCAAACTGATGGCCAAACAAAGGTTGTCAATAGGATGATCATATACATTCTGCGCAAGTAAAACTCAAAGCATCCACGCACATGGGATGAAATCCTACCATATGTCCTGTTGGCCACCTATAAAATTTGTTCTATCAAAAGGTGGCCAAAACATTGTTGGAGCCTTCAAGAAACAGTTTTTATGCACAATGTTATCTCTTGAATCATCTTGAAGACATCATCTCCTCTGTTTCAAATTTTTCATTATTTTTCCAATCTCAAAGCTCAGAAAATTCTGCTGATTTCAAAGAGAAAGACTGTTGCAAAAAATCCTTTTTCCTTTTTTCCTCCATCTCAGAACTAACCTTCATTTTGCTTCCTCTTTCTTCATAAAATTCCTCTATATTTCCTTTGTTTCATTTCCTCCTTCATAAAAAACCACCTTGCATAGTTTAAAACTCCCTTTTTTTAAACTATATCGAAACTCTCAAAACCCTTGAAAAGCATTGAAAACTTCATAAAAATAACAATTTTTTATATTATGGATTCAAGCCCCCTTGGGCTAGGCCCTTAACCATTTCCACTACATACACCTTGGTGCTGGAACCAAGCGCTAGCCATCCAAGTGCTTATCACATTGCTCAACGCCGATTAGCCCTGTGCATAAGCCCCTGGCCATATTATCTTCCATAAACCCATGGCCCCGCAGACGGGCACCGAACCGTATTGCAAATATTTTTCTGCCCCAAAGTTTAAAACTTTGTTATAAATGATTTTTCGGGTTTTTAATGTGTTTTTTCGTTTTATTAAAAAGAAAAATCAGGCGGGATTCATTGCACCGCTTTTGCGAGGGCGGCGGTTTTTTTCGTTTGGCAGCGATTCCATTTAGCGACCGACACGTGGCCTCGAGCACTATTGGAAAACCGTCGCTCATCGCACGTTAAAGTTCGAATGTGGGCCCAGCGTGATATTGATGTGTGCCGTCTGATCTGAGGCCACTCATCGAACGATGATCACACTTGGAAGAAGCCCGAAAGTTAACCATGGATACGGTGCGGTCATTTAAGCATCTCCGTCGTCGATCTGATCTGAAGATCGATGGTCCACAATTCATTGCCCTGATTCCTTTTCTTTGACTTTCCGCCCTCGCTCCTGACCATCGATCTTTATGCGATCGACGGCTCAGATTTAAATTCTTCTTCTGCCTTCCCTTTGAATTCCTCCAATGAATCTCGACCGTTGGATGATGCCATCCAATGGCCATGCTCCCTCCACGTGCCTTCTGAAGCAGCCAACCTACACATGCATGATTTTATAACATTTTTTTGTATTTTTGCAGGATTTAATGGTTTTTATGCCATGCTGAAGAAAATTCACAGGCTGAGGGTGACGATCCTCCCGCCTTCGATTCACCAGAGAAATCATTCACAGGGTTTAAAATTCACGTTTTATCAATGATTCATGAGGCATTGATGCCATTCGATCCCTGTACAACCCTGCGCACCAAAAAACACAGTTATTCAAGCACCGATCAAAGAGTATCAGTTTCGAAGATAGAACACACCAGAAACAGGAGATTGAAGACCTAAAACACAGATCTCAAGTAAATTAAAGGTTTTTTAGGGAAAGACAAAGACATATATCGAGTCGAGAAAGCCTCCACCGCCATAAGCAGAGGCAAATTGAACCCTCTCCAACTCCTAAAGACACCTGCAGCCTCACAGGAATCAAATAATTTTTAGTCACTACCAGAACAAGAGGTTTTTTCCTAAAGACAACTAAACAATTAATGAAAATCAAAGATCTTATCTCTAATTGTCGGCAAAACTATTTTTAAAGATTAAGAACAGCCCGGAAGTGGATCCTTTTCAATCATTAGGCCTCGAAAGGAAGAAACAGTCTTATGAAGGAGAATTATAAATTATTACATTCCCACATTATGCCTTGCCTGGTTCCCAAAGGCCAGGAATTGCACTGGTTACATAATTAATGATACTTGACCCCTGGGAAATCCTCCCACCCCCCTCATTCTTCTATAAATACTTCTGTAGAAGATGATCCAATGTTGGTCTCTGGACATCTAAATGCATGTAATAGTTCTATGAAGTTACTGATGCCCTGTGTGCAATTTGAAGATACATAAGCAGATATGAGAAGTTTGAAGTTGTAGAGACCCACCGGGCTTGCTAATTGTAACTGGTTTGAACATCAAATACAAGCTACTAATTCATGGGATCCTGATTTGTGTTAATGGTGATGTGTTCCTCACTGTCAATTGTTATTTTCTTTAATGTTTTCACTCTGTTCACTTTCTCTGATAAGGAACGGAAAACATAGAGCTAGGACTTACTCTCAACAGTACCCTACTCTTACTGAAAGCTTTATTTTCTATTTTTTCTTCATTTGAAATTTCTCTTGAAAGAGTATATTAAAGCAGGTTGGTTTAAAAGCACTTGCCTGATCTAGATTTCTCTTTGTGATGATTATCTGAGTTTTCCTTTAGAATATGCTGAAAGCAGGTTGGTTTCAAAGAAATCATCTGATCTTAAGCTATTCTAATTCTTTTAAAAATGTTTTTAACTGAAAGTACTTCAATGCAGGGTAGTTTAAAATAATTTACCTAATCTCATAATACTTTTGTGTTTTGTTTCTCTAAGTACATGCCAAAGCAAGATAGTTTTAAAGCACTTACTTGATCTCAGGATGTTCACTGTTCTTCATTTGTATTCTCCATTTCTTATCTATTTCATTCCATACAATAAACTTAAGAGATCCTTTGACATAAGTGACTTGCCCCATGGATCCTTCTTGAAACTTTTTGTCCAATTAAAATCCTCCTATGACTCCATAGCCCAATGGGTTAAGTTGTTTTTTTCCCTTTCTATCATCCGAATCATTCCTTCATTTGCATACATCTTCACCCTTTATTATGAACTACCTTCACCTTCATCATGTCTTTTCCCAACCAAAACAAACAAAACAAACCCATGCTCTTCATAACTAGCCTAATATCACATTTTAGGCTTTAAAGATCACATCTTTAAACTCATTCATAGAGATATCCCTCTTTGGATTCAGGAGGGCTAGATCCTTGTATCCCAAAGTGGTTTGATGTTGTCTTATCTTTTGGTTTTTTTCAATGGCCAAAACATAGGAACCCCAACATAATGGCGACTCCACTGGGGAATCTCAATTGAATTTTCACCTTAGGTTCCCTTAAAAGCTTCATAAAACCTTGTGGGTAGAAAGTAGCCTTTTCAAGCAATACCAAAGAATGGTAATCATGATGAAACTTGTTTGAGTCAGTGACAAACTAGGCAAACCCTAGGATTCTCATAAGACTTTATCTAACCTTGAAAAATCAGCTAGCTTAGCCATAAGAGTAGGCTGTCTTTGTCTCATAACCGTAGCTAAGTTTTGAAACAGAGTTAGCATATTCTTAACAACCAATAGAACTTAAAAAATCCAAAAATACTTCATATTGGTATTCAATAAAACATGGTAGTGGACCATAACACCTTTTACCTCCAAAAGAGCTAAAAAATTCCACTTGGCGACTCCACAACCCTGCAGACCTTAAGACTCCACTAGGAAGACCCGTAATAATTATAAAACCATTCAAACTCAATAAGGGGGCTTTAGGATTAAAGTTCTCTTAGACAAATATCAGTAAAACCGCTCACATATTTTCATATCTGGTTAGCACTTTTTGTTTTTTAGTTAGGTCTAAAAAACACAGCATAGTGGCTTCTAGAAATACTCACACTAGAGCCTTTCTTGACCCTGATCCACCTGAGATAGTTGACAATCCAAAAAGTATCCTTAGGAGGTCTCCTAGGATTAAATTATCAACTGTTTTCGGATCACCCTTAAGAGCTAATTCAGTTCCTGAAAATCTTTCAGCTCTACAAAAATCACAAGTTGACTTAGTGAATCCCTTTAGAACTAGGTCTCTTGGTGACTTAGGTCAGTTAGATTCTAAGTCTTCACTTTCATCTCCTAAAACAAGTGAACATCCTGGTAGCAGAGAAACAACACCTCCTGATTCACATTTCCTTCACAACTTAGGTGTCTCTCATCCAAGATTAGCTCAGCAATCTATTCCTGGTCCATCCATTTCTGCTCACCCTACATCCACTGTTCAAACCACCCCACTTCAGCCCACTTTCCTTCCTGTTAGTCCACCTCTTGTAAATCCACCTCCACTACATATCATGGCAGCATGGTATGCTCCCTTAGTCCTTCCTGTACCATTAGTCAATCTTCCACAGGACTATCAGTCTAAAATTCCATTATATGATGCTAGCAATGCTACAACTGCATCACAACATATTGATAAAATGAATGACTACTTTGACCGAAATGAAATTGATGATGATTCTGTCAAGCTTAGATTATTTTCTCAAAGCTTAGGAGGGGAAGTCAGAAAATGGTTTAAAGGCTTAACCCCTCATAGTATCAATGATCTCCAAGCCTTTCATCAGACATTTTTAAACAAATGGGAAGTAAAGAAAAACCCTCTCCAAGTCCTTTCGGATTACAAGAACCTCCATAGAGACACGGGGGAAAGTATACAAGCTTATTGTACCAGATTTAATAGTGTATATAATTCACTTTCCCCAGATCTAAAACCTCCACAAGGCTCAGATTTAAAAAAATTTCCTGAAGGTTTTGACCCTGAGATGGCCTATCAGCTGAGAGAGAGAGATCCTGCAACTCTTAAATAAATGGAAAAAGGTGCTCTTGTTGTAGAAGTAAACTTGATGGAGAAGAGAGCAAGAATGAAAAAAGAAAAGAGAGTGTCCTTTAGAGAGGAATCTACACCCTCTACTTCCAACTCAAAAATGAAGAGAATGATGGAGGAAATGATGAAGAAAATGAGCATCCTTCAGAGAGCACAAGCCAGTCAAAACCAAACTGCTCCTCAAAACAAAAACCTGAATCAAAATTTTAGAAGGAACCAACCTCCAAACAGACCTAGGGAAGATGATCAACAGATCACTCCTCCCTTTCATCAAAACTATATAAGTGAGGTTGAGGAAACAGATGAGATAACAGAGGAAGATGATATCAACATGCTGGGAGTAGATAATGATGACTTTGAGATTCATTATGATAGAAAACAAGGTCTTCATACCCCTTATGATGACAACAGAGATGATGATGAAAGTTATTTTCAAGACATGGAAAATGTCATCATAGAGTCTAAAAAAGAATATGACCTTAGAAGCAAAACTAGTCAAAAAACTCCCAACACCAAAACCTCTGACAAATCTTCACAAAACAACACTACAACCAAGCCTAAAATTGTCAAACAAAAGGATAAAACAGTGGCTGTGAATTCTGATAAAGGTAGAGAGAAAGGCACTCAAAACAATGAAAAAAAGAGTGCGGACATTAGTAGTACTACCACTTCAGCTAGTACTCTTGTTAAGACCATTTTGTCAAATACGAATAGAAAAAATCAATAATTTGATGTTGCTGATAGAATGGCAGCTAGTAAGGCTGAGACAAGTTCTTCAAAGAACCAAATTCCTTTCAGCCTAGAGCAGGAAATTTCAAAGATCAGAATCTCTGTTCCCCTGACTGAGTTAGCTGCCCACAATGTATATAGGACCCAAATTTTGAAGGCTTTAAATATTGAGGATAATATTGACACAGTCATTCTTAATGATGACCAACCAGAGCTCATTTTTGGTCCTAAGATTGAAGGTATATATCAAGAGGGACCTGTTCCTCCCTTTTATGTGAGTTTAAATGTTCATGACAAAATCCTGCATAATTCTATGCATGACTCTGGAGCCTCGCACAACCTTATGCCAAAGGTGATAATGGAAAGGCTAGGACTAGAAATAACCAGACCTTACAAGGATTTATATTCTTTTGATTCTAGCAGAGTGAAGTGCCTTGGCCTAATCAAAGACCTTTGTGTGAGTTTGACCCAAATCCCAGCCAAGTGCATGGTGATGGGTGTTGTGGTGGCTGATGTGCCTCCTAAGTATGGCATGTTGTTGTCAATATCATGGGGTGCCAAGCTGCAAGGTACCATACAGATGGATGGGACATATGCCACTATCCCTGTCTTTAGCCAGCTTAGAAGACTATACAGAGAGGCACACATGAGATTCATGGTCAGTAGCTTAGAAAATCCTGAAAATTCCCCCATTTATTCTGTCGATACAAACCTTGATTCATTTATCTTTTACAATAATGAATCCATAAAGGAGTTAGAGCTATAACACAGTGACTCAGATAACCAGTTAGAGGCCCCTAATCTAGAAATGATGGCAGTTCTAGATATGGAAGAAAACGAAAGAGAAAATTCTGAACAGTGCGTTGAAACAAAAAACCAGAGTGAACAAAGCCAAGATGGCAAACAACAGACTACCCCTCACACTCAACTCCATGAAAATCCTGAGGAACAAGACCCAGCACAACATGTTGCGGATCCCAGAATAGAACATAATGATGAACAAGGCAATAGGGATGAAAACGATGTTAGCCCTACAAGCAATCCCTTATGGTGCATGAAATTTGACTGGTCTTGCACTAAAAAGAGTGTGAGAGCTGGGGTATGGTTGGTCGACACTGAAAAAAATTACTCCAAAAGCCATGCTTTCAGGCTAGATTTAAAATGCACTAACAACATCACAGAGTATGAGGCTCTCATCCTAGGATTGCGTCTATTAAAATAACTGGGAGCCAAGAAGATAATGGTTTAGGGAGACTCAGAATTAGTCATCAAACAACTAAATGGAGAGTATGCCGTTAAGAATCCTAGACTAAGGGTATACCAAAATAATGCCATAGATTTCCTGAACACGTTTACAAAATATGAGCTCGTGTTTGTCCGAAGGAGTCAAAACATAATTGCAAATGGGCTGGCCTGCGTTGCTAGTTCATGTCAAGAATCACCCGGTGATAAAAAGATCATCATTCAAACAAAATATAGACCTGCGGTGCCAGATAATGAAAAATATTGGCAGGTATTTGAGGGTGACAAGCAGATAGAGAATTTCCTACTTGGCAGGAACGAATTTGAGTTATCTGATTCACATTCTAAATCCGACGAAAATTGCCTCAACAAAGAGTCCCCTGAGGGAGATAAACTATCCAGTTCTGTAAAAATCAACATGTTAACTAAAAAACTTGGAACTCATACTGAAGAGTACGAGGACACTGAAAATGAAGACATAGAGGTATTGCCATCAAAGGACAAGAACATATCTAGGGGGTTAGCACCTTTAGAAGACCTGTTTGATTTTAACGACGTAGCAAAGAAAACCACTGTAGAATACACAGAGTCTGATGTCGAGGAATGCAACATAGGCATAGAGGATAAGCCTAAAATGATTAAATTAGCTAGGTTCTTGCCAGCAGACATGAAAAAGAAATACATCGACCTATTTAAGGAGTTTTTTGATGTGTTTTCCTGGAGCTATGAAGACTTAAAGGCCTACAATACAGAAATCATCCAGCACAAGATCCCATTGAAAGAAAACCAAAAACCCTTTAGGCAAAAACTGCGTCAAATTAATCCAATACAACTGCCTCTAGTAGAAAAGGAAATCAAGAAAATGTATGAGGCAGGAATCATAGTGCCTGTGAGGTTTTCAGATTGGGTTTCTAACCTTGTAGCTGTGAGGAAAAAGACAGGAGAAATCAGATTGTGTATTGATTTAAGAAACCTTAACAGAGCCTCCCTAAAGGAGAATTACCCCTTACCCAAAATGGAACACATCCTACAAAGGGTAGTTGGTTCAAAGAGGATTTCTCTATTAGATTATTTTTTAGGGTATAACCAAGTTTTAGTACTCCCAGAAGACCAAATCAAGACAGCTTTCACCACTCCCTGGGGCACTTTCAACTATGTGAAAATTCCTTTTGGATTAATGAATGCTGGGGCCACTTTCCAAAGGGCCATGGACATTACATTTTCAGAGGAGATAGGGCACTTCATTGTAATTTACCTTGATGACATAACAATTTCTTCCAAAATGGATGAAGATCACCTTAAACATCTAAGAAAGGTCCTGGAAAAGTGCAGAAGGTTTGGATTATCTTTAAATCCCAAAAAGACAGTGTTTGGCCTTCAAGAAGGTAAACTCTTCGGCCATATTATATCAGAAAAGGGGATTAAAATAGATCCAAAAAGAGTTGAGGGAATACTACAGATTATCCAACCAAGGAACATAAAAGAATTACAGTACTTTATTGGAAAGATTAACTTCTTGAGGAGGTTTATTCCCAACTTAGTAGAGCTCTTTAAAAACATGACTAATATGCTCAAGAAAGAAGTAGGAGTGAAGTGGACTGTAGAAGCCAAAAGATCCTTTGAATTGGTAAAACATGCACTCACCCGGGCACCTGTCCTGATCAGCCCTGACTTTTCAAAGGATTTCCTTATTTTTTCCTTTGCCTTAGACCATACTGTGGCTGCAGTCCTGTTGCAGAAAAATCCAGAGGGACAGGAACAACCTATTGCTTTTTTCAGCAAGGCTTTAAGGGATGCACCCTTGAAATATAACATAATGGAAAAATAGGCCTATGCTTTGGTAAAGGCCTTAAAGGACTTCAGGGTGTATATTCTGCATTCCCACATCAATGCCTATGTTCCTAATATAGTGGTAAAAGACATCTTGTCACAAGACCCAAATGGAAAGAGGGGCAAATGGATTGCTGCAATATTAGAGTATGATTTGGAAATCAAACCCACAAAACCCATTAAAGGTCAAGGATTAGCTCAATTAATGGCTGAATCTAATCTACAAGCCCTTGACATTAAAATGGTATATGCCTTGGATGAACAGGAAGAATTACCTGCTCCCACTATCAAAGAGCGGTTTCAAAGTTCACCTTGGTACACTGACATCTTGTATGTGCTTACAAATCTTAATGCTCCTCCTGATTTATCAAAAACAAAGGCAAGGTTTTTAAAGTTGAAAGCTAGGAACTATTGTATTTTAAATGAAGGTTTATATTGGAAAAATACTAATGGTTTATTGCTTAAACGTTTGCTTGAAGTTGATGTAGAGAGGATCAAGCATGAATTCCATGAAGGAGAATGTGGAGGTCATCTCTACTGGAAAACCATTGCCAATAAAATCCTTAGAGCTGGCTATTACTATCCCACCCTCTTTCAAGATGTCCATAAAATGATAGTTTCCTGTCACAAATGCCAAATTTTTGAAGGAAAAAGAAAACTCCTCCCTTTACCATTACAGCCTATCACTGTTGAAGCTCCTTTTCAACAATGGGGCCTAGATTTCATAGGAGAAATCCATCCTGCTTCATCTACCCAACACAAATTGATTCTCACAACCACTGACTACTTCACCAAATGGATAGAGGCCATACCTTCTAGGAATGCCACAGATTTTGTCATTATAAAATTTCTTGAAGATCATATCCTGTCTAGATTTGGCTGTCCTAGGAAGATTATTACTGATAACGTTGCTGATTTTGGTTCCAGAAAGATGATTGATTTTTGTCACAGGTATTAGATTACACTTGGTCATTCTACTGCTTACTACCCTCAAGGTAATGGGCTAGCAGAATCCTCAAATAAAATTTTGGTGACCATCATCAAGAAGTTACTTGAAGAAAATAAAAAATCATGGAATAACAAGTTGGTGCATGCTTTGTGGGCAGACAGATTGACCACAAATAAGTCCATTGGAATGTCCCCTTACTAGCTTGTTTATGGATTATATGCAGTGTTTCCTACCATCTTGGGTGTACCAGTGATAATATTGATCCAAGAAATACAGTCAGAAGAAGACAGTACGGTAAGGAGGATCAATCAGACTATACATCTCCAGTAGACAAGGGAAGAAGTCTACAATAGAGCTCAAAAGGTGCAAGAGAATATAAAGAAGTTGTTTGACAAGAGAAAAAAAGCTTGTGACTTCAACATTGGAGACAAGGTACTCAAGTGGGACTCCGAACGAGAAGATAAGGGTAAACATGGTAAATTTGACAGTTTGTGGCAAGGTCCTTACATGATTCAGTCCACCATTGGTCCGAACGCCTTTTTTCTGCAAGAGTTAGATGGCACAGATCTGTTTGGGGGTCCTGTCAATGGCAGGATGCTCAAGCATTACTACTGCTGAGTTCAATTTTAAAAGCTTTCATTTCCATTGTAAATACCATTGCTTTGTTAAGTTTTATAAAGAAAAAATACAAAGACAATAAAAGATAGAAAAGAGGGCAGATTGTAAAAAACAATAAAAGTATAGCCCCATACCAAAAAAGAGAAACAAATCTGAAAGTGTGCAAGCTCAAATGCCACTCCTGAAAAAGACACTTCTAATTAGTCAAACAGCCTAATCTTGACTAATTAGTTTTAAATTTTCTGCTGATAGGATAGTGAATTCGATTTGCCAAACTATTTAATCTTGGCTTATCAGTAGATAGATTAGGTTAAAAATGAAGGGTTCAAACATGCTCAAAATCTGAACCTAAGTTCTCATGAGAAATGACTCAAATATTTCTATTCCTTGAGTCAATAAAGGAGGTGAATAACTGGTTCTAATCAGCTCAAAATATGAACCAGTTGACAAAGGAAAAACAGCTCAAATAAAAGGAAAAAACAGAGCTGTAAAAAGATGAAGGAAGTACTTGAACTGTTAGATCTGAAGCCTTCCATTTTTGCTTTAAATTTTCTGCGAAATAAATGTCTATGTGCAGCTTGTTCTTATGCTATAGACCATCATCAAGTTAGACTGTTTAATCCTAACTTGACTGTTTTTAAATTTTTGTTGTAGAATTTAGAGAATAAAATCTGTTGGACAGTTTAATCCCAACGGATGGTAGATTAGGTAGAGAATTATATGGGCTCAACTGATTAATCTGAGTCCATGGAGAAATAAGGAGTAGAAATAGATTAGACTTCCTGTTTTTAAACGAATAAATGTTGTAATAGAGTTTTCTAATCCAAGTGCACTCTAAATGAAGAAAAAATGTTAGATCAGTAGGATTGGGTAGGTAGAAAGTTTGTTGATAAATATCCATTGTTTTTTCAAAAGCTGCTAACATGTTTTCAGAGCAAAAGCAATTCATCCAAGAAAAGAATGCAGCCCAATGGATAAAGCATTGATCAGCCTCCCAGAGGATGCAAGTCTGAAATTCTTGATGCCTTCAAGAAGGCACCATCCCCAAGTGGAGCCACTGTTGGCCACCTATAAAATTTGTTCTATCAAAAGGTGGCCAAAACATTGTTGGAGCCTTCAAGAAACAATTTTTATGCACAATCTTATCTCTTGAAGCCTCTTGAAGACATCATCTCCTCTGTTTCAAATTGTTCATTACTATTCCTATTTCAAAGCTCAGAAAATTATGCTGATTTCAAAGAGAAAGACTACTGCAAAAAATCCTTTTTCCTTTTTTCCTCCATCTCAGAACTAACCTTCATTTTTCTTCCTCTTTCTTCATAAAATTCCTCTATCTTTCCTTTGTTTCATTTCCTCCTTCATAAAAAACCACCTTGCATAGTTTAAAACTATTTTTTTTTAAACTATATCGAAACTCTCAAAGCCCTTGAAAAGCATTAAAAACTTCATAAAAATCACATTTTTTATATTATGGATTCAAGCCCCCTTGGGCTAGGTCCTCAACCGTTTCCACTACATAAGCCTTGGTGCTGGAACCAAGCGCTAGCCATCCAAGTGCTTATCGCATTGCTTGACGCCGATTAGCCCTATGCATAAGCCCCTAGCCATATTATCTTCCATAAACCCACGGCCCCGCAAATGGGCACCGAACCGTATTGCAAATATTTTTCTGTCCCAAAGTTTAAACCTTTGTTATAAATGATTTTTTGGGTTTTTAATGTGTTTTTTCATTTTATTAAAAAGAAAAAACAGGTGGGATTCATCGCACCGCTTTTGCGAGGGCGGAGGTTTTTTTCGTTTGGCAGCGATTCCATTCAGCAACCGACACGTGGCTTCAGCAACCGACACGTGGCCTCGAGCACTATTGGAAAACTGCCGCTCATCGCACGTTAAAGTTCGAGTGTGGACCCAACACGATATTGATGTGTGCCGTCTGATCTGAGGCCGCTCATTAGACGGTGATCACGCTTGGAAGAAGCCCGACCGTTAACCACAGATACGACGCGGTCATTTAATCATCTCTACCATCGATCTGATCTGCAGATCAATAGTCCACAATTCATCGCCCTGATTCCTTCGCTTTGACTTTCCGCCCTCACTCTCGACCATCGATCTTTGCGCGATCGACAACTCAGATTTAAATTCTTCTTCCGCCTTCCCTTTGAATTCCTCTGATCAGTCTCTACCATTGGATGATGCCATCCAATGGCCATGCTCCCTCCACGTGCCTTATGAAGCAACCAACCTACACATGCAGGATTTTATAACATTTGTTTGTACTTTTGCAGGATTTAATGGTTTTTCCACCATGCTGAAGAAAATTCACAGGCTTAGTGTGACGATCCTCCCGCCTTCGATTCACCAGAGAAATCATTCACAGGGTTTAAAATTCACGTTTTATCAATGATTCATGAGGCATTGATGCCATTCTATCCCTATACAGCACTTTCCTGATCTAGATTGCGCTTTGTGATGATTATCTATGTTTTCCTTTAGAATATGCTGAAAGTAGGTTGGTTTCGAAGAAATCATCTGATCTTAAGCTATTATAATTTTTTTTAAAATATTTTTAACTTAAATTACTTCAATGCAGGGTAGTTTAAAAGAACTTACCTGATCTCAGAATACTTTTGTGTTTTTTTTCTCTAAGTACATGCCAGAGCAAGATAGTTTTAAAGCACTTACTTGATCTCAGGCTGTTCACTATTCTTCATTTGTGTTCTCCATTTCCTATCTGTTTCATTCCATACATTCAACTTAAGATATCCTTTGACATAAGTGACTTGCCACATGGATCCTTCTTGAAACTTGTTGTCCAATTAAAATTCTCCTATGACTCCATAGCCCAATGGGTTATGCTATTTTTTGCCCTTTCTATCAGCCGAATCATTCCTTCATTTGCATACATCTTCACCCTTTATTATGAACTGCCTTCACCTTCATCATGTCTTTGCCCAACCAAAACAAACAAAAAAAACCCATGCTCTTCATAACTAGCCTAATATCACATTTCAAGCTTTAAAGATCACATCTTTAAACTCATTCATAGAGAGATCCCTCTCTGGATTCAAGAGGGCTAGATCCTTGAATCCCAAAGTGGTTTGATGTTGTATTATCTTTTGGTTTTTGTCAATGGCCAAAACATAGGAACCCCAACATGTCTAGCACAATTATAACTAAGCTCTCCACAACTCAACTGGCCACTTCCCCTTTTAGGTTGGCTTGGGATTCCAACCACTATGTCCTATTGATGTGGGCATACCATTTGCAGCTACTCAGGCGGATTTAGCTCTTGTCCAGTCTAAAGCCGAGAAAGTGAACAAATTCATTGAGTGAATTCAACAAATTCGCTAATAGTTCCATGAGATATTTGAAAGATCCAATGTTAAGTACAAGCAGTGAAATTTTCAGCATCAGGTGCCACACATGTTCCTGGAGGACGACAAATTTTAGTTACATTTGTAGAAGGAGCACCTCGATGGGCCCCACTACAAGCTTCGATAGATTTGATATGGGCTATATACCATCACCAAGGTTCTAGGGTACAATTATTTTGACCTCAGTGTTCCACCATTCCTTGGTCTGTACCCAGTGTTCAATATGGACTGCCTTCGGCCCTAATTTCCACCATTGCTGGACACATCCGACATTGTATAACAACTAACACCAATATAGTTAAACCCAGATTGCATGGAACAGACCAAAATTGATCATACAATGAACATACAAATCAAGAACACCCTCCAATAGAGGATCCAACTATATCGAATTGTCAAATCAAGCTAATTCCTTCACTAGGGAAAGTGGTTCACCAGAGACCAGATTCAATTTCCTCACCTCATGGAGGCTCTGCAAGCAATGGGGACCATTTCTTCCTAAGAGGGGAGGAATAATTAAGGTTTATATTGGTTGCCATCTACCTATTCCACCTATACCTCTAGTAGGTTTCATCAGTTTCCTTGTTTATAGTATCATTTACTATTTTTAGCAGTTTTTTGGGTCCTAAACTTCTGGAGCGGTTTTGACCCCCTAAATGATGTTTTTTTGAGGTACACAGCAATACCATAACCATAGGAAACGGCTTGTAAAAAATCATATAGTACTCAGAGAAATATTTCACACGATATATCGTATGTGCCAAACAGAGATAATATGACCAAGTTACGACCCCAGGAAGTTGGCTACCCAACTAACCCCAATGAGGCCCACAAAATCTTGGAGTTCAATATCCTGGGGTTCTGGTTTTTGCTGTTTACGATTTTCCCATGTTGTTCAATAATAAAAATTCCATTGAGCCTCATTGTAACACAGTTTAGAGGCATGTCGACACCACATCTCTTCTCAGATATAAGCTACCATAGTCCGAGCTAGTTTATTTCCATTTTGTCTATAAGCTTATTTCAATTATTTGATATTAATCAAATGAAGTAAATTTCCTGATACATCTTTAATTTTATATTTATTTCTATATTTTATTGTGTTCCTGCATAAATTCAAGTCGCAGTTGCATAGGAAATATGATCTCAGGTCATCTAGGAAAAGGTTTATGCGGTAAGATCAGAATGAAGAAACTCTTCATCCAAGTTCCCTTAAGGAAGAACCTAAAGGGAAGAAACCCCTCAACCCTGTTTCACCAACCAAGAAGAATCAACAAATATTATTCCCAATGATCATGGAGCCTTCAAAAAAGAGCGATTTCCCCCATAGATAAATTGAATCTGAAATGAGAACAAAGAACCTATCGAGTCTACTAAAATTGATAAGAATCCCTTTTCCTTCAGTCTCCAAAAAGAGTTGGAGAAAGTCAAGTTAGTTGTCCCTTTGATTGAATTATTGAAACAATCGAATTATAAAGCTCAAGTGTTTAAGTTTATGAGTTCACCCACCAATACCCCCCAACAAGAAAACCTTAATGTGCAGGAAGAGAGACCCATGGTTGTTTTTGGACCCCATGTGGAGGAACAAGACTCTTCCACTGCCCCATTCTATGTCACCTTGGTGATTCATGACTTGCTACTACATAATTTTATGCTTGATTCGGGAGCATATCATAGCTTAATTTTGTTATCTGTGATGGATTAGTTGGGACTGTAGATAAAAAAAACATACAAATATATATACACCTTTCATTCCAAAAGAGTAAAGTTACTGTGTATGATCAATGATCTAGTGGTCAATTTGGATAAAATCCTAGTAAAAAGTGTAGCAATGGATATTGAGTTGTTGACATCACTACATGATTTGGTATGTTATTTTCTAGGTCATGGGGAATGAAAATTGTAGGGTCCATTAAAGTGGATTTAACATATGCTACCATTCCTATGTTTGGTGGAGAGGAGTGTTGATTATACATAGAATCTAGATTTGTGAAGATAGTTACAAAGGTAGATTGTTCAAACAATGCTCCTTTGTATGGTAAAGAGACAAATTTTTCTTGTCTTTTATTAGAAGAAGATGCTCGAATCATGGTAGACACCCAGGTGGAATGTTAAACTCAGTTGAGTAAACAATCATTGGAGCATGATAAGGTATGGAAATTACATTTTTTGGTTCATATTCTAAGGAAGGAAATTGGGCAGGTGTGTTATTGGTATCTCGAGAAAGTAGCTTGATCCCTCTCTCTTTCAAGCTATAATTTGTGGCCACAAACAATGTTGTTGAATATGAAGCTTTTTTGTTAGGGCTGAAAGCTACTAAAAACATTAACATTGGATACTTGATTGTTTTTGGGGATTTAGAGCTGGTGGTGAAGAAAATAAAAAATCAATGTCAATACAAGAATCCAAGATTGAAGTTGAATAGGAATGAAGTATGGGATTTTATCGAAAAATTATGTGTATTATTTAACATTAAGTTTATCTCGAGGGAGCATTATAGGGTGCCTAACTCGTAAATCGTTGCTAGAAATTTTAAGCCTCCTCAAAATCCATTGCTCAGATATGAAGTCGAGATCAGGTACAGGCCTTCAGTACCAGACAATGTGAATTATTGGCAGGTGTTTGAAGATAAATAATAAATCAATTGCTTCATGGAGGTTGTTGTAAAATTCTCAAACTCATTGATTGATCAGGAGAAAAAAAATATAACATATGAAAAATATATTGATTGGGAGGAATATATTGTTGGTCACAAGATATTTAGGCTAAAGGGAAACACCATCCCTAGAGGGTTGGTTCCATTGGAAAGGATTTTCAACTCAAATGATGTGGCTGCTAAGCCAATTGAACAATATATTGAGGAAGAGGTGGAGTAATATAATATTGACACAATAGAATACCATAAAATTATTAAGCTAGCTAAAGTATTTCCTAAAGAGCACAAAAAAAGATATTTTTATGCAACCAGCTCACAAAATAGAAGAAAATATATATAAACGACTTAAAAATTATTCTCTTTGAGGGGGGAACCTACTTTACATTACATAAATGAATAATTCTTGGATGATTCAAATGAAAAAACCTCCTTTCTATATATAGGAGTCTAAGGGGTCACAATATAATCAGAGTCGGCATAATATAAGGGTACAACAATAACAATAGATGACTTCTATGGGGAATAATAATAACAATATGGGGACTACATGGGCGTAACAATAACAATAAGGGGGCTACACTAACAATAAGAATAAGGGGATATACTAGTATTTTAGGGACCTAGCATGCCCCTCTCCTTCAAAAAAGTGGTGTCATCAACACTTGAGTAGTTATGGATGCTTCTGTATAAATTTCTCATCCTCCCATGTCGAATCTTGAGTGGGTAAGTTCTTCCACTTGATCAGATACTCTGAAATTGATTGATTTTGTAGTTGTCAATTGATTTCGTGAATGCTTAAGGTTCCAATATGATTTTTCCTTCCTCAACAAGTTATGGTAATATTGTTTGAACTAGGAGCTTGTCACCTATTACCTTCATTAAGCATGCAACATGGAAAAATGGCTGCACTCGAGAAGATGCAGGAAGCTCCAATTTGTATGCCATAGTACCAATATTTTTCAACACCTTGTAAGGACCATAATACTTTGGTGATAATAATTTATCCTTATTAGCTTGCTTGAGGAAAATTTGTTTGTATGGTTGTAGCCATAAAAATACCCGGTAATCTACACCAAAAATTCTTTCACCGTGATGTTGATCTAACGTTTTTTTCATTCGACTCTGTGCCAAAGTATGGTTATTCTTTAAGAGTTGGAGAGCTTATTATTGATGCTCGATGTGATATTCCACAACTTGAACCTTATAATTTTATCTTAAATATGATGTGATGGAAAATGGATGATGTAGAAATTTGCTGAATAATGAAGATTTATCCACTGAGATTATCCTGATCACATACTAATTCAAATTCATATGCAACACATAATCTCTTCTACAATCAATCATCAATTTGCGGAAATAGAAACAGTCGCATGCGCACATAAACACAATATGTAATGGGGAAAGCTTATAGCTGAAAACCCCCAGCTATTTGTATATTATAATAGAAGAGAAACATGTAACAATCTCATTACAATACTCCTCACAAGTACTCAGTACTGTCTCCAATAGTTACACACAAACTAGCTTGGTTTTGAACAAGTCACAGGTTCAAAACTCATCCACTAATTGCCTGCCTCTATTGCGCAATCAAGGTTGGTCTAATGAGAGATCCAAGTTTGAATCTCACTGGCTCCAACTGCGCAATCATCATTGGCAATCTCCTCCAATGCTTGTGCAAATCTCATGCACAACTGTTGTCGCAACTAATAGCAAACTCACCCTTTCATCTACCTCTTCCACTGGTCTCCACTGAACTGTCCATGCACTGTAGTGAAATGATGTGTTCTTGAGTTGAATAATGAGTTAATAATTAGTGAATTAAATAATATCTAATTCACTCCACTCATTACTAGTTGATTAGCTAGTTAAACTAGTCACAACTAGTTCAACTAAGTTAAACCGAACACAACTCCACCAACTGTCTCATCAACTCCACCAAACTCTGCCACTGAAGTCCTAACTGAAGTCAACCATGCATGAGCTCACCAAACCCCAAGGAATAGCATAATTCCTTTTTTCAGATGCATGGGCCACATCCGTAGCTCCAACTGAAGTGTTGTAAGAGAATAAACTGAAGTTTAGAGTCCAAATATTATTAAGGGCTAATAATATTTGACTGACCTATTTTTAGACAGGCAGTCTAAAAATAGACTTCGACCTATATGTCTAAAAATAGAGGTCCATCTATTTTTACCAACTCGACCAGTCATCCAAGAATAGCATACTGCAACTCCTAGACCATGCTCCATATGTCTAAAAATAGACTTTGCACTAAAAATAGCCTGCGGGCCCACTTAGTGAAGGCGACTTCATTTCACTAAGCTCCATCATCTTGTTTCATTTTCAACACTCCCTCTCAACAAGATATGGATTATCTGCAACCCCTATCCTGCCTCTGTGGAATTCGAACTTGCTCCTGGTGAGCGCCTTCGTCAAGATGTCAGCATCCCGATCCTCCGTGGGAACATATGAAAGTAACATGATTCTCCGCTGAACACAATCTCTGATATGATGGTACCTGATGTCGATGTGTTTGGATCTATCATGAAATACTGGATTAGCCGAGAGCTTGATGCAGCTCTGGTTATCACAATAAATCACAGTAGGCTCCAAGTGCAACCCGAACAATCCAACGAGGATCTTCCTCATCCAAATAGCCTCGCATGCAGCCAAGCTTGCTGCCATGTACTCGGCCTCTGCTGAACTAAGTGCCACAGATCTCTTCTTCTTGCTGTACGAGGAAACTGCTGTCGACCCAATGCTAAAAACTCCTCCAGATGTGCTCTTTCGGTCCGTTGGGCTCCCTGCCCAATCCGCATCAGTGAAGCCAGAAAGCTTCGCTCCATCCTCCTGTCTGGACCATAGACCATATCCTGATGTGCCACTAAGATAACACAATACATGCTTGCCTGCCTTCCAGAAGAGCTTGGTAGGCTTAACCATAGCTTGCGAAAGCTGGTTAACAGCATAGCATATATCAGGTCGTGTATTGACCAGATACATAAGCGACCCCACCAACTGTCGATAAACAGTGGCATCCACTACCTCCACCGAAGTAGCATCCTCCTTCCTCCAACCTCCAGGAAGAGGAGTATCAACAGGCTTGCAGCCATGCATGTTGAACTTCTCCAGTATCTCCCAGGCATACTTACCCCGAGAAACAAACAGTCCATCACTGCGCTGCCAAATTTCCAATCCCAGGAAATAATGAAGGAGGCCCAAGTCCTTCATCTCAAACTCTCTAGCAAGATCCTCCTTGCATGAAAGTATCAACAGCTCATCACCCATCAAAATCAGATCATCTACATACAGTACAATGATCAGCAACTTCCCCTCCACCACAATCTGGTACAGGTTAGGATCCGCCTCACTCTTGGAGAATCCAAGTCCGGTGAAATAACTGTCTATCCGCGTGTACCAAGCACGAGGTGCTTGTTTCAACCCATACAGTGCTCTCTTGAGTCTGCACACATGCGACTCACTGCTGAAGATCTCGAAACCTTCGGGCTGCTCTATGTACACCTCCTCCTCAATGACTCTGTTGAGGAACGTAGTCTTCACATCCATCTGATGGATGTGCCATCCCATCTGCGCTGAGAGAGCTAGGATCGTCCATATGGAAGAGTACCTTGCGACAGGTGCAAAGGTCTCCTCATAATCGATCCCCTCGATCTGTGAGAAGCCACGGGTGACAAATCTCGCCTTGTACTTCTCCACACTCCCGTCAGCCGCCTGCTTCACTTTGTAGATCTATCGCGAACCCACCACTGATTTCCCCTCCGGTCTTGGGACAATATCCCATGCACTGTTCCTGACGATCGAATCATATTCTTCGATCATGGCATCAACCCATGCGGGTTCCTCCACAGCTTCCTCAAAAGAGGATGGCTCCGTCACAACACATTGACTCACAAGAGCCATGTATCCAGCGTACCGATCCGGTGACTGTCTCTGTCTGCGCTGTGCTGTAGGTGGTCCTACAACCTTCTCTGCATCCCGAGCCAGTCGCTCAGCTTCTGTAGTGCGCATGCGCCCTCTGATGGTTGGCGCTGCCTGGGTGGTTTCTTCCACCTCCTGAACCTCCTCTTGTGGTTGATCCACATCCGAAAGCTCCTCCTTAGGAACTAACAGCTCCTCATCTGCATGCAAGTGTAGCTCCCTCTCAAGCGAACACTGCATGGCTTTCTCCTCTTGAAATTTTATATCCCGTCGCACAACAGTCTTGCGACTGTCTGGCACATACACCCGATAGTTGTGAGGTGTATCAGTGTACCCCACAAATATTCCAACCTCAGCAGTTGGATCCAGCTTCCTTCTCGCATCCTTCGTCACATGCATGTGGACAGGAGAACCAAAAATCCGCAAATGGGAAATATCAGGCCTCTTGCCAGAATAAGCCTCCTCCGGTGTACTCATGCCAAGAACCTTGTGAGGACAACGGTTCTACACATACACTGTTGTATTGCATGCCTCAGCCCACAAGTGAAGGGGTAGGCCCTAATCATGCAACATCGCTCGTGCAGCACCCACGATCGTTCTGTTCTTCCGCTCAGCCACCCCGTTCTGCTGTGGGTTATGGGGTGCGATGAGCTCTCTCCGAATCCCTTCTGCGCTGCAAAAGTCTTTGAATTCAGTAGAGATGAATTCACCACCATTGTCGCTCCTGAGAGCCTTCACATGCTTCCTCGATTCCTTCTCAACCAGCGCCTTGAATTCACAGAACTTTGAAAATGTCTCGCTCTTCTTCTGCATGAAGAAGATCCAGCACTTCCGAGAGAAATCATCAACAAAGATCACATAGTACTTGTGCTTTGTTGTCGAAGCTACAGAGAAAGGACCACACACGTCTGTGTGAACTCTCTCAAGGATCGTCGTGGCGCGACTATCCTTCTCGTGAAAGGTGGCTTTCACATACTTCTCCAAGGTACACCCTTTGCACTGATTTGACTGCGCAAGAGTGCCCTTAGGAAGCCCAGTAGAAATTTGCTGCAGTATTTTCAAAGCTCCATGGTGAAGGTGGCCCAATCTCCTGTGCCACAATTCCCCCTCATCATCCTGGCTCACCACTTCTCCCGCCTTGCATGCCATTGCTGCGCAGCCATCTACTTGCAACTAATAAAGGTTCTTGACTCAAACCCCTATCTTCCGGGTCTCTCCAGTTGTCTTACTGCGCAGGAAAGCTTTTCCTTCGCTGAAGACCACATCATACCCCTTGTCTTCCAACATCGCCACAGAGATCAGGTTCTTCATCAATCGTGGAACATGCAAAACTTCCTTCAATATGAAAGGTTTACCAGACTCCCTCTCAAAGGAAATGGTACCGATACCAATCGCACTGTATCTACCATCATCGCCCATCTCAATGTGCACTCCAAGATCTTTTTCCTCCAGATCTGAAAACATATCTCGATCTTCGGTCATGTGAAATGACGCACCACTGTCCAAGAACCAAACTGATCCCATCACACTTGAAACCAAGCATGTGATCAGTGAAAAATCCAGTTCGAATTGAGAAGCCAATGCCTCTCCCACTGCAGATCTAGCAGCCTTCTTATTTTTCTTCTTCTATGGACAATTTGTGGCATAGTGTCCATGCTCGTGACAATGAAAACACTTCACCTTGGACATGTCTTGCTTCTTGCCTTTCGCACCAGACTAAGAAGCTTTCTTGCTATTCCCCTTCTTTGCTTTGGCAGCCAAAGTGCAATTTTCTTCATCAGATACCTTTGATGAAGATCCGTCCCTGGTAGTCCTCCTTATATCCTCTTGCATGAGATCCGCCCAAAGTCGCTCCCATCTCGGCAACTTCTCCCGACCATTGACACTATCTTGATATGCATGCCAAATTTTCGGAAGACCAAGGAGAGCCAGGTCCACCATATCCTCTTCTTCGACAGTCACCCCCACACTTCCCAGCTCATCTCTGCATTGAGTGAACTTCGTGAGGTACTTGGCGATACTGTCGCCTTTCTCCATCTTAATGTTTCTGAGTTTATGCTTGAGCGCCAGCTACATTTGGTCTCTCTTACTATGGAATAGATCTGTCAACACTTTCCACATCAAATATGGAGAAGCTTTTCCATGCAGGCTAGATACAATGTGATCCTTCACGCCCTCCAACAAAATCCTTCGACATTTCGCCATCTTCTTTTGCCAAGCCTCAACTTCAGCAGGATCAGTGGGCTTTTGGACATTCGTATCTACGAACTCCTTTAGTCCATTATCTTCTAATACTGCCTCCATCTGATATTTCCATGCAACATAATTCGAACTGCCTTCAAGAGCATATTCGAGTCGCAAACCGTTGAAAGACATTTTCAACTCCGGCACCAAGAAAACAACTGCTGCAAAATTTGAATTCCAAACTCAAAAAACTCAACTGCTTCTGGATCTGTGAGAACAAATTATTTCTAGCACAGAGATCGACTATAAGGGCATTTACTGGATATATCACCTTTAAGAGAAAGGATGGATCCAGAGGCTACCTGGCCCGTTACAGACTCTGTCTACCGAAATAATATTGTAATCACTGCAATAGATCCCGATGATCAATTTGCTCTGATACCATGTAGAAATTTGCTAAATAATGAAGATTTATCCACTGAGGTTATCCTGATCACATACTAATTCGAATTCATATGCAACACATAATCTCTTCTACAATCAATCATCAATTTGCGGAAATAGAAACAGTCGCATGCGCACATAAACACAATATGTAATGGGGAAAGCTTATAGCTGAAAACCCCTGCACTATTTGTATTTTTGTATATTATAACAGAAGAGAAACACATATAACCGCACAATCCTCTCACAATTACTCAAGATCGTCTAAAAAGTTACACACAAATCAGCTTCGCCTTTTGAACAAGTCACAAGTTCAAACTCATCCACTAATTGCTCCGCTATTGCGCAATCAAGACTGTACAATGAGATCCAAGTTCGAATCTCATCGCTCCAATCGCGTAATCATCATTGGGAGGATGCCCCAATGTCAGGCAAATCTCATGCACAACTGCTGTCGCAACTAATAGCAAACTCACCCTTTCATCTACCTCTTCCACTGGTCTCCACTGAACTGTCCATGCACTGTAGTGAACTGATGTGTTCTTGAGTTGAATACTGAGTTAATAATTAGGGAATTAAATAATATTTAATTCACTCTACTCATTACTAGTTGATTAGCTAGTTAAACTAATCACAACTAGTTCAACTAAGTTAAACCAAACACAACTCCACCAATCGGCCCTCTAGCTGATCATCCAAACTCGCTTACCGAAGTCATAACTGTCAACCATGCAAGGATTCAACAACCCCAAGGAATAAATTGTGAATTATTTCGCGATGCATGAGCCGAATCTCAGCTCCAACTCGAAGAACTTGAAGAGTAAACTGCTGCTTAGAGTCCAAATATTATTAAGGGTAAATAATATTTGACTTCCCTATTTTTAGGATAGGCAGTCTAAAAATAGACTTCGACCTATAGGTCCAAAAATAGAGGTCCATCTATTTTTACCAACATGACCAATACTCCAAGAATAACATACTGCAACCCCTGGACCATGCTCCATATGTCTAAAAATAGACATAGTCTAAAAATAGACTTTGCGCCAAAAATAGCCTGCGGGCCCACTTAGTGAAGGCGACTTCATTTCACTAAGCTCCATCATCTTGTTGCATTTTCAACAGATGATATCCACAAAGTGCCATAAATGGGGTCATTTTTTTCGCAGTATGGAAGGAAGTGTTATACCACCATTCATCCAAAGGTAACCACTTGTCCCATTGTGTATGTTTATAAAAAACAAAGAAACGAAGATAACCTTCCAAACATTTGTTCACTATCTGAGTTTTCCAATAATATTAAGGATGATAAGATGATTTATGAGCTAATTGAGTACCCGGGCAAGAAAATAATTTCGTCCCAAAATTTCCACTGAAAATGGGAGCTTTGTTGCTTATAAAAATATCTCGGTTTCCATGTAGCTTTTGAATTTTTTCCATAAATGAAATAGAAACTATATTTTCTTTAAATGGATGATATAATGCACAAAAGTGTGCATACTTGGTAATTCTATCAACTACCACCATGATGACATTCTTTCATTTGGGCTTGGGTAAACCTGTGACAAATTTCGTTGAAACCTCCTCCCAACATTGACTTGAATGGATAATGGTTGTAACAGACCCTGGGTCTTAATTGTCTCAAATTTATTTTGTTGGCAAACAAAACATTCCACCATAAACTTTTGAATATCATATTTAAGGCCATTCCAAAATAATATTTCTTAACCTTCTGGTAAGTTTTTAAAAATCCCGAGTACCCTCCTAAGGGAGAGGTGTGCATTTCCAAAAGAATATTTTGTTTGAGTTGGGAATTATTACAAATATATAAGCGATATTTGTACCATAATGAATCATTTTTCCAGCTAAATATATCAGATATACTAGGATATTTCTGCAAATTTTTAATGAGTGAACAGAGTTCTTCATCATTCTTCCATTCATCCCTTGCTTCTGTTATCAAATCTGGTTGGATAATAGAAATGGCACAAAGAACTGCTTCCATGTCATCCTCATCCGTTATTTAGAAACAAAATTTTTCTTCCTTTTTTTGTAGATGATTTCAAATTCATAACCCAAAATCTTTGTGACCCAATTTTGCTACTCTTATGAAGATATTATTTGTTCTAAAATGTATTTAAGACTATCATGATCTATTTTTACCTTGAAGTGTCTTCCCATTAAGTAATGTCATCATTTATTAAGTGCATGTAGTATTTCCAACATTTCCTTCTCATAAATAGGCTTGTATAAATACTTTAATTTGATTGGATGGCTTTCAAAAGCAATGGGTCTTTCTTCTTGCATTAAAACAACACTAATTCCACTTCTCAAGGCATCACACTCCACAATAAAGGTTTTTGTGAAATTTGGCATAGCTAAGAATGGTGCTTGGCACGTTTCCTCTTTAAGATGTTCAAATCACTTAATTTATTCTGGATTCCAATAAAATGAATATTTCTTGAGTAATTCTGTTATAGGTGTTGTTGTTATGCCATAATTCTTAACAAACTTGCGATAATACCCTGTCAACCTAAGAAATACTTGGAAATTCTTTATGGTTGTGGGGATTTTCCATTTCTTAATTGATTTAATTTTTTTAGGGTCTACCTTAACACCCTCATGAGATACAATATGATCCATATATTCCACCTCCTATACGCCAAAGAAACATTTGGAGGATTTTTCATATAATTATTTCTCCTCCAATATTTTGAGCACCCTATCAATATGTTCAACATTATCCTTCCAAGACTTGTTGTATATTAGTATATCATTGAAAAATACTAACACAAATTTTCTAATGAAGGGTTTGAAAATGGAATTCTTCAAACCTTTAAATGTATAAGGTGCATTGGTAAGGCCAAAAAGCATGACAAAAAATTCATAATGACCCTCATGAGTTCCAAATCTTGTTTTTGGAATGTCTTCAGTCTTCATTCTTATGTGATGATATCCTGAACGAAGATCCAAATTGGTGAAGTAAATTTCTCCATGTAATTCATCCAATAATTCATCAATGAATGGAATGAGAAATTTATCTTTAATAGTGAGCCTTTTGACCTCCCTATAATCTGGACACCTCCACCATGATCCATCCTTCTTGTGCACCAATACTACTAGAGTAGAGAAAGAACTTTGACTTGGTTGAATTATACCAGCCTCTAGAATTTATGCAACCATACGTTCAATTTCACTCTTTTGGGAATAGGGATATCTATAAGGCCTCATGTTTTAGGAACACCTTTTAGAATCAAATTAATAACATGATCATGATCACAAATAGGAGGGAGGCCTTTGGGAGTCTCAAATACCTTATAATGATTAACCAATATTTTTTGGAGATCTGGAGAAATAGACAATTTCGATGTTTGAACCTATAATGAGCATAATTGTGAAATTACGCCTCGTTGTTCTTTACTTAGAATATTTTGCATGCCATTAGAGTTGATTATATTTCATGGTTTCCCTATGATAGCCCTTAATTCAAATTCCTTTCCTTCCAAAAAAAATTTCAAAACTTCTTGAAAAGTAAAATCTATCGTACCCAAATATTGTAACCATTGGACTCCTAGTACAACATCAGCACTACCCATTGAAATGGAAAGCATTGTACTATTCAATACATATTCTCCCATGGATATCTTGATAATATGGTGCTTTCTAGAGAAATTTATAGTTCCTCCATTTGTAACCATCATTTGACACCCTGGTGATAGATATAGGAAGCAATTCAATTCCTTGGCTATCTTACAATGAATAAAATTATGGGTACTACTTGAATAAATCAACACTATTACATTTTTCTTCTTGATATTTCCTTCTATATTGAGATTTTGAGGAGTCATAATTCCTACCAATGCATTACAATATATGTTAAGACTCATTTCTTATTTCTTTAGGGTTGGTTCCTAGTGTATATCCTCTTATTTTGGCGTTTCTTGTTTCTTTTCTTACTCCTCTTCACAATCTATATAAAATAATTTATTCTCAACAAAATTATGACCTTTAGTGTATTCTCTATCACAAATATAGCAAATCCATTTTTCTCTTTTTTCCTCCAATTTTTGTGTTTTCAAACTTGTAGGTTGTGGAAGGCTAGGAGTAGCAACACTTCCATCTTTATAGTTGTGAGTGGTAGACTTCCTTATTGCCATAATTTTTCTCTCAACATTTCTTGCCACCCTGAATGACTTCTCCAATGACTTAGGCTCCCAAAGGTGAACTTCATGTTGAATGTTATCCTTTAAGGTCCCTATGAAGGCATCAATCCTATGCTCCTATGGAATATCATTTACCCTGATATTCAATTTTTGGAAGTCCTCAATATGCTCCACCATTGAACCCTTTTGTTTCAAATTTATCAATTAGCTAAAGAAGGTGTTGCTCTTTGTATCCTCATAATGTGTTATCATTTCCTCCATAAAAATTGACCAAGTGACAAGTGGTTTACGAGAACAAAGCCATCAATACCATACAAACTAATTGGGTTCTAAATATAAATTTGAAATGCGTACCTTTTGTATGTGTTGAACATTATGGAGATCAAAATATTGCTCCATCTGTAGTATCCATGTTAGTGGATCCTTGCCATAAAAATTTCTCATATCGATATTTGGAATATGGTGGATCTTAAATCTCATATTAGAGTCCATGAAATCATGATTAACACGCATTTTTTTCTTATCGTGAGTTTCATCTAATACATTTTCTTAATTAGGAAGAATTTCTTGTAGAAAATTTGTCAAACCTTCCTTTAAACCTTCAATGTGTGTTTTTAAACCATTATTCAAATCTTCCATGTTGTATTTCATTTTTTCTTCTATACCATCTATGTTAGCTTCCATTTCATTTTTGGTTGCTCTTTACGAGAGCGAAATTCATTGCACTTGGTCTCATAATTTTGATATACCATGTTGCGTTTCTTCCTCTTCTTCATGTGTCATAGAAGAGCTTTATGGTTGCTTACTAGGTGTGGAAACTTTTTGTTTCTAGTAATTTTGAAATAAAACAATGATATATATGCTTCACTATGGCCTTTGAATCACTTCAAACTAATTTTTTAAAGAAATGTTATGAAAAATTAAAAAAATACGCACCTCTCTCTTTCTTTTTAGGAGATCGATATTAAACCTGTTGTATCTATATGATTTTGGATATTTACGATCTGAAATTCAGTCATTTCTTATCTATATCAGGCCTCTTTCCAATGCCAAAGGTTAGACCCAATTTGGATTCTTCAAGTTAGCATTATTCCCGATCTCCCATGTTTGCCTAATTATGGATTGTTTCAATAGAGTGAACTTGAATGGAAGCCCATGTGTTCTTGTTTCAGCCTTCAACCATAGAATTGATAAAAAAATAAACTACATTCTATACTCATTTTTCCACTTTTTAAAAAATTCCAATCTTATGCTAGAAGAGAAAGTTACGACAATTTTCCCTCAATCACTTCTATGAGACTGAATTATGGAGCATGAAAAATCGTAACTTCTTTAGACAATATATCCGACAATATATCAAGCCAAGCTATGACATTTTAGCACAAAGTTCATCAATATTTTGTCTCCATGTGGTCTCAATTTCAGGTTCTGAAGCTTCGCAGAAAAAAAATATAGCGAAAAATTCCACAATAACTTATTTAAAACAGTGAAACCCTCAAATCCAAAGCTCTTATACGGAATGTTATGCAACTTGCTAAAAAAATAGAAGAAAAGATAGATCAAAAACTTAAAAATTCTCCTCTTTGAGGGGGAAACCTCCTTTACATTACATAAATGAACAATTCTTGGATGACCCAAATGACAAAACCTCCTTTCTATATATAGGAGTCTAAGGGGACACAATATAATCATAGTCAACAGAATGTAAGGGTACAACAATAACAATAGTGGGATTCTATGGGGCACAATAATAACAATATGGGGGATACATGGGCACAAAAATAAGAATAAGGGGGAAACACTAACAATAACAATAAGGAGATACACTAGTATTATAGGGACCTAATATATATCTCAAACTTTTCAAGGAGTGCATGGATTGTTTTCTTGGTCATATGAGGATTTGAAGACTTCTGACACTAGTGTCACACAAAACAAAATTCATTTCAAAATTGGAGTGAAGCCATATAATCGTAACCTCAGGTAGATTATTACTCTACTACTCCCATAAATTGAAAAGGAGGTGAAGAAAATTTTACAGGCTAAGATAATTGTGCCTTTGAGGTACTCATATTAGGTAGAAAATCTAGTCCTGGTCAGGAAGAAGAATGGGGAAATAAGGTTATATGTAGATTTCAGAAATTTGAATAAGTCCTAACTGAAATATAACTATCCTCTGCCTAAAATTGATTATATTCTACAGAAAGTGGTAGGGTCTTCTCGAATTTCCATGTTGGATGGTTTCTATTGATACAACAAAGTCGTTATATACCCTTAGGATAAAAAAAAAATCACTTTTACTACACCATGGGAATGCTTATGTATGCAAGAATGCCTTTTGGTCTCATAATTGTTGGAGCTACTTTCCATAGAGTGATGGATATATAAGTTTTTGGAGAACGAGATAAATTTTTAGTGCATTATCTAGATGGCATCATTGTTTTCTCGAAAATAGATGAAGAACACATTAAGCACTTGGAGATCACATTTGAAAATTGCAAAAGGTATAGTTTGTCTTTAAACCCCAAGAAATCAAAGTTTTCTTTGAGTGAAGGGAAACTATTCGGCCACATTGTGGAAAAATAAGGAGTAAATATTGATCCCAAAAGGGTTGAGGCTATTAATAATATTCCATTACACAGGAATAGAAAATAAATTTAGGGTTTGTTATGAAACCAACTCCAAAAATAGAAGAAAAGAGAGATCAATGCCTTAGAAATAAGCCACTTTGAGGGGGAAACCTCTAATACATTACATAAATGGACAATTCTTGGATGATAGAAATGAAAAAACCTTATTTCTATATATAGGAGTCCATGGGACCATAATGGAATCCTAGCCGACCTAACAATAATAATGTAAGGGCACAATAATAACAATATGGGGGTTATAGGGGTACAATAATAACAATAAGGGGTTTACATTAACAACAATAAGGGACTATACAAGTAATATAGGGACCTAACATGCTCCTATCCTTCAAAAAAGTGTTGTCCTCAACGCTTGAGTAGATTTGGGTGCTTCTGTATAAAATTCTCATCCTCCCATGCAGAATCTTCTATGGGTAAGTTCTTCCATTTGATGAGATAATATGAAATTGATCGATTTCGTAGCTGTCGAGTTCTTGTTTCCATGACTACTTCAGGTTCCAATATGGTTTTTCCTTCCTCATCAAGTTCTAGAAATATTGTTTGAATTGGAGGTTTGTCCCCTATAACCTTCTTTAAGCATGAAACATGGAAAACTAGATGAACTTGCGAAGAAGCAGGAAGCTCCAATTTGTATGCCATAGTACCAATATTTTGCAACACCTTGTAAGAACCATAGTATTTTGGTGATAGTTTATTATCCTTCTTAGCTTGCTTGAGGGACATTTGTTTGTATGGTTACAGCCGTAAAGATACCCAGTCTCTTATATCAAAATTTCTCTCACTGCAATGTTTATCTACATGTTGTTTCATTCGATTTTATGCCAAATTTAGGTTATCCTCTAAGAGTTGTAGAACATCTTGTTTATGCTCGATGTGATATTCCACTGCTTGAACCCTAGAATTTTCCCTTAAAGAAGATGTGATGGACCATGGATGATATCCATAAAGTGCCATAAATGGGGTCATTTTTGCTGCAATATGGAAGGAAGTGCTATCCCACCATTCATCGAGAGGTAACCACTTGACCCATTGTGCTTTCTTATCAGATACAAAACAACGAATATATCCTTCCAAACCGTTTATTCACTATCTCACTTTGACCATCGGATTGAGGATGATAAGATGCGCTATGAGCTAGTTGAGTACCCAAACAAGAAAATAATTCCATCCAAAAATTTCCTATAAAAATGCGATCTCTGCCACTTACAATAATCTTCGGGTTTCCATGTAGCTTTTGAATTGTTTCCATAAATGTAGTAGCAATTGTACTTTCTTTAAATGGATGAAATAATGCAAAAAAGTGCCCATACTTGGTAAGTCTATCAACTACCACCATGATGACACTCTTTCCTTCAGACGTAGGTAAACCTGTGATAAAATCCATTGAAATATCCTCCCAACATTGACTTGGAATGGATAAAGGCTATAGAAGACCCAGGGTCTTAATTGTCTCAACTTTATTTTGTTGGAAAACCAAACATTCCGCCACAAAATTTTTAATATCAGATTTAAGGCCATCCCAAAAAAATTCTTTCTTCACCCTGTGGTAAGTTTTTAAAAATACCAAGTGTCCTCCTAAAGGAGAAGTGTGCAATTCCAAAATAATCTTTTGTTTTAGTTGGGAATTATTGCAAATATATAAGAGATATTTATACCATAAGGAATCATTTTTCCAACTAAATGTATTAGATGTACTAGGATATTGCTGCAACTTTTGAATGAGTGTCCACACTTCTTCATCCTTCTTCCATTCATCCCTTGCTTTGGTTATCCAATCTAGTTGGATAATAGAAATGGCACAAAGCAATGCTTCCACCTCTTCATTACTTCTTGAGAGTGCATCTGCCACAACATTTAGCTTCCCTTTTTTGTAGATGATTTCAAAGTCATAACCCAACATCTTTGTGACCCATTTTTACTGCTCTTCTAAAGATAGCCTTTGTTCCAAAAAGTGTTTAAGGCTATCATGATCAGTTTTTACCTTGAAGTGTCTTCCCATTAGGTAAGGTCCCCATTTATTTAGTTCATGTAGTATGCCAACATTTCCTTCTCATAAATATCCTTTTGTAAATACTTTCCTTTGATTGGATGGCTTTAAAAAGAAATGGGTCTTCCTTCTTGCATTAAAACAACACCAATTCCATTTCCTAAGGCATCACATTCCACAATAAAGGTTTTTGTGAAGTCTAGCATAGCTAAGACTGGTGCTAGGCACTTTGCCTCTTTAATATGTTCAAAGGCCTTAGTTGCTTTAGGAGTCCATGAAAATGCATCTTTATTCAATAATGTTGTTAGAGGTTCTGCTATTTTCCCATAATTCTTTGCAAAATTGTGATAATACATTGTTAACCCGAGAAATCCACAAAACTGTTTTATGGTTGTGGAGACTTTCCATTCCTTAATGGATTTAATTTTGTTAGGGTCTACCTTAACACCCTCATGAGATACAATATGACCCAGATATTCCACATCTTGTACTCCAAAGAAACATTTGGATGTTTTTGCATATAATTGTTTCTCCTACAATTGTTTGAGCAACCTATAAACATGTTGAACATGATCCTTCCAAGACCTGCTATAGATTAGTATATCATCAAAAAATACTAGCAAAAATTTTCTAAGGAAGGGTTTGAAAATGGAATTCATCAACCCTTGAAATGTAGAAGGTGCATTGGTAAGGCCAAAAGGCATGACCAAAAATTCATAATGGCTCTCATGAGTTCAAAATGTTGTTTTCGGAATATCTTCAATGTCATTCTAATTTGATGATATCCTGAATGGAGATCCAACTTGGTAAAATAAATTTCTCCATGTAATTCATCCAATAATTCATCAATCACAGGAATGGGAAATTTATCTTTAATAGTGAGCTTATTGAGCTCTCGATAATATGGACCCATGTGCCATGATCCATCCTTATTGTGCACCAATACTACTGGAGCAGAGAAAGAACTTTGACTAGGTTGAATTATACCAGCCTCTAACATTTCTTCAATCATACGTTCAATTTCACTCTTTTGGACATAAGGATACCTGTAAGGCCTAATGTTTCGAGGAACACTTCCTGGAATTAAATGAATAGCATGATCATGATCAAAAATAGGTGGGAGTCATTTGGGAGTTTCAAACAACTTGGAATGATTGTCCAAGACTTTTTGGAGATATGGAGAAATAGATGATGTTGATGTTGGAACTTCTAGTGAGCATAATTGTGAAATTACGCCTCATTGTTATTTCTTCAGAAGATTTGTCATGACATTAGAGCTTATTGTATTTCTTGGCTTCCCTGCGATACCCCATAATTTTATTTCCTTTCCTTCTGAAAAAAAATTCAAGAAAATTTCTTGAAAATTAAATCTACCGTTCCCAAAGATTGTAACCATTGTACTCCTAGTATAACATCAGCACCTCCCATTGGGATGGAAAGCATTGGACTATTCAATACATATTCCCCCATGGCTAGCTTGATATTATGGCATTTTCCTGAGAAATTTATAGTTCCTCCATTTTCAACCATCACTTGACATTCTGGTGTTGGGTATAGGAAACAATTCAATTCCTTGGCTACCTTACAATGAATAAAATTATGGGTACTACCGGAATCAATCAACACTATTATCTTTTTCTTATTGATATTTCCTTCTATATTGAGAGTTTGAGGAGTGGTAATTCCTGCCAATGCATTACACGATATGTTCGGACTCATTTCTTCTTCTTCTAGGGTTGGTTCCTCATGTATATCCTTTTCTTTTGAAGTTTCTTGTCCATTTTCTTCCTCCTCTTCACAATCTATGTAAAATAATTTCTTCTCAGCACACTTATGACCTTTAGTGTATTTGATATCAAAATTGTAGTAAAGCCCTTTTTCTCTTTTTTCTTCCAATTGTTGTGGTGTCAACCTTATAGGTTGTGGAAGTCTAGGAGTAGCAACACTTCCATCTTTATAGATGTGAGTGGTAGGCTTCCTTGTTTCCATAATTTTACAATCAATTTTTCTTGCTAACCTGAATGCCTTCTCCAATGAATCAGGTTCCCAAATGCAAACTTCATGTTGGATGTTATCGTTTAAATTCCCTATCAAGACATCAATATTGTGTTCCTCTAGAATATCAGTTACCCTTATATTAAATTTTTGGATGTCCTCAATGTGCTCCACCACTGAACCCTTTTGTTTTAGATTTATCAATTGGCTAAAAAAGGTGTTGCTCTTTGTATCCTCATAATGTGATATCATTTCCTCCATAAAAATTGACCAAGTGACAATGTTTTTTATGGGAGAAAAGCCATCTACACCATACAAATGTACTTTGTTCTAAATTTAAAGTTGAAATGCGTACCTTTTGTGTGTTTTTCACATTATTGAGATCAAAATATTGCTCCATCTGTAGTATCCATGTTACAGGATCCTTGCCACGAAACTTCCTCATATCCATATTTGGAGTATGGTGGTTCTTCAATCCAACATTAGAGTTTATGAAATCATGATTAGCATCTATTTTGTTATCATCATGAGTTTCCTCTACTCTCTTTTTACCATTAGGAATTATTTCTTGTATAAACTTTGACAAACCTTCCTTCAAACCTTACATGTCTTCCTTCAAACCTTCCATTTTTTATTCCATACCATTATTCGAACCATCCATTGTAGTTTCCATGCCTTTCTTCAAACCATCCATCTTAGCTTCCATGCTTTTATTCAAAACATCCATTTCATTTTTTGTTTCTCTTTGCGAGAGCAAAATTTGGTGCACTTGCTCTTGTAATTTTGATATGTCATGTTGCATTTCTTCATCTTCATGAGCCATAGTAGAGCATTCTGAAGACTTAATGGGTGTTGAACTCTTTTTAGGGGGAATTTTAGAACCCAATACTGATATATATTCTACAATATGCCCTTGGAATCAATTCAAATTGATTCTTCAAACAAGACTTACACAATTCTGAAAAAAAAAATACACACTTTTTTCTTTCTTTTGAGGGGATCAATATTGAAATTGAATTATCTCTGTTATTTCAGATCTTCAATATCTGAAATTCAGCCTTGTCGTAGCACTCTGAATCTTCTTTCGAATGCCATAGATTTGATCTAATTTGGATTCTTCAAGGAAAAGTTATGCCCAATCTCTCACAATGACCTAATTATGGACTGGTTCAGTAGAGCGAACTTGTATGACATCTCACATATCACTGTTTCCTTCGTCAGCTATGAAATTGATACATAGGAAACTAAAGTGCGTGTGATTGTGGCCACTTTTTACATAATTCCAATCCGATGCTCAGAGGGAGAGTTATGACAATTTTACCACGGTCACCTCTTTGAGATGAAATTCAGGAGCCTGAAAAAAATCTAAAGTCCATAGATCATATCTATGAAAACATATTGTGAACCAAGCTCTAAAATATGTATAGGAAGTTCCACAAGATTTTGGCTTTTCTCTGTAAAAATTTTAGCTTCTGAACCTTCGTAGAAAAAAACTTATAGCGCAAATTCCATAATGACCTGTTTTAGGTGAAATTCGGAAGCCTAAAAAAGCCTAACTTCCACAGATCATGTCTCCGAAAATATTGTGAACCAAGATCTGAAATTTCTACACAACGTTCCTCCAGATTTCGTCTTTCCTCTGTAGAAATTTCAGCTTCTGAACCTTCATATAAAATAACGTTATAGCAAAAATTCCATGATGACCTGTTTGGCGTAGCGAAACCCTAGAATCCAAAGCTCTGATACCAAATGTTATGAAACCAGCTCCAAAAATAGAAGAAAAGAGAGATCAACACCTTAGAAATAAGCCACTTCGAGGGGGAAACCTCCAATACATTACATAAATGAACAATTCTTGGATGACACAAATGACAATACCTCCTTTCTATATAAATGAGTCCATGGGGCTGCAATGTCATCCTAGCCGACCTAATAACAATATGGGGGTTACATGGGACCACAATAATAACAATATGGGGGTTACAGGGGTACAACAATAACAATAAGGGGGTTACACTAACAAAAATAAGGGAATATACTAGTAATATAGGGACCTAACAAGGTTTCTTGGGAAGAACCATTTTTTAAGAAGATTTATACAAAACTATGTTGAAATAGTCAAAGAAGTCATGAAAATGTTGAAGAAGGATAGGGTGGTCAAGTAGACTATAGAAGCCTGATGCTGTCCGGGAGTCATACTATAGAATTAATTAATATTTTGTAGAATCCCCAGTATTATCTAGCCTAGATTATCAAATTGCATTCCTCATTTTCTCTTTTTCCTCTACTAACATGGTGGAAGATGTTTTATTACCGAAAATTAATGAAGGGCATGAACAACCAATTGCATTTTTCAGCCAGGTTTTGTGAGATGCAAATATGAAGTACAATTTCTTAAAGAAACATGCTTATTCCTTAGTCAAATTTCTGAAGGCCTTCTGAATTAACGTCCTACATTAAAATATAATAGCTTATGTTCCTACAGATGCTGTGAAATATATTCTCATGCAGGGTGATAGTGAAGGTAAGAGAGGCAAGTGGATTTCCAAGATTCAAGAATATGATATGGATATCAAACCCACTAAGTTTATCAAGGGGAAGAAATTAGTTAAAATGTTTTTTGGGGCCAAATTCTAGGCCTTAGGCATAAAATTGCTAGAAAATAATGAAGGGGAAAGTGGGGGAGAAGAGGAACAAAACAATAATGAGACCTCAACACACAAAAATTATATGAAGTACCATGTCTCACGGTGGTATAAGTATAATTTCCATTATTTACTTTTTCTGAAATTCCCATTGAATTTTGAAAAAAAATAAATGCAGGGCCTTGAGGTTATAGGCTCAAAATGTTGTTATCTCAAATTGCCAATTGTACCAGAAGGAATCAGTGGGGATTTTTCTTTTATCTCTGGTATAAGAAGAAATTCTTAAGGTGATTGATGAATTCCATAATTGTGTCTGTGGGGGGCATTACAACTCGAGATCCACAACCCATAATATCCTCAAAGAATTTTCCTACGAGCCCAATTTGTTTAGTGAGGTTCATGCTTATGTTAGGTATTGTGAAAAATGTCATGTTTATGTTGATAAGCAGAAGTTAACACCCCTCCCCTGATCCCTATTTATGGAGGAGCCCTTCAAGAAATGGGGGATAAACTTCATTGGAGAAATAAATCCACCATCCAATGTTCAACACAAATGGATACTTACAACCATATATTATTTCACGAAATGGATGGAGGCCATCCCAGCCATAAATGCAACTGATGTAGTGGTCATTAATTTTATGGAAAAGAATATCCTTTCTAGATTTGGTTGTCCAAGGAATATTATCACTAACAATGATAAGGTATTTAAGTCATCCAATTTTCTCATTTTCTTCCAAAAGTACAACATCATCATGGGGCACTCCACCACCTATTATCTATATGGAAATGGACTAGATGAATCTTCAAATAAAACTCTAGTGAGGATTTTGAAAAATACCATATCAGAAAATAAGAAAAAATGGGACTCACAACTAAAATTTTCTCTATGGGCCAACAAAGTTACTACCAAGAGGTCAACCAAGAAGTCACCCTTTGAGTTGGTAAATTGAAAGGCCACGATTTACCTTGTCCAACTAACCATGTTAGTGGCTTAATTTCTACACGATGTTGAGGAGGAGCCCAATTCTCTAACCAAGAGAATATATCAGCTGATAGAACTGCAAGAAAACATAGGATAGGTAACTCATAATCAAATTAAATATCAGGAAAAGATGAAGGATCTTTTTTAGAAAAAGGAAAGGGACAAATCCTTACATCCAAGATATTTGGTGCTCAGATGGGATATTAGGATGTAGGACAAAGGAAAACATGGGAATTTTGATCTCTTCTAGTTTGGACCTTTCAATATATCTTAAGAAAAAGGAAAAAACACATTCTTACCGTAAAAATTGGATAGTGACGTGCTTGAACTTCCGGTGAATGACAAGTTTCTAAAGCTCTATTTCCATAATTAAGTAGGTCCATTTTCACCCATTGTATATACCAGTGAGCCATTGTACATACCAATACTTTTGTATCTTCTTACTACTTCTGTTTTTTATTTTTATGCACTTGAATAAATTGAATCCATGTCCAATATATAGAGGCACTAATCTGCAGGTTCCCAATGAATTTCTTGAAATACAATGTCCCAAATTGGCTTTGATGTTGTCACCTATCATACCCTCTTGAAATTGTGATTGAATGGTCCTATTTTTATCCATAAAGGAACAAACCCACCATCGGGACCCGATATCGGAAGGAATGGTTAGTAGCATATCAGAACCTTGAAAGGCTTAGAACCTTAGGACATCAGAACTTCGTAACCTAAAATAAATTCAATTTTAATAAATTTTTGATCCGATACCAGGGAAGCAGGACCGAATTTATCGAAGGTCAAATTCTCAGTGTATCGGAACCTTAGATGGGGAATATCAGAGAAGGCAGCTGAAAGGTTGGTTATATCAGAACCTAAAAACTCCTTAATAATTAAATTCCTTTAAAAGAGTTGAGGGTTACAGAGAATAAGAATTAAAAAGAAAATTTTTGAAAAACCAAAGGATGAGATACCCTTTTCTCTCTCCTTCGATAGGACACATGGTACCAGGTGGTTGGTCCTCAAGAGCTGACGAGGCAGATAATGTTAGTGTGATGTGGCAGTATGGAGGACACATGGCTACTAGTTTTAACATTTTTGGGTGGGTTGATGGGGAAAATCCGTGTGACACATATCACCACTGAGGAGATGCCATGTGGAGTTGATGACATCAACATGATGTCATATCAGAGGTCGTATATTGCAATTTGGAGTACTCGTAACTCCAATGTAAATGTATTTTGAAAAATTTATGATGGAAGGGGATTCGATGTTGGTTAGCGTTTAGTCATGAGGACCTATGGAACCAAGAGTGTAGAGAAGGCTTAGCACCTAAGTGCTATGGAGCATATCAGAGGTCAGAATTTTTGTACTCCTGTAATTGAAATTTATAAAATTCCTGATGCTTGAGAGCTTCCAATATTGACTAGAACTTGGTCATGCATCATGGAAACTAAAATAACCAAGGGAGGAGAAAAAAATACATAAGGATATAGTCCCCCGATAGGAGCCCAAAGGCCTTAACACCTCATTGTTATGTCACAGGTAACAACACCTAGTCATATGAGGAAAAACAAGAAGGGGATAAGCATAAGAGGGGATAAATGAATCATAACTCCTTGATTTTGTAACATATGTTTCAATAAATTTATGATATGTAGGGCTCCAAAATCTCCAATATAGTGGTGTATGAAGCCACCAGTCACAACACCCGGTCTTATGGAGGAAAAACAGCTAAGGGGCCAAACAAAAAGGGGCTAAAGGTAATCAGAATATTTCTATATTGTAACATATTCTTAATAAAATTACAAGATGTATTGGGCTTTGATACAAGAATATAGAGAGTATGGAGGATGAATGTGTCAGAAACTAAGTTGCAGAACACCTCCAGCTCCACCACACCAAATCACGTCCTGCTCCAAAAAGGGACAATCCAAGTGGTTAAAGGGAGAAAGTAACATGTCAATTGGTAGGTAACCATGGGAGGAATACAATCAAAGAGGTGTGGTCAGATCACCAGCCCACCACTGACGCAGATAATAGAGCCTGATTTCACCTAAGGAAATAATAGGAATCAACAATGGAGATATTTTGTTGTGTTAATTATGAAACCTCATTTTTCATGTTTTTTTAATATTGCATTTTCAAGAAAAAAATCAAGGTTGTTATGTAATCATTAGGACATTTAGGTTAATCGCATGCTCAGACAACTGTGTATTTTATAAAACTATAGTATTCAAACATATTTTGTAAGTTGTTCTTATTTTGGTTCTCCTAATAAAAATGGAGGAGAAACTCATTAGAAAGGTTATGAATTCTGTTTTGAGATAGAGGTTCCAAGTTTTGGTTCGATTTTCCTATTCTAGAGGTTGCGATTGTTTTGCAAATTTCACAATTTTGGGCCTAGTACCAGGGATTTCATTCTTGATGATTAATGAAGAGTTTTATGGAGATTCCAAGCATTGGGATATGTAGTATGTGTTCTTCCTCTATGTGTCACTTCATATATGTTTTTCTTCTGCAAAAATTATGTAATTGTAGTTGTTGGATTCACAGTTAAATCTGAGATTTACTTATGTCATGTTGTAGCATACGGTACCTGTGGGATTGCATATTTTTCTATGTTATGATATAGCATATTTTACATGTGAGATATTGAGTTGAAAGCCTTAAAATGTACTGCATAATTTACACACTTCATTTCCTTTATATTTTCATGATTCTACTGGGATTTATTTCATAGGATTTTGTGTCTGCCTAACCATCTGCATTAGGTTCTTTCCTTGTATTTCTCCTTTCCATATTTACTGCAAATACAAATAAAGTTTCATTCTCTATGTGTAGGCCACCAGACCTGAACATTTATTCTTGGGAATGATATATTGTTTCTGTGTATATTGAATCTTCCTTTCAGAAAGGTAATTGAGCCAAATTTAAATCATTTTACATTTATCTCTTGAGGAACGCCGATTCATATTCAAGAGAGCCTAAAATTTCCTAAGCACCAACCTCTCCTCTACCCAAGGGTTGTCTCTAGGAGCTAGAACACTACTTATTACATAATCTTTAATAAGCATGCACGAATGTTCTTTCTCAAAGCCCAAAGTAAATTGCGAAATTCAAGACTTGAAAATTAAATGAATTCAACGAAAACTATACTAATGTGAAGGCTTTAAAATAATATTTTATCGAAAAATGAAATGAAATCTTATTCTATTGAACCTCAAAATTTTAATATACTCTATTGTACTTGAAAAGGATATCTAACTATTTGACTTGGAAAATAAATATATTCTATGAAATTTTGAAGCAAATCTATTCTATGAATCTGCTATAATTTTAATCTATGAATCTTGAAGAAAATTTAATTTACAAGACTTGAAATCAAATATAAACTATCAAAATTTGAAAGCATAGTTAATCTGAAATCTACAATATTTTGAAATTGAAATTATTCTAAAAATATAAGAAACAAAGAGTAATTAAAGTGCAGAAAGCCTTAAGATATTAATAGTGTGCATACTGAACCAAAACTAGTTATAACTTATTAAGCATAAATCTTAGGCTAAGCTAGAAAGGATAATCAAAATAAATGTTTTTTGAGTTATTGATTTTTTTATTAAGCACTTATTTGTAGAGAAACAAAGTCGAATGAGTAGAATTATAATTTAGAAATAGAGAATTATAATGAAACAAATAATTTAAATAAACTAGAAACTAAATGAAGTAGACCTTAAACTAGTTGGAGAGCGTAAATAAAGGAAATCGAAGAAATGAAATTAAATCTATACTATTCTCACACGTCATCAGGGGGCCCTCCTAATCACAAGGCTAGACTAGGTGATCACAATCACGATAATGCCATGAAAATAAATTGTATTACTTTTAAGTGTATAAATAGAGTCTTCTCAATAAGAAATGATAATAAAAATTCTGAACTTATTGTCTCTTTCACTTTCAAGATGAAGTATTTTTATAATGTTTACGAAGTCTTTTTATAATGATCTAACTGATCGTGTGCTTTGGTTGTTCTTTAACGCTTGCAAACATGTACAAGTTTGCATCTAGCTGCGGAAATTTAAATTAGCTGCAGAAATTTAAATTAGCCGCAGAAAGTGCACATTTCAGTAAACCAAATTCATAAAAGAAACATATATTTTTAGCTGATGATGGGTGATTACATTTTCAATGTAACTTGCATGACCTGAATGAATTTTGATCCATGAACAAGGTGGAATGAAGTGAAAATGTGTAACAAAATGGGTGGAAAAAGGGAATATGGACTATGAAAAGGAGGACCATTCATAGGTTCAACGTTCCCCATGTCGAAGGTGTTGCATGTCATCATGCACAAAATTTCAAAATTTTTTGGGATTTCATTCAAAGGACTGCTTCTGTGTGGCTATTCTAGCTTTAATTAGAACATTAAGATTAGTGTGCTTGTTTTTAGTTTTGACATTGAGTGTCCACTTTGTTTTTCTCATCAACAATTTACTTTGTAGTCTTTTGACCTTTAGTCTGAGAATATTATTATTTCCTTTGATATTTTGGTTTTTATTGTACCAATAACACATCCTGAATAACATAGTATTATTCTAAGCTCTTATCACTTTGTTCTCATCCTTTATGTGTTTATTTAATATTTCCAGTTCATAAACCTCCTGCTTTAAAGTTTTAATGGTCTCTTGATCTCTAGGAGAAGGAATATTTACTTCCTAATCAGGTGGATAGAACATAGGAGTATCATCATGTAATAGATTGTCATGAAATTATGGTTTTATTGGAGAATTACCTTGTGCTATGCCTCTTTCTCTAATGTTTCAAAATAATAATAATCTTATTGCTTGACGAAGTCTACTTCTAGATTCTTACTTGTGGCAATGGCTCATATTTTTCTTCATCAATTCTTATGACCTTAGGTGGATTCTGATTCATATGTCTGGTCATACTTCTTGTTAACCTTGTTCGTTTCTTCTTTGGATGCATAGATTCTATTGTCCTCTCGACATTTTTTCTCTTGTTGCCCTACTTTTAAGATTTCTTTTTGTTGTCTTCTTTTGATGACTAACTTTTTTTTTTTACTTCTTGGTTGGATTTATTTCTTCTCATGTTTTATGAATCAGTCTTTTATTTCTTTCGATTTTGTTGCTTCTTTGATGTGCCCTTTTCGGACTGGACTTTGCATGCTTCATGAATTCAATGAGCATAATGTCATCCTTTGTATTCTGAACATTTGGAACCTTTGTCTCTGCCATATCCTCTACTATAAAATTCTCATTTTCCTCTGCTTCGGACTCAGGGTTAGGGTTTGTATAAACCCTCCTGCGACTTTTCCTAGTTATCTTGACTTCTTCTTCCTATGCTATGTCCAGGAAATGAGTTCTCTCAAGGAATTTTTTCCAATTATCACCATTGATTTTCAATTGTTCTTATACACGTATTTTTATTAATCCACGATGATATAAGGCCCAGTCAATGTTCCTAAGGCTCATTCAATGTTCCTAGAGTCCCTCTAAATGTTGAATTCCACTTTTTTCAAACTCCACATAAGATAGCAAGGTGGATTGAGTTATTTTCCGTTGATAAAATTCATTAAAAGTATAACATGGTAGAAGAGTAAGATCTTTTACCTCCCTCGCAGGTAAATAATTTTTGTAAAACCAACAATAAATTTCACCATTTAGAATTAAGTGCAAACATAGGAAATCCTTTATTAAAGGCTGAGATATCCATACGTGGGTTATGATGAAATTTTTTCCATTGTTCTTATTTCAAAAATTGGTTTTTAACCATCTTTCACCATTCCTTGGAAGTTCCATTTCCTCAACGATTAAGTATTCAGTTATCTTCAGTTTAATGTTCCTAAATTTTTTCCTCTACTCCATCAAGGCCCGGGAAAATGCTATGATTACCTCAACTTCATTCCCATTAAACTTCTCAAAGAACCTGAGAAATTATAGCTTCTGCAATTGCTCTCAGACCTAAGGATAAACACTGAGGAAATTTACTCCAACTAGCTCATGAAGTTGGAGCTCATGACGAACAATAACCCCCATCATTGTGAAGAAGTTTCACCTCTGAATTATCTCTTTCAAGAGGGTTTCAATGGAGAAATAAGTAGTGGAATGGGTGAAATTCGGTAGTGGTGAGATTAAAATGACATGAATTACTTAAGGCAGTGATACAATTGGAGTAGAAATCTCCCTTTTTATTTCATGATTACCCACGATTCATTTGGATCTAATCCATTAAGATCATCGTACAATTTTGGATTCAAATTATTTACATGAAATCAAGGGAGTTTTGGATACGATGAAATGACATATAAGAGTGTGAAGTGATGCGATATGGTTATGATTAAATTCATAAAATAAATGCAGGTTATTAATTGAAACGTTTATCAATAATCTGCTAATAAATCCATCAACTCAGAAATATATAATTTACTTTAATGAAACTGATTAACCATTCCTATAGTTACCTTATGATGCATAACTCATTTTGTATTTATCAATATTCTTTGCTTGCATTTCATGATGTATCTGGGAAGAATTGGCTACAAAATGTTGAATCAACTACAAAATGTTCACATTTATGAAATGTTGACAGTTCTGAATCAGATGTTGGATATTACTGCTCAAGACATTGTGATGCTAGATGTTGACAATGACTAATGATGTTGATAAATGTTGAAAGTTCTCTTTAAAAGAGAAACAAATTCTTATTGAACTTGAAAATTTATTTTGCAAATAAGAAATGGAATAAAAAAATTGGAAAAAAGGAAGGGAGATGAGAAAGTATAAGTTTCCAAGTATCCCTTGGCTTTCAACTAATATTTTCTATATATGAATGCCAACAATGCCAGTTTTCATAACTTTGCTTTTATTTTATTTTATTTTTTATTTATTTTATTTTTTTTAAATCTTTTTCTTTTTTTATTTTTTTTCTTTGTAATGAAAATAATCTCATTTTCTTACCAATTTAGGATCAAAATTTTCTTGGAAAATTTAATAAACTCCTTTATTGTTAAAGGTTTATGATATATCTTCAAATTATTCCCATTGACATGGAAGGTGATCCCTTGTTCATCAATAATCTTAATTATAATTTCTATATTATCAAATACAATTTCTATCTCATAGGGACCAAGCCAATGTGTTTTAAATTTCTCTTGAAATTATTTAAACTTAGAATTAAAGAGAGGAGCCCAATCACCTGGCTTGAAATTTTTTACTTCGATGAATTTATCATGCCACATTATCCTTTATTATTGTATTATGGTTGTTATTTGTATGGCATCATGTCAAATCTCATCTAATTCATTCAATTGTTCCATCCTTTGTTTCTATGCTTCAGAGAGATCAAGCCCCAAATTTTTTATTGTCTTGAAGGTCTCCACTTGGAATTCAATAGGAAGAAAAAATTTCTTCCCATAAAGAAGCTCATAAGGATTATTTCCAATAGTATTTCTCCATGTTGTGTGGTATGTCTAGAGTGCTTCTGGAAACCTATCTTCCTAGTACCTTCTATGTAGATGCACAACCTTTGTTAGTATAGCTTCAAGTAATTTATTGGTGGATTCCAATTTTCTTTTAGCTTGTTGATGGTATGGAATATATTTTTGGTGTTTGACCTTGTACTAGTCCATAATATTCTCCACTAGCTTATATGTAAATATAGCACCCTGGTTTGTTACAATCTCTCTTGGAACACCAAATTGAGTGAAAATATCCTAAAAAGGAAATGTAACTACAACATTTTCAGTAGGAAAAGTAATTGGCTTAGATTTTTTCCATTTCATAACATAATTTGTGCAAACAATTATATACATGTTTTTTCTATATGGAGGATTGATGGGTCCAACAAAATCTATAGCCAATTTCTCAAAAGGATCTATTAGAACCTGTGGCTATAGAGAAATCTCATCTAATTGAATAGGTCTCCCTATTCTTGGGTAGATATCATATCTTTTGACATATTCCTTAGCATCCTTAAAAAGGGAAGGCCAATAATACCCCAAAAAAAGAACTTTATACTCAGTCCTTCTTTAAATAAAGTGTCCCCCACATGGTTCATCATGAAATTATTTTAATATCTCAGGTTCTTCATCTTCTAGAACCAATATTTGAATGATTAATTTAGGTGATTTTCAGTATAATTCTCCCTCTATATAGGAATATGGTGCACTAGCTTTGATGGATTTCTAGTTTTCTTTGGTTGACAAGTGTGGAGGAAATTTCCTTGTAGCTAGATAGTTAGAAATATCTTCAAACCAAGGAGTTTTAGTAGATATTGAAAAAATATATTCGTTAAGAAAATTATCTACTATAGGAGTATCATTATTATCATTTTGTATCTTGGAAAGGAAATCAATAACTGTGTTTTCTTTTCCTATCCTATCTAGAATGGTAATATTGAATTCTTGCAACAATAAAATCCATCTAGTAATTTTTCCATTAGTAGTTGGTTTTTTCATTGGATATCTAATAGCAGAATGATCTATATGAATCAAAGTTTCATAACCAGTGATATAATGTCTAAACTTGTTAATGGCATGAACATCAGCTAAAAACTTCTTTTCTGTAAGTATGTAATTTAACTCTGCAGGAGTCAATTTTTTACTTTCATATTAAATATCATAATGAGTTAAGTCTTTTTGTCCCAATACAACTCCAAAAGTTGTATTTGAAGCATGAGTATAAATATCGAATGGGAGGGACCAATTTAGTTCTCTTAAAATTGTTGCTTTAATTTTTTTGTTTTAATGATTCAAAAACTTTTTGGTAGTCAAAATTCCAACTAAATTCACAATACTTTGTAATAAGTTTGGAAAGGGACGACAATATTTTTGTGAAATTTTCTAGAAACCTTATATAGTAACCTATGAAACAAGAAAACTTCTAACATCTCTTTGGCATGTTGGTACTGAAAATTTGAAAATGACTTTAACTTTTGATGTATCCACCTTGATTCTAGCAATTGAAATATGATGGCCCAAAATAATTCCTATGTTAAACATCCTAAAACACTTTTCATGAATCGATGAAAGATTATCTTCTTTACATCTAACGAGGAATTTTTCTAGTTTTTCCATAGCTTCTTCAAAAGTGTCCCCATAGATAGTAAAATCATCCAAATAAACTTCTACACAATCATGGATCAAGTTAGAAAAGATACCTAGAACTACTCTTCGGAATATAGCAGGTGCATTAAATAGACCAAAAGGAAGTATCGTGTAATCATGTGTACCCCATGGGCATGTAAACATTGTTTTGTATTTATCTTCAGGTGCCAATTGAATTTGATTGTATCCACTAAATCCATCAAGAAATGAAAAATATTTCATCCCTACTAAAGTATCTAATACTTGATCAATAAAAGTTAATGGAATTATCTTTTAGAGTTGCTTTGTTTAATTCTTGATAATATTTGCATACTCTCCACTTTCCATTTTTCTTAGCCATGTTCACCAAGGGTGGAACCCATTGACTATCTAAAATTGGATAAATGAAATTCACATTAATCATCTTTTGTACTTCCTCTTTAAAAAAATCCCCCAGATTAGGATTCATCCTTCTATGGGGTTGTCTCATTGGTTTTCCATTTTATTGAATATAAATATGATGCATAAATGTATTTGGATCAATTCCTTTCATGTCAGTATATTCCCATGAAAATTCAGAGGAATGCTTTTGTAGCATCTTTATTAATTGTTTATTTTGAAATTCTTCCAAGTTATTATTAATATTTAATGTTTTTCCTAGATAAATTTCTACCAAATAATTACCAACTTTTTCCATAGAATTTAATGATACTTTTGATTGTCATGATGAAAAATATTCAATTCCACAATATTTATGAAAGCTTTGATTTAGCATGTGTAAACAGTGATTTTGTTCATAGTATGAAGAAAAATCATGATTGTTCATTAAATTTAATAAATTATCTTCCACTTTATTTTTTGAAATAGTTAATAGTAGTTGAATGTTTTCAAAGTCTTCATCATTGTCATCTTCAATAAAAACTTCATTTTCTATTTCAGTTTTCTTTTTTGTTGGTGGATATGATGTTAACTTCATAGTAAAATTGTCGTTAGAAATGAACATATCACTATATATACAACTTATTAATGCATCATTTGTAGCTAGCCATGGTCTACCAAGGATCAATGGGTGTCCTCCTAGATTATTTTTGAAATATAATAACATAAAGTCAACATGATACTGCCATGAATTTAGGGATACTAACACATCTTCTAATATACCAATAGGTTTGATAACATATCTATTTGCTAATTGTAATAAAGTTGGGATATATTGAAGATTGATTACCCTTAATTAACCCATAGTATTCTTACTCATGATATTAATAGTTGCACCTAAGTCATTCAAAGTGTTTGGGATTTCAATACCACTAAAATGGATTTTTACAATGGGGCTACTTGGATATAAATATTTTTTAATTATTGGTTTCCCCATCATAATATCTACAATTTTTCCTACCAATTGATTTTTTTTAATGTATTTTCCTTTTCTTCCTAGTTTCTTGATAAAGAAACCCATTAATTCCTTTGCAAAGATAGGTATTTACTTTAACTTTAAGCAATGGAATTTTAATGCAAATATTTTTTCAATTCATCTATCATATTATAATTAGGTAAAATTATTTGACTCTTTATTCCTTTATGATTGGAAGTCTCTAATGAAAGGGGGATTTTGTAAGGAAACAAAGGGTTGTTAGCTATGTTAGTGACCTATAAATATAGGATTCATAATTTTGACTTGACTGATGGTGATCTTGTAAATGTGTACATACTTTGCCTTCTGCAAGTTATATTCCCATAAAAAAATAAAAAAATAAAAAGAGGGTAAAAAGTCCTAAAAGAAAAACCAAAGGACTTAGAAAAAGTAATATACCCCAAAAGAAAAAAGATGAATAAAACATGAAAGTGTGCAAGTCTAAATGCCACTACTTTTACCTTTTGCAGTTTATTATGGCAGAATGTCAATAAATGCCATAATCTATGATGAGTTGAACAATTTAATCTTGACTCGTCATTTTTCAATTTCAAATGTTGTAGATAGAGAATAAACAATTGTCTTACAGTTTAATCATGACAATACATTAGTTAGGTAGAGAATAAAAGAATCCAGCAGTTTAATCTGGATTCTTGGATTCAATAAGTGTAGAATTAGATAGTTTACTACTTTCAAAAAAGAATAAAATGTTGTAAGGTTTCTAGTTCAAATGCACCTAATTAAAATAGAAGTAAAAAATGTTAGAAGATAATGATTGGTTAGGTAGAAGAAGGTGGGAAACATCATTGTAAATATCTTTCACTAGACTACAAATAACTAACTTCCCCTCCCCATAGCAATTTGATATTCTAGACTATCAGTCAAAGATGCTCAAGGCATTTCCTTAACTTCTGTTGGGACCGGACCCAAGGCTCAATGACTGATTAGTTGAAAAATGTTAAGTTTCTATATTAATCCCAGAAATTGTTATCATTTACCCCTTCATGCATTCATCACCATTTAACTTCATAATTGGGAACTTTTTTCTTACTTAAATTTTACACAAAGGCCCATTTTATTAACTTCCTCCATTTTACAAGACATAAAACCCTCAAAAACATGATATTCTAAGTAAAAGTGATTAAGTTATGACAACGAAGATTTGCTTTAATTTTCACTTTCCTTAGTTTTATTTATGAATTTTAAGTATTCATTGTCTCTTTTCATATTAACACTTAACATATTTTATTAACTCCCTATCAATTATCCCAGTCCTATTAATATATCTTCCTTTTATTTAATATCCCCAAAACCCTCTTATTATATACTTTTTATGTCAAAGATATTAAACACATGTTGAAAAACATCCCAAAATTACCCCTTTGACATGAAACTTATCCATAATAAAATATCCCCTCTCCCCTATAGTTTTAGACCTTTGATAAATCTGAAACTATATAATATAAATAATATTGAAAATGCGCAATTTATTTACCATTGTGTATGTAAAATAGCGAAGAAAAAGAGTTTTAACATTTCTCTCGCACAAACTTTAGCCAAGGTTAACATTTTAACCTCACCCCTTCCCCTTGATATATATCCCCTTACCATAAGATTAAACCTTGGTTAAATATTTAAACCTGCCCCATTCTATGTGTAAAATCCTTTTATACATAAATTTCATTAATAAAAGCAAACCATCCTCGCATTCATTCCTGACCCTCCGATCATCCTAATCCGTTTAATCCTACGATCTAAACTAAACCCGATAAATCATTCCCCTGCCCCCACCATTCCCTATCGCATTGATTTTAAACCGTCGATATTCTCTTATCGAATCGACGACGCATATCAAAGTACCCGGCCCCACCTTATTTCCCCACTGCTTCCCAATGCATCTCAGTCATTCACATCACTCAACCAAATCCAACGGTGTGGGTCCCATATCGCATTATAAAAGTAATCGAGCGAAGTTGGCCAAAATTTTTGCGATAAAAGTTATTTTATGAAACCACCACCCGCTACGTGTCTTAATTTTACTAGATCGCATTGCAAAAGTGAAAAACCATCTATTGCCTAGAAGCAATTTGATAACCACTAGTGGTTTCGCCTTCAAACGCACAAACCGCTCCCTCCATTAATATCAACATGCAATAAATGTTATGTTTATTGATAAGACTTGAGGTTTCAACCTTAGCTCTTATTATTTACATGTATTTGTGCTTACACCCTCTCAGAAAACACTCACAGACACCATTTCAAATCTGTTTTTAACCCCAGTACATGATTCTAAAAGCCATTTCCCCTCTCAATTTCGCTTCCGAAGACTCCCAGTGCCTCCTACTAAACAACTACAACCAGTTTTGAAGACTGGTACCACATGCAACCCTCTTCGACTGCAACCATACCGATTCAAAGGTATTTTTCAATAATCCAAACCTGCAAATTCTTAATTCTCAAAAAAAAAAAAAAATTTAAACCAACTTGAAATTAAAAGCCAAAAGTACTCATTTGAGAGTACTCAAATCTTGAAGAAACAGGGGAAACCCTATCAAAATTTTCCTAGAATTTGCCACTTCCGCCAGAAGAATTTTGATCATCCAAAATCTATTCCCATGGTGAAAATCCATTTGAATTGCTAAAGAAACCATTGAAATCTGTTTCCAGTCCTCTATTTATTCAAAATATGCATTTTCATCATAAAACCCTTGCCCAGATTCCAAATTTTTCCCAAAGGCGGCTTAATTAACCTTCTGTTTCCATAAAGAGCTAAGCAAACAGTCTAATCTTGCTCAGTTACATAAAAAATGACTAAAAAGCAGGTCACCCCTAGAACTGGAGGTCCTATAACTCAGAAGCCTGCCTCCAGCAAGCTTCCAAACTCCAAACCTTCCAAAATTGATAAACCTACTCCTGTCCTAACTACAGATTCTACTGAAGTAGTCAAACCATTACAGCCTCCTGTCACCTCTGAAGAGAAAAATCCCTTGATTAACTTAGACTACAGAATTGCTGATGCTACCTTAGAATTTGATTTACTTGAAGTACATAGCTGGTGTTAGGAAAAATTTGAGAAAAAAGTGGCAAATGATATACCTGTATGGGACTCCAATTTTCCTAAATATGTGGTTCCCATCACCCATCCAACTCAAGGTTTCATTAGGTTGTGTCAGATGCACTATATCCCTGACTAGAGATGCATGGCGAACAAAGATAGTGACGTCATGTTTTACTGCTGAAGCAACCAATGATATGCTCCAACTAAGCCATGATCCACGACCAGTATCATTGTTGTTGAGGTATAAAAGGTGTCTTTTTAATGCCTATTTATCCTAAATTAATTATCAATCCGAGAACGAATTTTTGTTTCAAGAGTGTACTCTGTTTGAGGCTGCAATTTGAGCTAAGAGTAATGTTGTGAGAGACGTAGTATAGTATTCTAAATACAAGAGTAAACGGATGCTTGAAAAGAAATATAATTACAATAAAATGAACTCAAATACTCTAAAATATACTCTGCAAAACATCAATCAAGGATACAGTAGCAATAACTCATTCCTTTAGAAATTGATGCAACTGAAATCAAACTGGAACAAGGCAATCAATCTAGGAACTTGGAAGCAATAACCAGTGTTCTCTACAGTTGACAGTCCTGCTCTTAAGCAATCAAAGTGAAATTGAAATTGAACTAATTGATGTTAAAAGTAAACTAAGAAGAGCTCTTTTAAAAGAAAGAACTGGAAATGAAAAACAATCTGTAATTGAATGGCTATGTGCATAAAAAGTGAACTGTAACAATGTAAATAAGCAATCTTTCTGCAATCTAAAACTAATGAATTAGAAATGAAAAACACACTGGAATTGAATAGCAAATGCTAACTAATGAATTTGAACAACAACTCTGTACTTAAAGGAATCAAATAGCTAATTCTATGAACACCAATCCTATCGATAGCAAACGTTATTAAGTAATCGAAAGGAACAACAATCCAATGGAACAAAAAAAAGAGTTAAATGTTGAACAACAAAGCTTTATAAGTAATAACAAGATGAATGTTGCGAGAATTAAGATCCTTGTTGAAATGGAACAACAATGCAATTCATTAGCGCACACAGCGATACCAATAAGCAATTCAACAATAATTGAGTAACTCTGCAATCGTAATAAAACCAAATACAATTATCACACAATAGTAATTAAAGGATAGAAATACAAACAGCAGATCAAGTCCACCAGGGTCGGGCCCTTAGCACCAGTGAAACACTGCTGGGTTACTTCAGAGCTTGAGAAATGAAATTAAAACGCGTCTTTGTATTAATTGAACATAAAAAGCGTTTACAATGACCGCTCTCTGATCAGGAGAGTCAATAAAGTGCAAAATTACAAGAGGATGTTTTTTATCAATGATTCGACTCCTTTCATCTCTAAAGGCATTGCCTTATATAACAATCTCAATGGAAAAGACAAGGAATGAGATAAGATTTGAATAGTGATCCCTCAGGATCGAAGGATCCTGAGGGATTCACTTCCTTTCTTTCTTTAGCTGTCACTTGATTTTCTTTGACTGAAGCTGAGCTGTCCCCTACCTTGTCTTAGAAATGCGTTTGGACTTTCTTCTTTTTGGCAGGATTTGGTCTATCACTGGAGGAACAGTAGTTACTCCTGCTTTAGCCTCGCCTCTAGTATAGCTATTCACCTCGCTTAATTCCTATTTTTGACAATAAAAGGCAATTTTTAGTTACATTTTACAATAAACATAAGTCTTTGCAATTCTACCATAATTCTGTAATAAATCACCTTTCTAGAGTAAAAAGAGTTATGTTTAAAGTAAATTAATGAGAAAACACATGGTGAATTCATACCTTTTCCAACGCTCAACATACCCCCCGCTTACCCTTTCTCATGTCCTCATGAAAACTATAGTTTACATGCAAAGCAGTTAAAGAATAAGCTGGAAAAGGTTTTTCATCAAAAGGCCTAAAACCATGCATTGCAGCTAAAGCTTCGAAGACATGCCCCGTCTGTCCTTCTTCCTGGAAGATGTTCATGGCTTCTTGAAGCCTGACCTTCTTATGAGTCCATATGGTTCCTTCTGCTGGTAGACTAGACACCTCTACGATTATTTCATCTGTTACTACTATCTGTCTACCTCTAACCATGGAGTATCCTTCCTGCAAATTCTATAAAAACTCGATAGCTACTGTTTCATGAGGTTGTTGTAGACTTGTGAGGTATGTAATCCATCCCAATTTTTCCATAATTTCTCGTGCAACATTAGAAACAACTAGCACTTGTGGCTCGCTATGAATTGGTCGACCTCCCATCTTCTCTGCACACTGTTAATTCTTTACAAACACACAGTAATGTAATGGAACATCACAGCAGATTGGAATAATATCGTTAAGTTTTTGATATTCCCTAGAATATAGGGATTTTATTTGCGTGTAGGTAAAAAAAAATATAGGGATTTGATCTGCATGCAGTGATTAAGAGGCATCCGCGCCCCCCTTGAAGGATGATAGGTTTTCCTCGACTGTCAAATAAGAGAGGAAAGTACTGCACAACAGTTTTATAGTAGGACAAAGCATGCATACTTATGATACAATCAATCAAATTATTGCATTACTGAAACCGATGCATGTGATTAAATCGTAAATAGATATATAAACGTTTGTAATGATTCAAAGATAAGGAAAAGGGACAGCTGATATGAACACAAGTACTAATGCGCTTATTACCCACTCAAACTAATGTGATCGATTTATAACGAATTTCATGTATAATAGGTTCAAAACCAAGGGTTTAGGAATCATAATTTCATTTGATATTTAGATAGAGATATAAGAAAAAGGGTTTAACATTACTATTGATTTGTAAAAATGTGACTCCAATACCATGAGCAGAGCTCTGTTGCCCACAAGTGTCCATAACCTTGACAAAGTTGCTTTCTCACCCTTGGAACCATTATACTTTATTTATGCCTAGGGAAGTGTTGTGTGATGTCATAATGGAGGCCATTGTGCTGGCTTGGGGACTAGGAAAATCACAATGCCATTCACTGGAAAGAAGTGAAAAGTGGGCAGGCCAACTCATGATGAGACCTCCTGTTCCAAGGACTTTTTAGTTTTTTTTTTCAATTGTCCATTGGACCATTTCCTTGGTGTGGTGGCCATAATGGGAATTCCACTTCACTGCTTCCTTATGATCATGGTAGGCTAGCTCTTGATGAGACCCCCTATCTTCCATCTGCCATATCATAGAATTGTTAGTGATATATATAGATATTTTTCTTCCTTTTCTTTTCATATAGCACTTGCCTACTTATATATAAAGGATGGCTTAGCACTCCTTAAGATTAGGGATGGTGGAAGAAGTCTAAACATCTCAATAGAAAAGAATATGCCCTTATTCTTACTCAATAAACAAAAATCAAAGAAAGTTATAAAAATTTGGGGAAGAACCAACATGATAAAGATAATCGATCATATCAATTTTAGTGATAGTAAGACAACACGGCAGCCAATATAAGCATCGGCAGTTTCCAACCAAGGTTTACCTAGAATTAACAGATGTCCATCTAGCTAGTTCTTTGGGTTGATAACCAGGAAGTCAGCAGGGTATTCCCAGGAATCTACGGATACCACTACATCTTGTAGTGTACCTTATGGTTTGAATACCGATCGGTCAACCAATTCTAATAAGGTTGTTGTTGGTTCTAATGATGTAATGCCAAGTTTTTGATAGGTGGTGGTTTTTAGGATATTGATTGCAGCTCCCAAATCAGCTAAGGCATTTGGGAACAATTGCCCATTCATTTGCACTGTCACTATAGGATTTCCTGGGTCTTCATATTTTACAGGTGTTTCCATTCCTGATAATAAGTCAGATAGAGTACCGACTATTTGGAAAGTTGGGTTGGTTGTTGTTCTCCTCTTTGGCTTCTTTATACACAATTCCTTAATGGTTTTTGCATAAATAGGGATGTCTTGGATAGGTTGGAGGAGAGGGATTTTTATACACAAATTTTTTAATTCTCCCAGAAGATCAAAATCAGGATATTCTAATGGGTGAGGTATGATTAATCGTTCTGGGAATGGTGGAGAAGAGGTGGTTGCTTGTTGTGGAGTTTGATGTTGAGTTTGTTGTTTAACCACCTTCTCTTTTTGCAATGTTTGTTCTACAGGTAACGGATCTTCAGTGTGAAAATTATTGTCTCCCTTTGTTTCTACTATACGCCTAGACCTTAATTGAAGGTCATTACACTCCCTCAGTTCAGTTTCTAATTCTGGTGGATCCATTATTTGGACAGACTGAACTGGCCTATTATTTGGGTTTGGGTTGGGTTGGGCTGGGAGTTGTGGTCTTAAATTGGTCTGGGGGTTTTGTGGTAATGTATAGGGAGTTGGCAGTGTAGGTTGAGAGAGAGGAATTGTTCTAGCTGGCTGATTTGTAGGTCTTTTCCAGTTTGACTTCCAGGCTTGACTCTGTGAAGTAGAGGGGGACCATTGTGTTGGATAAGCATTGTTTTGCCAAAACGGTGGGCAGAAAGGAAAATTTGGCCAATTAGTTTGGTTTGTTTGATTTGGCCATGATGATGTAGGAAATGACTGTTGTGACCAATTGTGGAAAGGTGGCTGATTTTGCCACATTCCATTATATTGTTGAGAATTATACTGAGGAGGTTGAAAAGAAGAGAATGGTTCAGTTGGCATATCTGATTGTCTTGGCTGCCATTGTTGGCGCTGATTAAGTAAGCATACCACTTCTGATTCTTCTTCTGCCTCTTTATAGACTGCTTTTAAACCATGAAGCGAGGGACATCCTTCTGTGGGGTGATCTTTTGTGCAACTGGCACAAAATTTTATTATATCCAGCGGGCACTCTTTGTGGTTGTGTTTCTTCCTGCACTTAGGACAGAATATCGCCAAATTTTGTTCTACTTCTGCTTGCTTTTGTTTGGCTTGCATAATGTCGAACTGCGTTGTTAGAGTCCCTATAATATCTGTTTTAAAATCTTCCAGCATATTTCCAATCTCTACACAAGTTACACCTTCACTAGAGGTCTTATTCTCCCTTGTGATCATGTCACGTTCTGCTGATTTTAGCCTTGTATTGCCTCTCAAACTCCTGATACATAAATCAATAATGTTAGCATAGCTTTCCTAATATATATCACCTTTTCCCATAATATTTAATGTTTCAACCCATTCATCCTTCATCCCCCTAATTAATGTAGTTTTCAACACATTATCAGGTAAGGGTAAAGATGCATAAGGAGATCTCTGGAGGTTGTATTGAAACCATTCCACATATTCTTCCAGAGTTTCATTAGGTTTTGTTGTCATCTGAAATATTTCATCTTTTAGTTCCCAGTACCTGCAATAATCCTGATATTTCTTATAAAAAGAGCTTTCATATGATCCCAATCATTTATAACACCCCCACCTAGCCCCATAAACTATCATAAGGCTGCTCCTTTTAATGTGGAAGGAAATAGTTTTAATTTTTGGGGATCGGTGGTATAGTCATACCCCCTGCATAATACATCGAATTCGAACAGAAATGCATCTGGATCTTCCGATGTCAAGCCATGAAATGTAGGAATATGTTGAAGAGGAATGGCTTTCATAGACACATTAACTGCAGTATCCACTATGGGATATTACAGTGTAGAAGTTTGCTGAGGTGTTTGCTAGTTTTGGTTCTGGTTTTGGGCCATTTGATCCAATATGTGCCAATATCCTTCTGGGATCACAAGGGAATTCCTACGCTGACTAGAAGGAGTAGGAATGACCTTGACAACACTCCCCTGATCTAGAATAATAAGTATTCCTTGCTGGCCTATTGTTTGAGGAGATTCAGGTCCTTTGTTTTGAATGATGTTGACAATGCTTCCCTTATCTAGGTTGCTCACTATTTGGACTATCTTAATAGGAGATTTTGGTTCTTCTGTTTCCCCTGTTTCCCCTTCTCCTTCGTGGAGATTACTACAGTTCCCTTCTTGTGGAGAAATTAGGCAGGGATTCTCAATTTCTTGGGAATCTTGCTCAACTCCTTCTGTTTGACTATGTATCTCAACAAAGGCTATAGATGGAGACTCTGTGGCCTGACGGGAACTAGTAGGTTGTCTGGAAATAGCTTTCCAAGGTCCTACTGATGGCTGAGATTCAGTTTTCTTAAGGATTTCGTCAATGAAAGTTGTTCACCCAAGGGTCACCAGTCCCTTAGGTTTTTCAGATTTAGGAGAAATTTTGTTTTGTTTATCATTTCTATTCATTCAAAAGAACAAGCCTTCATTCATACCTAAAGAAAGAATTTTACCCAATTCTACTGTGAAGCGAGCAGTGAGCAAGTATGTTCCTTGCTCAGTGCACAGGTTCTTACCTTCCGTCTTTAAAACCCAATTATTCCCAAGCAGAAAAAAGGTCAAATGTGCATCACTCCTTCTAAATGGCATACACTCTCCCCGGTGACGACGCCAAAA